>JARDWD010000387.1:0-600000 GCA_029034505.1 Ornithoptera priamus
GTGCCATCAATATATTTGAAATTTTAAAAATCTTGAGTATTTTTTGTTCATTTAATATTAAAGTTAATAAGTAATTATATAATTTTTGGATTTGTTTATGTACACATATTTTAGCTTAATATAATCTTAGTACACTAAAATAAATTTTTTGTCAATATAAAGTTTTCGAACATATGGAAGAGATTTTAAATATGAATAAGTAATGCCTTCACACTTAATATGTAATATATTTATATCGTTTACTTTGATTTTGATATTTGGGTGTTTAAAAATATAAAGGAATATGTAAAATACATACTTCAGTGTAAAAGATTTCAAATAATGTTCATATAATTAATGAGAGGAAAGTCAACGACTAAAGCCTTATATTGTACGCACAGGACCACGTAAAGGAATAAGTTTGTAAAGCGATATAACTGCGCGTACCAATAGATCTCTTTAGTTTCTTTTTTATTATTAATCACACATATTTATTTGAAGTAGAATTATTTATAGAAAAGGTTCATTTTGTAGCAATTAATTTGTCGTTACCCTAGTAATTTCACAGGCAACCACGCCGATTAAACTTAAGCACAGTAATGTTTTTACACTCATTTTAGAGGGCAGACAAAGCAGTGCTGTAGCACCTAGTAGTCAGAGGCGTGCGCTCCGTACAGGCAAATAAGCACTGTATACCCTGGCGCTCTAAACCTATGTAAATCATAATCTCTCAACTCAACCAAAAGGTACACAGCTATGCTTTGACTATTGAATAATTAGAGCTTAATTTTATAAACCACAGAGATTTTTAGTTATGGTATGCTCCAAGAGGTGTGTCGGTCGAAGAGGGCGTAGTAGCTTCACTTTTTTCCGACTTGAAATCGTTTCTCCACTTCACTCCCGGAACCATTCGCATAGGAAAGTGACTGTCTTTTGTAAGCAACTTGATCGACTACTACCGAAGTGGAGCAGGCAGTGTCGTCTTCGAAGAAGGGACGCTGACGTGAGATCTTTTTGGATGTCGCTTGTGTAGAGTGAAAAGCTTGGCGGAGAGAGGCAGGAGCCTTGGGAGACGCCGGCTTTAACTAGCCCACTAGGGGAAGGCGCGTGTTCAGCCTGGAAGCGGAAAGAGCGGTTCGATAGAAGGGCTCAAATGATATTAATGAGTCAGTCTGGCGATTTTTACATGTAAACTAGTGGATTAGGCCTTCGTGACAAAATTTGTCGAATGGCTTTGCAATGTCGAATAGTACGACGCAAGTGTCAATCTGTTTCTTATGTTGATGCTGCTTTTTAATTTTTAACCACACCGAGCCTTTTTACTAAATAATTCCATCTTGATAACCTCGGAGTTGGACCCTTTAAAATAACAATTTAACTCATGAAATAAAAACTACCAGATCACATTTTAAGATAATTGACGCTATAATTGTTTATCGCTAATGAAGCTGGAAAAAACATAATAGGAGTATAATAATTTAAGATATAACAATGGAAGCAGGAAATGTAATGCATTTTTGTAATAAAAGATGTTTTATTCCGCACAAGCTACATTAAGTGATATTAAAAAAAATATCAATGTCAGTGGTATATACTTATAAAATCCAATACATTTTGTCTACTTATCCACAAAACTAAAAGAAAATTTACCTTGCTTGTTGCAATAATTATTTTTAATTAGATCGGTTGTTTATTTTGATAATGCTTAATTGTTTAAAATTATTCGTAGTTATGTTTACTTAAAACTGAATAATGCGACGTACGACACATAAAAACAGACAATAACGTCTGTGTTAAGAATTATTTTAATTATACATTGTCTTTGTCATTGAATATCAATGGCCCTATCTATTTAACAAAACCGGATGTGGCAAACCGAACCATTCATTTAAACTATATTATCTGTGCGAACATGTCGAAGTCGGTGTATTTATTACTTACGCTTGGTTTTTCAAGTATACATGCTGCGCGTATACTTGCGGTCTTTCCAGCTGCGTCAATAAGCCATCAAGTAGTTTTTCGTCCAATAGTACAGGAACTGATCAAACGTGGACATGAAGTTACCGTCATCACCCCCGATCCCGCTTACCCTAAAGGGCAAGCACCTATCAATTTAACGGAAATAGATGTACACAATACGTCATACAGTACCTGGATAACATTTGTAGAAAAAGTAGATGGTTCGAATAAGAATTGGGGTGAAAAAATTACATCCATCTTTAAATTCATAGGAATAATTTTTGAGGCGCAAATGAATGATGAAATGGTAAAGGAACATTTATTTAAAGGTAACGCCAGCTTTGATTTGTTACTAGCGGAGGCCTGTGTGAGGATGACTCTAGGACTATCTCATGTTTTTAAAGTCCCTGTAATTCAAATAAGTTCATTCGGTTCGGTGATAGGAAATTACGAAGTTTTTGGAGCTCCTTTTCATCCATTTATATATCCAAATGTGTTTAGATTAAGGTTAAACAATTTGTCTATTTGGGAAAAAGTAGTGGAGTTATACAACGAAATCCAATATCTTGACATTTTAAAAACATCTGAATCAAATGAAAACTCGGTGCTTAAACGTTTGTTTGGGAACGACATGCCAACAATACAGGAATTGTATGAAAAAGTGGCACTAGTACTATTAAATGTCCACCCCATTTGGGATAATAATCGCCCGGTTCCTCCTAACATTGTTTTTATGGGCGGTGTGCATCAAAAAGAAGAGAAAAAATTACCTGATGTAAGTACCTTTTTTCTATAATTCACAATTCAAATTAAAATACAGTTATTAGCCTAACTACTGTTATTTCAGAATCTGCAAACTTACTTAAACTCTTCAAAACATGGTGTGGTATATGTTAGCTTTGGTACAAATGTAATACCCTCAATGTTGCCTCCGGAAAAAATTAACATTTTAACAAAGGTGTTCTCTGAACTGCCCTACGATGTTCTGTTAAAGTGGAATGAAGATGAACTTACTGGACGTCCAAATAATGTCAAAATATTCAAATGGTTGCCGCAGGCAGATTTGTTAAGTAAGTATTGATTCACACGCATTAAAGTTTTTTGGAGTCTAGATCTAGCAACTTCGTCGAAGGTTTTATTTTGGATGCAATTGTTCCCTTAAAGCAATTTAGCGAATTTTTATTAAATTAGATTCAATTTAGCAAATTTTCTTTATAATTATTTCTAATGTATAGAAAAAAAATAACATGATCAAAGCCTATTACTATTAGAACATGGTGGAATAAATGAATAATTATTATTCAACACTAGAAAAGTAAATGACAATATCATGAATATTAAATGGCATGATTTCTTTCTTAGGCAACACAAGATTATGTCATATACAAACAAAAAGGGTTGCAAAAACTGTTTGTTAGTAACTAGTAGTAATGCGCACAAATGTTTTCCAGAATTGATAGAAGATAATGTGGTTATAAATTAATATTTTCAGGACATCCCAAGATTAAATTGTTTATTACTCAAGGAGGGCAACAATCTTCTGATGAAGCCATTACAGGCGGTGTGCCGCTTGTTGGTATTCCTATGCTGGCAGATCAGTGGTATAATGTTGAAAAATACGTATTGCATAAAATCGGTGTGGGTCTCGATATGAGCACGCTAAGTGAAGAGAAACTAAAAACTGCTATTACAACTGTAATAGAAGACGAAAGGTGCGACCTTCTCTTTATAACTTTAAATTAAATATTTGTAATAATATATGGGTAGGTTCAAACATGACTCTGTTCATGTTTGTAGGACGTTGGAGCTGATGAAACTACTGAGGTAACAGGAACATTAACATCTTTCTTATTTTCTCGATCATTAGCTTTGACGAAGACACTATCGAGGTAAGCAAAGAAAAGAATATAGAAAATAGGATAGCTCTTAATGTATTATTTATGCAATTATGGAAGCACGTTAAAAAGAAAGTAAAATGCATACAAAAATATAGAAATCGAATTAAGAAATTTAACAACCCTCAAACTTAAAATATCTCTTGATACCTCCATTTAATAACGCTCTTCTTTTACGTAGTACTATGCTTAAAGTTTTATGAATCTCTTTGTTTATTTCGTCAGTTACCGCCAGAACATAGTTCGACTTCGGCGGGTGATGTATGATCGGCCCCAAAAGCCTCTGGAACGGGCGGTGTGGTGGATAGAGCATGTGCTGAGACACGGCGGCGCACCACATCTGCGAACACCAGCAGCCTTCATGCACTGGACTGATTACTACGAAATCAAACTTGTTCTTTTGTTATTTGCTATGTTGTTGACAGTGTTTATGTTAATTAGCAGTTTAGCGGTTATATCAATTAAAAATTTTAATAAAATTAACTGTAATGGCAAATTGAAGGTCAATTAGACGTACAGTTGAGTTAATAATAAAATCCAAAAAATACAAACCGTTCGGGTCCTTATTATGATTTACTCGGTTGTGGCGTGGGAACCGATTTTTAAATCGAAATATACGATAGCACCTACTATTTAAATACAATTGCAATTACAAAAAAAAATTAAGAAAACTCGAATGACACCTCCATTACTTGATACAGGCCAAAAGGCCCGATGAGTCGAAGGTAAATCACAAATTTAGCCATAATTATGAAAATGGTCTAAGTCGTATTATTATTATTTCCTATTTGATGAATTGCAATAGAATAAATAAAAAAATATTTTTATATTATTCAATATTTTAATTATTAATTTTCATACTCTTCTGAAAATAATCATAATCTCATTTTGCATTTAAATTTAGAAAATCCATTGTTTTTTCTTTTACCCTAAAAATTTTTTTTTTAAATTACAGCAACTATTTTGAAGTACAAAAAAAATTATGACTATTTTTTAATAATTTATTGGCCTATGTCGGTCGGTGGGACGACGATATCAAGCTAAGTTACTTATAGAAATCAATAGGAGAAATAAAGATGAAATTTGCTTTATGTTATACGGTAAATCGTTATCGCAACAACAGAAACAATTAATTAGTAAGAATCTGCGTACCAAAAGTCAGTTATTTTGTTATTCCATTTTATGACAGATCTACTTCAATTTTAGTGTACATTTAAAAATCGAGACCGATTATTTACTATTATAAATAAATAAAGTATAGAACCTCTTTACTACATTATGTTCGCTACAGCCTATACATATCGATTTATTCACCTCCTTGTTGTTATCAGTAAGAAATACTATAATGCCTTTAACTTCTATTCTAAGGAGTAAGATTTTAACACTCGTGATATAAATCGTAACGCTATAATTAATGCAAATATTAAACAACTGGCTCCGAACAGTATCACTGCAACAAGTTCCAGTTCCAGAAACTCGGCCCAGGATATATTGGCAGCGGGCGACCGAAGCTGCTTCGCTCCTTTGTGCCTGAGTACGTACTCCATCCACCACACTGCTCGCTCTAGCAGTGTCTGCGGCTGATCTTGCATTAAAGTCCGTCGTCTTTGTCACATTATCGTCCTATTTCCATACTTTCTTTTCTTTCCAAAGTTTTAGAGCACATTGTTCACAAGCAACTACAAAATTTCCTCCGTTCCAATAATATTCTTAGCAACTTTCAATCCGGCTTTCGATCAGGACACAGCACGGTGTCTGCGTTGTTGAAAGTCACAGACGATATTCGATGAGCAATTGAAAACCAATCCCTAACCATTCTTGTACTACTTGACTTCAGTGGCGCATTCAACTGCGTGGATATCGATATCCTGCTCGGTATACTTCGATCCCATAACATTACTAGTTCTGCCCTAAGGTGGTTTGATTCATATCCTCGGGGCCGTTCACAACGCACACGTCAAAATGAATCCTTCTCAGACTAGGTTGCTGTCGATGCTGGCGTTCCTCAGGGTAGTGTTCTCTCTCCTCTTCTTTTCTCAGTGTTTATTAACACAGTCACTACTTTGATATCTTCAAATTTTTATCTTTACGCAGATGATTTGAAAATTTACCGTCACAGCGCACCTAGTGAAATTAATAGAGCTGTCATGGATTTTAACTGTGACTTGGAAATCATTCATGAATGGGCTATGTCCCATGGACTCTTACTCAATGCCAACAAAACACAGGCTATCATAATTGGTAGTAGGTTTGCTATCCATGCATTAAATCGATTTGCAATTGGATCTCTCACATTGGATGGCCAGCCAATTGTCTTTAGTGAAACTGTTAAAAACCTTGGCGTCACTTTTAACTCTTTAGGAAGCTGGAATGAGCGGGTTAGCAATGTTAGCAACAAAGTTAACTTTGCATTTCATATACTCAAATGTCTCCAATACTTTTTGCCTTTGGAAACTAAAATTTCTCTTGCACAAAGTCTCATATTACCCATTCTGGACTACGCTGATGCTTGCTACCTAGATGCCACTGAGGAGCTTCTCAATAAACTTGAGCATTTGCAAAATTTGTGTATCCGTTTTATTTTTGGTCTCAAAAAATATGATCATGTTTCTGATTTCCGTAAAAAGCTCAAGTGGCTCCGAGTCCGTTTCGGCAGAAATACTAGAATATTGTGCCTCTTATTTAATATCCTACATAATCCTAACTACCCGCAATATTTACGTGATCGCTTTACCTATGCCCACCCTTCCCTCGCTCCTTGTAGAGCAATCATTAAAACTTTCCTTAAATGCCCTGCTCATAAAACACATGCTTACGGAAAATCATTTTCTGTACAAGCAGTCATACTTTGGAATTTCCTCCCTCCGAGCATACGAGCGTGCAAAACCATAGCAGCATTCAAGAAATCTGTTAAAGAACACTATTTATCCTTACCGTATTAAAAAAAAGTATATATTTGTATAATTTATTATAATATAAAAGTATGTATATATTTATCTATATGTATGTGTATATGTATGTATTTGTATTGTTTTATAACTTGTAATATGTTATTATTATATGTAATGTTTACTGTATGCACTAGGTTTGTGTTGCTAATTCTGGTTTCCTTCTACAGGCCTGCTGGAAGAGATTTCAACATGAAATAAGTAGTGCCCTCGTACTCTGTATCCTTATTGTCAAGTTTCTTCTAACAGCTGTGTGTACAAAATATATTAAATAAATAAAAAAAAAATAAAGCACGAAACCTCAATATGTTGTTACGATAACTAAAAACAGTAATACAAATATAAATGGTTGTTAATTTTAAACTTATCCACATTGGAACGGCAGGAATTGTAACAAGACAGAAATCATTCCAGTCTGGCCATAAATACTGTTACATAAAAACTTATCTCTTTTTCAACCTTTTAATTATTCCATTTAGGTATTCCATCACTTCCGACAGAAAATCCCTACGTGGCGATGCGTCGGAATACGAAACGCGCCGCCTGATACGCCACAGGAACCCTCTCCAAGGGGTGCGCCTGCCGGACAAACTGCATACTATTAGTTAAGTTTCAAATAAACCATATGATACATTTTACTTTATTTTCAGTTTGGGAGTATTACTTAAAGTAAGTCTGTTCATGGTGGTTGAACACCTGTTCCAATACCGATCGATCTAGAGAAGGTCGCGGAAAGTTGTTGGTTGCAGTCAGTATAAATCAGTGTGGACGTCTTTAGGAGTGACTTTATCTCAATTGTGGATAACTATCAACTCATAATGATGATGTCATATTCTATTATAAATTCAGGTCCATCTCTTTTATATATTCGTATGTACATGATGGTAGATCTCTATTGCCGGAGACCGTACAGGTAGACATCACTGCAGGTCTTATTACAGCGGCCAAACACTAGTATAGAAACACGTGTTCTCGTTTTAAGGGTGCTGTGCCTATTAAAATTATTGGTATATACGAGGCCCTACATTTTGTTTCCATATCCAATATGATGCTGTGTTTAATCATCATATCTAGTGCCAGGTTATGGTCAGGTGCATCTTGTGTCGACGCTTCCTTGTAAAACACTTGTATATGTAATTTATGTATACGTTGTGTGCATACCTAATACATATTTACCTATATCAACATGTGCACATATGTCGTATGAATACCATTACTACTAATGAGTATTTTTTTTTCTCTTTAGTTCAGTTAACTTATTACGTTAATTGGTACATTAAAGGTCCTCAAGCATTACGTTCGCCTGTTTCTTTATATAATAACATTCTGTTAGTTTTCTGTTGTTTTTAGCAATAAAATGTTTTCGTTTAATAAATTAACAATAATACTACGATTAGTAATCATTGCGTTTATCAGTTATCAACAAACAGTTAATAAATGTAAGCCATGACCTTTTATCCAAGGCAAAAGGACTTCTTTATTCTAAGATTACTATTCCAGTCATCTATTGCTGACCGGAATAGTAATTTCGATAAGCGTTGGTTTTCAGCTTCTTACTCTCTAAAGTGTCAGACGGAAGTTCCTTTTTTTATTCGAGGAAGCGACAGGACTCATTGGGTGTTAAACTGATAAAAACTGATGCGTCTGCGCATCACAACACGACGCTAATCAGTTGACATATACCGCACCACATTGCGCTCATTGTCTTAAGACATAAGATGTTAAGTCTCGTTACCGCGTTAAGCGTCCTTCTAACCGGAACACAGCAATGTATGCACATTACTGTTTGGCAGCAAAAATAGCCACTGCGGTGATACCACCCACCTAGATGGTCTTTAGCAACAGGGACCTTCCACCAGTAAAGTTTGTAGCGAAGGTTTACTAAGCAACATATCTATACAAGTAAATTAAAATATATAAAAAAATCAGGAAGTCTCCGATTCGATTCCGGTGGCAGATATTGCGTGGTTTGGTTGTTATTATAGTATTTCCGAATCCGCCTGGCTAAATACTAGTCACATAATATAAATCTGCTAGCATAACATCTGCAGTATCTTTGTTACTGAACTGGTAAACAAGTAAATATAAAAAAAAAAATTGTTATGAAAAGCCTTGTGGTTGCACCTCGTTCATTGTTCCTAGGTTTAGCTAATATTTGAGCCCTATCTTCTCAAGCTATAAAGGATAGTATTAAGTTGAACTCTGGTTATCGTAGAAGGTGACCAAATGGGTTTTCGAGTTCGAGGGCTTTGGGGGCCCTTGTGAGCCTGGGATGAACGACAAGTTCGAGTTGGTCTAGTGCTTGTCATACTTAAGCGAAGGTGCTGAGGAAAACTACAGCTCTTCCTGAGTTGTGGCTTAGGTGTAGTGCCGGGAGGCACCGGTGCGTTCTTTGAGTCGGTAAAAATCCTTTCAGAAGATCCCCCCCGATAACAAAAAAAAAAGTTATAATTAATACAATAAATAACGTGTTTTGGATGTAAAATATAGATCTCATTTTAGTTTTAGCAGACGGCAAAAAGGTTTGATGCACGTGTATTTTTTTTTCAGAACTGCTCGATATTAATGGCTCTATATGTCTTTGTTTCAAAGAGATGTGTCTCCTTGAAACAAAAGTACACTCTCAAGAACTCCAGTTCATCTTGTCGTTATCTGATAAAAACTAATACACGAGTGCGTGGGAGTGTTAAAAAAAGATCAATTTGTATCTGTAAATTTTTTTTTAAACTTTTTCTAATTCTGTGTACGTTGCTAATATTTTTTTGTTTGATTAAAAATGTGTTCTTTTAATACATGGAGATTCACTAAAACAACTTGTTATAAGTAGAATCATTAAAAAGTGTCTTCTTTTGATAAAGCTTTAAATTTTTTGTAACCGCAGTCTATTTCTTCCAACGAAAATTAAAGTGCAAATAATACTGTTAAAATTACCATGGTAACAAGACTTAACGAGCACACTTTGGTACAGTGATAACATCCAAACTAGAGCCATTTTGACGGCTTGTACGTTTTGTCGTCTTGTATACTAAAAACGATCTATTAATGATCGATAAAATAATTTTACAGTTAACAACTTTATAAATAAGTTATACTGTTTCAATCCATATTTAGTGTTCTAGAATTGTCTATGTACTAAACTAAGCTGCAATATCTGGATCAATTATTATTAATACTAAATTTGGTAACATTAGAAACACTGCTGAGCAAAGTAAGTATATTTTTCTCTGAGACAAAATATTTTTTACATCTGTAATGTTTTTAATGCAATTGTTATCTTAAGTTGTCATCCTAATATTTCACTGTCTAAAAAAAAAAATAATAGTTTCTTCTAGGGGTTATAAAAGTTTTTGTCGAGAACATTTGTTCACTTCTTCATTTATAATAATGAATGTAGAACAATTAACTTAAACAAGGCCTTCATAAACATGACTTTATGTGATATAACATAATTTTCAAACTAAGTAAGAAACATTTGAGTATTACCTCCAAACTTATAGTTTCAAAACTTATGTTTTAGCTTAACTATAAATTAATCTGTGTCGTTGTGCACTCGAAAACTTCACTGCATTGTACAAAGCCAAACTAAAGGTAACTCTTGAACTAACAACTTTGTTGGTCTATACGGAAATGAATTATTAAAAAAAAGTCACTACATTATACGCCATTTTCGTATGTGGTTTCTTACAGAAATATGTTTAAAGTATAATCTATCTATATGTTGTATTAAAATAAACTGCTACTTGTTCTCATTATTGCCACAAACAACATTTTGCAGTGTCATCAGGATTTGAACCTGATTCTAAATTTCGCTCTCTTCTTCCACTGTGCTGTCAACCTGTGCTTTATCTTCCGTTTTTATTTGTGTTATCAAGTTACACAGACATATTTACGCAAACTGGAAATACTAGTATCTTCTGCGTTAGATATTATTAACACTTCCTCTAGATATAATTATTTTGCATCATTATTACGATTTTATACTCTCGTCATTAGAAGGGAAATGTTTATATCTTTTCATAGTTACATATTGTATTCACGAAGGATTTATTCTTTGAAGTCTACATATCTGTTTTGCTTTTTCTTATCGTTTCCTTTATTACAAATTTATAATAGTCCAATACTACATACATTATACACTGTTTTTTTTTTAATTTTAATACGAAACTGGAATATATGTAAAAAAGATAAGATTTACGCAATCACAATGTTATTCCAGCTGCGGTCCGGTACAATTTACGTTGCGGTCGGCGCCGCGCTCACATATTCAGGCTTACATACAGAAATGTCTCATGTTTAAAATGAAGACGTTTTATTTACGCAAAACTTAAAAAAAAATATTTTGACAACATCACTAACATTACAATTTTTTTCACCTACTTTGTCTCATCATCATTAACATCTGTTGAATATATGCTTGCCGAACCGATATCCATTGGAACCGGTCCGAGACTACCTTCTAAGATTTCCCTTTGATCTTTACAAGGCTTATACGGCTGAAAATCGCTCAACGAGCTGTAGATAAGACTATGTTAAATCAGTGCAAGAGAAAACCACTGATATAACCCAGGGGATTAGTAAGCTGAAGTGGCAACGGGCGAGCTAAATAGCGCATAGATCGGTCGGCCGATAAAACAGAATGATCCTTTTGTGTAGGCCATATCACCACCTGTATTGTGTAAGACTTCAAAATGAACAGACGAGTTTTTTTTTTAATTTGCATGGGAGACAGCAGAATTTTTTTTTATGAAAAGTCTAATCGTACTTCGCAGTCAGTGTCTATTTTATGTATTACAATTAGCAATACATGGTTTGGAGTTTGAAAATCGTTTTAGTCACTTCCTAAGGAAGCCTGAGGTCCTGTGTTAAACTAATTTACCAATATATTATTTCACAATATAGTTTACACTTTATTTTAACAAATGTAAGCAACAAACAGAAAATCTGTTATTCTATTTAAGCCGAGCGACGAGCCGCTGCAATCGCCGCTGTGGTTATGGAGGCAAACTAATTTCTCATACGCACACATACAAACATATAATACTCTCATAGCTCCCATGACTTCTGGGTGACGCGTTCAAAGGGGCACGCTGAATGTTCCGGCGTGCCCCTACGAAGATGGTAAGAGAAGGGTCTTCTCTCCTTCCCAAGGTGTGGCTGCGTAGTAGTAGTAGTAGCAGGCCAGCGACCCGGGGTTGCGGATGATGCGAAAGTGTTCTCGCAGCCTCGCCATGATGCGAGGAGGTGGAACGTCGCGGGGATTTTAGTCGGTGCAAGTCCAACATATCCTGTCCCTGCCCCCGCTAGGACGAGTATGCATTGCATTTCCCTCACTTTAAATAAAAAAAAAGCAATACAGTGTTGTGTTGTTGAATTTATAATTATTCAAATAAAACGTTGATTACAGAGCAACACATTGTTTAATTTACTGTCAATAATAGAAAAAAAACATTATATGTATAATTAAAATGATGTAAACTACTGCAAAATATATTTGTCTAATATGTGAGATCTCTATTGGTAGAAGGTAGGCTGCTGGAGACCGTCTAGGTAGGTACTACAGCAACTCCTACTGCAGCCGAAAAACAGTGTGCAAATATTACTTAGGGGGTGACGAGGCTTAACATCTTATGTCTCGAGAAGACGGGCGCAATGTGGTGCAGTGTATGACCTAACTAACAAGACGTTGTTTTAGAACGTCTAACAGAAAACTTTTGATAACATTGGTTAAACTTTTATTTACTTCCCGGAAACATTTTATTGTTTTAATTTCGACATTCGCAAACAAAAGTTTCGTAATAAAAACAATACGTATTCATACTAATTGAATATGCTACGATTATTCATATTTCTATTTAATACTCTTTTCTATAATTCTATAATATTTTCGCTATTCATTTCCTGTTTCTATCACAGAGTTTTGCTATACAAATTTTGGAAACAACTATCCAATATATTTAGAGTGAAAGGTAATAGGTGTAAAAGATCTGGAGGTGCTAAAGTATAGCTCGTATCTTATCTATCTATGTATCGAATACCCCATACAAAAACAATGATTCTGGAGTTATTAATTTTTTAAATATTTTTCCAAATATATCAGATTTTCTAGGAAAAATTTGATGATTTTATTTCTTACTTATTTCTACACAAATTTTAATGTAATAAATATCGCTTAATAATTGTTTTATTAAATTAAATTAATAATCATCACTTAGACGGTAAAACTTTTAAATTGAAGCTCTTTGGATGTTGTGACAGTTAAAAATAAGGCGTCATACTTAAATTTTTACTTAATCTTAAAATAAAGTTTTATTTATAAAAAGTACGTATAAAGCACATCAATGAGTACCTGACCTCAATACCTGCCCGACAAGGTATAAGAATGTACATAGTTTCCAAAATTAAAAAAAAAACACTTGTAATAAAACCAAGTCGCGCCGGATCTTAATGTGACCCTTTTGTTGTTGTTGTAACGCGTGCGAGCTTATTGTTGTCGTGTTAGATATTGAGTTTATTGTAAATCATATGCAATGTCATTTTTAGGTAGTGAGTCAGTGCGACAGTTAAAATTTAACTAGTTTCATGGGCGGACGTACATTATCGTTATCTTCTTAATTCTGAATAGTTTTTCTTTTCCATACCAAATACATTGAATATCAATGGCGGATTACGGTAATGAAGAATACGCTGACATTCATTCTATTGTTATTGACTTAGTGAAGGAAATTCTTTACAAGCACGAAGAGAATATGAGCTACGTTTTCCAAATCGTCACCTATCCATAGAGTCTTTGCTGTAGCGTATCAACAACGCTTTAGGGAAATTGGCAGCATCTTCGATACTGATAAGGAAGAAGGAATCATTTTGTTATAGACCCGGCTACGTCAACCAGGGTCGTGGCAAGATTGCTGGGTTTAACACAATGGAAAGTGTGGTTTACTGTGCATACGGCAAGACTCTATCCCCTACCGTTATACACGGGTCCAGGCCCTGGAGGAAGGAGACCCTGCAAGGAGGTTAAACTTCTGCCGTTTTATGCTGCATGCAGACTTAGAAAATAATAATTTTCTCACCAAAATATTGTGGACTGATGAATCGAAGTTTGACAGAGGCGTCATAACAAATTTTCATAATAGTCATTATTGGGCTCTGCCAGCTCAAAATCCCCACGTGATTAGAGAAGGAGCTCATCAGCGAAGATTCTCCGTAAACGTATGAATGGGCATAATTCATACGTACTTGATAGGCCCAGTCTCCTTGCCCAACAATTAAAATGAGGAGACGGATGAAGATTTTCTTCGAAATATTTTTTTTAATTATCTGGCGAATATACCATTGGAAACCAGAAGAGAAATGGTATTTCAGCATGACGGTTGTTCCGCCCATTTTCGTTTCGGCGTAAGACAGTGGTTAGACATTACTTTCCCTCAGCGATGGATTGGCCGAAGCGGACCAACACCGTAGCCCGCAAGGTGTCCTGATTTAAAACCTTGCGATTATTACTTATGGGGTCACATGGAATCTTTAGTATACACAACAACAATTAACTCGTTAGAACATTTAAAGTCACGCATCATCATCGCTGCTGACAAAATAAGAGAACAGCTCACAGGGCGAGTCACTCGATCTGACTTAAGAAAAAGGCTTCGTGCTTGTATCAGGAACCATGACCGTCGGTTTGAGTAAAAAAGTGTTTTTTGTAGTTTATGAAGATAAAAGTCTTCAACTCTTGCGTGTTGCCAGTGTTGGCATATGTATCCGAGACGTGGCCCCTTAATATCGGCCTTATAAAAAGGCTGAAAGTCACCCAAAGGACAATGGAGAGAGCTATGCTTGGAGTTTCTCTGCGTGGTCGAATCAGAAATGTGGAGATCCGCAGCAAGAACTAAGGTCGCCGATATAGCTCAAAAGATTGCTAAACTTTAGTGGCAGTGGGCGGCCACATTGCTCGACGGTCCGAGGACCGATGGGGCAGTAAGGTCCTCGAGTGGCGCCCGCGTACCGGTAGACGTAGCGTTGGGAGGACTCCCACAAGGTGGACCGACGATCTGGTGAGAATCGCGGCAATTCACTGGATACGAGCAACACGGGACCAATCGACGTGGAGATCTTTGGGGGAGGCCTATGTCCAGCAGTGGGCGTCTATCGGCTGATGATGATTCCTTTGTTCGCCAATCACGTGAAAACTAGTGAGCGTGTCGACATGGGAACATGACCATTCGATGCGGTATAATTTGTAGATGATTATAACAGACTATTTATTTTATGAATTTCATGCATCCTTCATCATTTATTTTCTTTATAACTTTTATCATTTTCATGTCGTATGATTTATGCGGTTGCTATAGTAACGGTTGCGGTTGCGCTCAAGGAATATTTCAAGTCTAATTTAAAATTACATTCAGCAAAGCGGGCGAAGAAAAGCTAGTTTATTTACTTTATTACTTTAATATAAATTAATATGTTTTTATGTATATACATATACATATATAGTTAAGCTTTTATATACTTTCGGATATATATACGTACAAAAACTGTGTCCAAAATAACGCAAGTTTTAAAGTACACAAGCGAGTCGTCCGCGCATCTTCGTTTAGCATAATCACTGGTTAAGAGGGAATACTTGACACGTTCTTTTTTTCGTAAGAAAATAAAATTTTTCGTACATACATTATTTAATATGCAAAACACTGAACCTCCAAAATTATAATCTTCTCTTTCTTCTAGCCGACTATGATATAGCTTGATCGCGACTAGATATGAGAGATTTAATGATTTTTAACGTAGATCCGTATTTTGGTTAGTTGAAAAGCATATTTTCCTTCGTAACCATCGTTTTCACATATTTAAACGGCAAGGAAAATGGTAAGTGTTAATTTTTTTTGGAGGAAGTGAGAGAGGTGTGCTTGGATCGTAGCAAGTGGACAGAGGTGGTCTCTGCCTACTCCACTGGGAACGAGGCGTGATGTATATGTAGGTATAGGGAGTGGTGACACTCGCGTCCGATGAAATTACCTTCAAAACCCTGTACGTGCTCCCTGGGTGCTGCTAAACGAGTTTCAACGCCGAGTATCGGGTGGCGGATGTGATAACCCGACTCTGGCTCTGCAAGACGGTTACAGTGGCTGGGAGGATTAAATTCTCTCTAAAAGACTGGTGCGGAAAGGATGGGGACACTACCGCAACTATTTTTTCCCAAGAAAACTATGGTGTTATGTCAGATAATCGAATGAATTAGTCGGATCACCCGGTTGACGCCCTGGAAAGAAATGGTGGCCAGGACAACGCACCGTAGTCACGTCCTTCAGTCATGAGGTTACGACAAAGAAGATGTAACTTTTTTTTTATTTGACGAAACAACTAGCGAGCAAAACGTTCACCTGATGATTCCTATAACAACGTGGCATACACTGCACCACATTGCGATCGTGACCTTGAGACAGGATGTTAGTTCTTAATACCCCAGTAATTATACTAGCTATAGCGCCTTCCAAACTGGAAGACAGTAATATTTGTACACTACTGTTTGACGGTAGAAACCAGCGCCCCCACGAACTTCGGCAACATTTACGTACTACCACTACACCAAATAACACGATACTAATCAAGGTGTTATTAATCACCACTTGTCTCTCATAACCCTGAGATGTATTATGAAGTCATCACCACAATAAATTCACTAGCTAAAGCGACTTTCAACAGCAATATTTGTGAATCACTAGGTATTAAATTAGCAGCTAAAAAGTGCTAGAACTTTATCCGGCTTTTAAATTTTAACGCCGATTCAACTTTTGGGGTCCGAATGTAAATTGTTCAATTTAAATTTCACATTAGTTTTCGAGTTTGCGAACTATTAACAAATAGTATGGCCGCTTAAAACAATTTTCGGTCCGCCTATATTATTGTATAATAGGCTATCGCAGTTCAAAAGTACCACTAAAACTATCACGACTAACAACAACTAAACTGTATGAAAGCTTATATTGTTATTAATAATAACAAATTAAACATGTTTTGAGAATAAATATAACTTTGTAAAGGACTCGCAAAGGGATATTTACAGTATTGTCGTTTCCTCTTTTGTGCCCGGTCGGATTTTGATAATTACATCAGTAATTGGATTGCTTTGTTTGTCCAAACTTTGGCATTAGCCGTTGACGGTTTTTGTCAGAGAATTACCACGTCTCGCCATAACCGCCTTTGCTTCCAGTTGTTCACCCCGATAAATATCCGGATACATTGCTATCTTGTTCTAAGTTACATAATTATGTATTTTTTAATTACCTTTTAACATTCACAACGCATGTCGCCGTACAGTGACTAAGTTGATCGCCGTTCTGTACTTACTGTTTGAAAAGTTGTTTTTTAACGATTTGAATAATTTAGGCATTGACAAACAAAATCTGTTAAAGTTGCTATTTAAAAAAAAAATCTGTGACAATATAGATCACTGATTTTGATATAATCTTCCTAAGGTAAATCTCGTGTCTTGAAGACAAAAATCGTCTAGCTTGGGACCTAACACTATCCGTCTGCGGCAAAGAATTGAGAGGCGTAAGGAAGTTGCTAATGGGCGGAAGCGTTGAAACGTTATATCCTGTGAATGGTACGCCGAGTATTTTAGAGAAATGTGAAGTTCAAAATTTAAATCCCTTCACGTTTCAATAAAATTTCTGATATTGGATTTGAGAGAAAACGCATGCTATTATAGCAGCAAATAATTCTCAAGTACATTTGCTAAGTTAAAATATATTAAATCCTAGTTAATTTATATTTCTAACATATGTTTAACGTTTTAAAAGAAAGAAATATTATCCTAAAAAAGAGATTTAAGTCTACATATATGAATATCCAGAAGAAAAATAGTAGCATTTGCTATAATAACTCTTGTTAGTGTTTGACCACTATCTCATCTGGGGTTGGGGTGAGGTTGTTTGAGGGAACATAAAAAGGCTTTATTACATAAGGCAATTTTTTTACTCCTTCACTGTTCCCATCTGAAACTAGGAACTAAACTTCTTTGTATGTTGAACTTGTTATTAGATATAGAATTTTTTTTACAGATTCTCATTCTATTATTTACTGGTTTCTGATGAATAATATTCATTGTTTATTTGTATACTAAAATTATTATTTATTATTAGACTGAGTAGGTGAAGATCATCATATAAATTTTGAATTTGTATCATCAGATTTTATAAATGGAAACAGATAATGGATAAATATACTTTTCTAGAATAGGCTAAGGTATGTCAGTATTTGAAAGTTGAATTATGTAAGAATTTCAGCATGAAATGGGCAAAGCGGAGAAATAACGACTGTAAGCATTTTTACAAATATTTTCATAGTGAAACTATTCACTCGGCAGTATTCGTGTGTACGTTACAAAACTTTCTCAGGCGATTGTTGTGGGGTTAGGAGTTTGAGAGCGTCTCGTGTATGCGCGGGGAAGTATACCGGGGCCTAACAATATTGCAGCACAGATTTATTGAGGAAAATCCGGGATAAACTAACTTGCGACATTAAGTATTCCCGTCTTATCTCGATTGCTTCTATCCGCAGCCATATTTTCATTTACTTAAAGGAGAGTGTTTTCTACAAAGTAGATATATACAAATGAGGAAAGCGAAAATAATAAATAGTACAATTTACAAATAACTATCACTTTGTCACAATTAAGAAAGATATAATGTACAATACTCACAGATTTGTAAATATTACGTAATATTGTAAATGTATATAGATATTATGTAAATACTATAAGAGCGAAGAGATGAGTAAGACATTTATCATATGGTTAGTAATGAGACGCCTGCCTATGTACTTGGCACTAGTTAGCATGTTATATGCAGCCAATATGAACCTCTACAATTGATGCTCCCTAGGGCCAGGCGATACCGAAGCTCATGCTGACTGTGGATCAATCGATGTGAGCTTTGGAGGAGGTCTATGTCCAGCAGACGTTCATCGGCTGATAACGATGATACAGCATCATATTGTGCTGCTACCTTTAGACATAAAAGAATATTCTCATTACACAATAGTAATTAATCATCACCATTCATGTAATACTAATAATAATATATATATATATAATTTTTTTTTGGATTTTTGGAATGAAGTCTATTCGCATGTTTCCAAATCGTACCGCAGGTATCCTGGATGATAAGTACTTCTACAAAGTTGTTGTGTGCAGTGGGAAACTTTATCCAATTATGCAAATATTACAAATGGTTCTTAGCTGCACAATTTTGTGGATGTATCCCCAGAATCTAAAGCAGACATGATTTCAAGAAGACCAAGATTTTCGCTAATCGCTCCAATCAAGATTGCGAACTAAGTTTGTCGACTGTATTGTAGGTTGTTTGTGACAGTAACGGAATACTAAATTCAAAGTTGTCGGAAACAAGTCAAAACTAAAGAAACTAATATATAAATAAAAGGAGAGAATACTTAATTTTAACAGAAATAAGAAAGTATATAAAATCTTTAAAGATATCTATATATATATATATATATTGTTCTCCGTATGTACGTACGTATGTATCAATAACAAGTAGGAAAATTAAGTTGAAATACACTACAACCTAAGTATGCATATACCGCTATATAGGTGTATATATACTTTAAAAATAATAATTAAATAAAAGTTTAGTAATAATTAAAAAAAAAAATTAGTAGATTTTTGTTCTAATTTTATTTAATTAAGCGATGAGACGAGTGGACCGTCACCTGATGGTAACACCTGCCTATAATAACGTGGCGTTAGTTAAGATGTTATATACTGCTGCTGTTTAGTCTCATTACTCCAGTAATTACACTAGCTACAGCGCCCTTCAAACCGGAACACAGTAATGTTTGCACACTACTGTTTGTTATCTGCAATAGTCGCTGCGGTGTACCTACCTAGACGGTCAGTAGTGTGTATTCATCGGTTCAGCGATCATATCATAATACTCTAAGTTCCGGTGATCCCCTAAAAGGAGGAGGTTTTGGGAGCAGCCAAATCGATCTATCGTATTTCCAGATCTCTATCTCGCGCCGTTTCAGACATACGCTATAGTCTACAACGTCTCCAATACCCTCCTTAATGATATCATCGTCTTCCATTATTCCTTAATCACTATGATGATAAGTAAGTTGCACAACGACTGAACCTGTTCATGCGGCAAGTACTGCTTAGTGTGCTGTGCTGTAAGTTTCATGGGAGGACCATGAAAGAGTTTGTAAAATTATTCAGCGACTGCACAATGTGCAAAGGTGTATTGTTACACGAAATGTTTAAAAGTACATTTGAAGTAAATAATCATAAAGAGAGAAGAGAAGAAGAGGAATATTTTGGATTTTTTCTTTAACCCTCGGTCGTTGATAGTTCGAAGGTAATTAGAACAAAGATATATTGAAAGTTAGTAATTAAGTAATTCAGTGTTTAAGGAACAATGGAAGGCGGTGATATCATTAAGAAGTGTATTGGAGACGTTGTAGGCTGCAGCGTATATCTGAAACGGTGCGAGATGAAGACCGGGGAACACGATAGATCGATTTGGCGACACCCAAATCCTTTTCCGTTTTTTTTTGAGATCACGGGAAAAATCTTGAAATTAAGAAGAAATTTATGCTTTGATCGCTGCACCGGTGAATACACACTACTACGGCTCCTGTAACACAGACCCACCACCAGTAAAGTAAGTGCTGTTGCCGGAGACCGTGTAGTTAGGTACCACCATTATTCCTATTTTCTTCGCCAAACAGTAATACGCAAACAGTACTGTGTTCTGATATGAAGGACGCTGTAGCTAGTGTAATTACTGGCGTAACGAGACTTAATGTCTTCCGTCTCGGTGCGACGAGCGCAATGTGATGCACTGTATATCATTCTAATTAGCGCCACATTGTTACAGGCATTATGACATAATTTTTTTATGTATGTATGTATCTCATAGTTTTAAGAGAAATCTCTAATCTATAGAAGGATGATATTGAACTCGGGCATCCTCGCGCTGATGTTGAAGCGGCTTAGCTGATAGATTTGTTGGATTTAGGGAGTAACGCATATAGGACACGTTAGTTCAATTATCGCTTGCAGGTCCGGAGCGGGGTTTATCCGAATAGAACAGCTGAACAGGCTTCACCATCCACGGCCTCTTCGTCACATAACATCATATAGATATCCCAGAGTGGAAGCTTATTGTTGAAAAAAAAACAGAGTTACGTTGTGTTATTTATTAATTCATAGTTATAAACATTTCTAAGTTTAACCGCAGGTAAATTTACTAATAGTAGGTTCCTTTTGCTGGAAACCATTTAGATACTAACGCAGTTCCTATTTCCGCCTCCAAACAGTTACGTGAAAATTGCATGTCGTTCCGGTTTGAAGTGCGTAGTAGCTAATGAAATTACTGGGGTGAATAACGTAAGATTTAACATCTTATATCAGGGAGCGACAAGTACAACTTGCTGCAGTGTACATCACTTATCATCAAGTGAACACGTCGCTCGTCACGTGACTTTCTCAAATTATAGGATATGCAAAGGCTCTATTAATACCCATTTAAAATTTCTTCTTTGTGTCTGATGATGAAAAGTTTTTTAAAAAAAAGAATTAAGGTTTTTAACATATAAAGTAATATTACAAAAAAAAGTATTTTATTCCGTAAGGACCTAATATACGAGTATACTAGCTGTTCCCCGCCCGCTTTGCTGGCCGTAATATAAAATTAGACTCGAAATTGGTCTGAAACATTCCTCGGGAGCAACCGCAACCGCGAATGACTTTCTATAGCACCTGTTACTATAGCAACCGCATAAGTAACACGAAATTAAAATGCTTATGAAAGTTAATTAGAAATAAAATGATGAAGGATAATAAATAGCCTATAACCATCTAGAAATCACTGCGCGTCGAATGGTCGTGTTACCAATTCGATACGACCACTGGTTTTAACGTGATTGTTGAACAATAAAACCGATTTCCATTATACATATAGGCCGTAGTACATAAGACGTTATGGATTGTTTCCTTGTCACTGATATAAAAAAAAACCTGAGTGACTGCAATTATCCAAAAATTGTTAATATCATAATTTATTCAAAGAAGCGACTAGACGAGCGAGACAGTCACCTGATTTTAAGTGATAGGCCTGCTCAGTACTACGCTGCGCTACTTAGAATGATATACATTGTGCTTGTCGCCTTGAGACATAAAATGTTTAGTCTCGTCACCCCAGTAATTACATAATCTACAGCGTCCTTCAAACCGGAACACAGTAATGTTTGCACACTACTCTGTCGCCAGATATAGGCGGTGCGGTGGTATCTAGTTATACGGTCTCTGACCAGACCTGCCACCAATAAAAGTGTTAACTCTTACTGCTGGATTTATTATTAATCTGTACACAGTGTAATTCGGTACATCGTGTACGTCGGCCATTATATCTAGAAAAGCTTTATTTCCTTTATTCAGAGATCACTTGAAGCGTTTCCATATGCTCCATGACTTCATGACGTTGATGAGGACAAGTAAGACCTTTTGTTAACACGCCGCGTAGATTTTCGTCTTTTACACAGATTCGTTTACCGTTAACGGATTGTTCCTTTGTATATCTTATATGCTTCATATGTTCATGGAGTGTGATGGGGTTCCGCACAACAACTCACGGGACCCAAGCCAACCTCAACTGCTCGTGGTGCACCCTGCTAATCAATAGACGAGACTCTGGCTCCCACCAACCCGTGGGCCAGCATCGTGGGAAATGGTCCAAATCTCAACATGAACCCATGAAGATCTTTAGAAGAGGCATATGTCCAGCAGTAGACGTCTATCGGCTGATGATCGTTTTCACTCTTGTTTTTTTTGTTGATATCCTTTTTGTATAAAATCATCAACATTTCGGTGTTCATGATACCGTCTGCTGGACATGGGATCTACCAACGCCATTCGCTAAGGATTTTCTTCAGCAGTATTCACTACTGCAAACATGTAAAGTAGCTTCATTGAAAAAAAAATCACATCGATCCTGCGCTGCTGGCATCTGCAACCTTCACTAGATCGTCGCACTCCCTAGTAGGGAGTCTTCCAACACTGCGTCTGCAGGCACGCGGTCCTCATTCGAGGACCTTGGTGCCCCATGGGTTGTCACTCCTTCGAGCCGTGTCCTGCCCATTGCCACTTGTGACGAGCAATCTTTTAGACTATCTCGGTGCCCTTAATTCTGAGGATCCTCTCATTTCTGATTCGATCACGAAGGGCAACCCTGAGTATAGCCGTTTCCATTCCCCATCCATAAAAAAAAAACAGTTTAGTTATTAATATTGTTTTAATATTTTAACGGTGACGTATTTTCCCCTTCACTTAACCAGGGTTCATACCCCATATGATATATGGACCTTTTAACTTTATTATTCAACAACCAAAAACTGGCGGAGATATTCCCTTTTGTGTTTTTTTTTAAAGCAATATGAAAATTCTGTAAATGGAAAGGAAATCGTTTTAACATACAAGTTAATAATATACATATTAATAATTATTATCCTTTTCTTTAATTTTTTAAGTTTTTTTTTTTATTCAACTAAGCGACGAGATGAACAGTACGTTCACCTGATACTGATATACATCTGCACATAACAACATGACACTAGTCAGAATCATATATACAGCACCACGTTGTGCTCGTCGCCTTGAGACATGATGTCGAGTCCCGTTACCCCAGTAATTACACTAGCTACAGTGCCCTTCAAACCAGAACAATAATTTTTGCACAGTAATGTTTGGCGGCAGAAATAAGCGTTTTAGTGGTACCTACCTTTTTTTTAGTTTTCAGGGGGAATGCTTTCAAATACCTGCTTTCGAGGGGGCAGGGATAGGTTATGTCGGACTTGCACCGACTAAATCCCCACGATGTTTCACCTGCGTCGCTTTACAGCGAGACCACGGGGACGCTTTCGCACATCTGCAACCGCGGGATATACAGCGAGCTCTCTTCTTCGCGGCCTCTTACCATCACCTACCTAGATGGTCTCCGAGACCTACCATCAGTGAGAAAACTTGAAGGATAAAAAAAATATCAACCGCTAGTAAACTTCAAAGATGATAGTCCTTGTTCTAAGACAAAATGCTTTACACAGACGACACTCGCGACGATTTCGTGTAACTTAAAGTGAAATATTATTCAGTTTAAGTTAAGATAAATAGTGTTTTACTTAAATTACACTTAGATGGAGAACAGCCACGGGGTACGGGGACTAATTTTAAGACGGCCAATTATTTTAGGTGACGTTGCTATCTCCAGCTTCGAAGGCTGCAGCGCTTTGTTAAAGCGAAATCGTATTAATTAATGCAACGGGATAATGTTAAGTCTAGATAGGAAATAACATTTTCCCTATATACCTAGAAATTATTTCGGTTCTTTTTACAAACCTGTGTATACTTGTACGGTGAATATTTTTTTTTTACGGGTCCATGTTTCCGGTTACCGTATAGGTAGGTCTCAAGGTCATGTCTGCAATGTGGTATAATGTATACCATACTATCTAGCGCCACGTTGTAATGGACCGGAGTATAACTTATCATCATGTGAACGTCATGCTCGTCTTGTCGCTTAGTTGAATAAAAAAAGGTTCAAGTCCCAGCTGTGGGAGATTTAAGTGGGCAGTTTATGTTATGTATAAAAAATGTGATATTTTTAAAATTAATTCGAACTTTAGTTTCACAAATCTGAAAGTAGATACAAGAACAGATTAGATCATACAAATTCCCAAATAAGTGATGAAAGTTAAGTTAATCTTAATTGATCTATTATTACTTCGGTAATAGATCTATTCGGTGAGGGAATTCCTCTTCCGTTATAAATGGCGGGAAATTAGTGGCTTTACGAAACATTTGCTTTGGATTGTTGGTGGCTGCGGTTAAATTGCAAATCCTGTCAACTGAATTTAACATTTATCGCTTAGGACCGGATGTGGGTAACCTTTAAACTAGTGTCTGTTCTTAGATTTAAAAAAACATGGGGAGTATGTGGCCGTCAGAACTATAAGCAAACACACCTGAAATCCTCAACATATAGCTGTTTTTTTTTCTTGAGAAGATCTGTATGTGGAGGCAACAGTATTAGGAGCTGCGGTAGTACCTACTTAGGCGGAATCCGACAGTAAAGATCTACCACCAGTAATTTAATACTATGCATTATAATGATAAAATGATGCAGCTTAAAAAATAAAAAATAATGCTGAAATTTCTGTATCACAGGACCTTATGAATATTGGCTCCTGAATGTACACATTACGCGCGTTGTTTCACAAAACTTTTCAGCTTTATTATAACGGCTGTGTTTCGAGGAAGCAGCTGCTTTCACAGGAATTGGGTTGTTGTGATAGAATTATAGCTTCCTACATCATTAAGCAAGCTGGAAGTATGCCTGTGAAGAACATTTAATTTGTTTTTAACGTTATATGTAACGATCGAAGCGACGAAGCGAGCGGGGCATTCACTTGAAGTGATACGACGGCCCACAACAAAGTGGCGCTACTTACGATGGTTTTGAGACAAGACGTTGAGCCTCGTTACCCCAGTAATTACACTAGCTACAGCGCCCTTTAAACTGGATTACGGTAATGTTTGCATATTACTGTTTGGCGGCAGAATTAGACGCTGCGGTGGTACCTGCCACCAGTAAACGATCATTAGAAGTTATCAATAAAGAAGTTGCGATTGTAACTCTAACAGTCGCCGACAGATTTTCAGTCTTTCATCCCGTCTCCTCATCATCTTCATCATCACCGTACTATACCGTCCTTGTGTATGCATCACAATAAGATATCTATCGTATCTTTTCCACGTAAATAGGTTTCAATCAATCGCACAAAATTAACAAGCTTTAAGAAGGCACTTGTGGTAGATCTCTGATGCAGGATACCATCTAAGTAGATACCATTGCAGTACCTATCTCTGCAGCGAAATAGGGGTTTAGGAGGGGGGGGGATACTGGGGTAATGAGACTTAATATCCTGTCTCAAGGCGACGAGCGCTATGGTACTGTGTATACCATCCTAATAAAAGCCACATTGTTATGATCAGGCGTATCACTTATCATCAGGTGAACGTCCAGCTCGTCTCGTTACTTCAATAAATAGAAATAAAAGGTCAGAGTCCGTTTAAAATTTTTTGTCATAAAATATATTTTCGTACTTTAAATGTTTTTTATAAATAAACTATAGAACTAATAAATAAAAAAAAGTGGAATTTAATCGACAATACCTTTTTACTTGTTCTGACATATAATTTTTTGTAAGAGCACTTGTGAGATAACAACGGAGGGTACTTTGCTCTTAAGCCGACGAAATTGAGTTGTTTTTGTAAGCGAGCTGAAACGGTGCTTGCATTAAGGCGAAAGCTTTGCGGCTGGTTGTATATTCATGTATTAAATTGTGTTTATATTATGGTATATTTACTTTGAAAAGGTATTTCTATAACTGTTGAATTCCGTTAATATATTTAAACGTCTATTCATATTTTTCTGGATTTACGATTGGTGGGTATTCCTCTGTAGTCTCGGGCTATTAAGGATAACTTAGGTAGGCCCTGCCTGTTGTAGAAGGCGAATAAAAGGGATTTCAAGTTTGCCTTAAAGTTGAGGGCCATCATAGGCCACTAAGCCAGCCCGGAGTAGACGATAAGTACGATGGCGTCTAGTGCTTCTCACAGGAATGTGAGGATGCCGGGGAAAGAAAGTTACGGCCCTGCGCGGTGCATTGGTACGTTTTGTAGGAGATCCTGTGGCCTCATGTAACTCACTGAGGATGACCACCGACGGAGTTTAAGTTGGTAAAAATCTCACACAATTTTGTTATCCGCCCAAGAAGCTGGGGATCTTTTTAGAAGATTTCCGTCAGTAACAAAATAAAAAGAAAGGTTCGTGTAGGTTGTAATTCCACTTCCAATCTTACTTATTACATATTACTGATGAATTCGAGGAACCTACTCAGATAATCTAGATTGAAGACAATTCGAAATTTATTTGGATAGGACAATGTTGACCTGTTGACTTCGATACTATATTCGATAAATAAGTTAATTGTACTCTGAAAATACACTGGCAACAGCGCCCTTCATATCATACCCCTTTATTTAGACACTATTGTTTATCGATGAGATAGACGGTCTGAGACAACAGAGTTCTTCGAGTAATAAAATCTATTACAATATTTACTCTTACCTTCTACAGGTTTCTTTGATTCTTACTAATTATAACTTAAGTTATTTTGTTTAACGTCGCAAGAAACCTACTTAAGATGTTTATGCAGAATTTTTCAAGAACCATTCTTTAGGATGGAAATGAAGCAATTTACGGCGAACAATGTAAATAGAATTAAGCTATCAGCTTTGTTAGAGTTAATTAAGATATCAGTAGGAGTTGAAGTAAGTAGTCCTTAGCTTTATATAGTTACAGGTAGCAATTTTAAAAAATTCGAAAGTTGTATATACATATACGTTAAGTGCAAAGTGTGTTTTTGAATACATCATCACCATCATTATCAGCCAACAGACGTCCACTGCTTAACATAGGCCATCTCCAATGTTCTCCACATCGATCTATCCTGTGCTGCCTGCATACAGCTGATTCTCGCAACCTTCACCAGATCTTCGTAACACCTGGTTGGTGGCCTGTCAACACTAGGACTTCCGGTTTTCGAGTTAATCTACGGCAATGGAAAATGTCTCCACAATTATTACGACTAAAACGCCATGTATTAATTGTTGATAAAATGTTTAAAGCTACAAACTTACCAATATAGCTTTCTTTTTTTTGTACCACTTAGGTGGCAACCAGGTTTGCGGCCCGCCTGATGTCGAGCGGCAACCGCATCCTATTACCGCCAGTAACAACAGAGGTATCACTGGGCGAGTTGCCGACCCTGCAGAAACCTTTTCACGCCCTTTTTGAAGAACTTCATATTGTTGCTCCTAGGCAACACCTGGACAGGTAACATGTTCCACAATTTGAGTGTTCTCAGGAGAAAACATCTCTGGTACCAAACCGTACGTGACCACTGCGGTTTAAGGGTATGAGGATGAATCCTCTGCCAATGGCGAGTGGTGACGATGATGAAACGTGGCCCTGGGCATAATGTCGAACATTTCATCAGAACACATCTTGTTATAGAGGCGGTAGAACACACATAAGGAGGCAAAATCTCCCCTAAAACCTAAAACCAAGGGGTTCAGTAGTGTTATTTAGCAAAGAGTCGTCGATAATTCTAACAGTTCTGTTTTGCACCGAGTCTAAAGGTCTCAGCTGACATCTAGGTGCTCCCGCCCAAAGATGAGAGCAATACTCCATGTGAGGGCGGACTTGCGGTTTATATAGCAACAACCTTTGCTCCGCATTGAAGTACTGCTTCGCCTTGTTACACCGAGCTTTTTAAATACCAGCTTTACCTTGTCTTCCAAGTGCTCCCGGTACTGGACGTCATTGGAGATTTCGATGCCTGAATTCCCAATGCTTCTTGACATGGTCAGAGATGTATTCTGGAACTGAGGAGCTACAACAAATGCTGCTGTTAATATTTGTATATACGTTAGTAATTATGGTCCAATTTACTTATAAGTATAGAAGATCTAGGGAGATCCGTTTAAATAAAAGAAAACGGCGTTCGAGAATATTGTGAAAGTATCTAACGATATTCCAAAAAAAACTCGCTTCTGTTTATGATAATGTATTGTTCAACATAACGGGAACAATTTTTCTGTTTTTATTTGACATTTCCTTCCGCCACAGATTCAGTGGAACCGTGTTTATCGAATATCCAATATGCTCTTTAATTTAACCGTATACCCTTGCGGTTAACAGCGGCATGTTTTAACTGAATCTATAATCAGTTTGAAACGAAGGAAATTGAGTAATATTACGTTACAATGATAAATAATTTTTCGTGTTTGTTGCAAGGAAAAAAAAACAGATTTTTTTCTTTTACTAAGCGACGAGACTAATGAGACGTAAAGTGTGTAAAACTCAACATAAGTGTTACCCGTGTCCATACAAGGCGTTAATTAGGACACTGTCACCACATTGTGCTTAAAACATAAGATGTTGAGTCTCATTACCCCAGTAATTTCACAAGGTAGCAGCGCCTTTCAAACCGGAACACAGTAGTGTTGACACACTATTGTTTAGCGGCAGATATGAGACAAACGGTCTCTGAGAACAGATATGTACCACCAGTGAATTAATCATCTTAATCAACCGATTGACGTCTATTGGCTAGTCCATGCACTCCCCCAAAGGTTTACACACAACAACAGATCATCTTTAATTAATTTACACATTGAATAATTTAATGTATAAGCAAATACGTTAACAGAATGTGAAGTTAGAATTAATTATTTCTGCAGCATCCGTGTCCGTCGCCAATAAAACTGCTTCAACCTTGATGTTTATGCAAATGAACTGGTTAACTTATATACAGTGTTTCTAACAAGTAGACAGTAATAAAAATTATTAAAATTAATATAGCTGGAGAATATTTTCAGAAATAACAGCTACCATTTTAAAATCTATCTCTGATTTACTAATTAGTCGTAGTATACAAATCTTTTATTTATACCCTCATCGTATATCGGCCTATCGTTATCCAATGCTGAACGTAGGCCTTATCAGTCGATTTTCAGCAAGATCGATATATACATAAGACTTGAAAATTTGTAAAAAAAAAGTCTCGGTTTTATTGTATTAAATATCCGTGATAAAATTTCTTATCATATTGTAGAGTAACACAGTAAGAAATAAATTAAAATCCTTATTGCAAACAGGATTGTAGTATTTTCAACCTACAACTTAAGTGTGATCTTTTCCAGTGATAAAAATACTATTACTTTTCAAGTTTCTAAACTTTAATATTTTGTCGAGACACAACCACAGAACCTGTTAAGGTGTCTGGGAGCTCCGATTGGGCGTTAACCTATCGGACTAGGACTAATCTAGACTTGTAGCTGCAAACAAGCCAACGACGAGACGAGCCGGACGTTTATTTGTTATTAAGCGATACGCCTGGTCATAAAGTGGCGCTAGTTAGGATAATATATACTGCACCACATTGCGCTCGTCGCTTTGTCGCCCCAGCTAATGACTCAAGCCACAGCGCTCTTTAAACTGGAACATAGTAATGCTTGTGCACTATTATTCGGCGGCAGATAAAGAAGCTGCGATGGTGCTTAGACGGTCTGCGGCAACAGAAATCTATTACTAGTAAAATCATAAGCGAGCTTCAAACAAATTATTAATAAGAGGCAGCGCGGCTTTAAAAGCCTTTCCTTTTTGAATCTCTACACGAGTAAAGTATTAAAATAAGTTTGTGGTAGCGTGGTCGAGTTAAGTTCACCTCTCGGTTTGCTTAATGTTCAGTATAGGACGTAATAAAACGTCCACTAACAATCCACGGGCGCTGCGAACGATCGCGGACCGCGTCAAGTGGCCCGGAAAGCGATAACCTGGCAATTTATGCTCGCACTATTTGAATAGATTGCGCTCTATGTTTCCACCGAATGTACACCAACGCCACATTCAATTCGAACAACGCATCTCTTACCAAATTTTAAGTGTTTAATCCTATTAACATCATTAGCCTATATACACACATAAAATTTTATTATACCTTTGATTCACCCTAAAGGAATGAGACCTTCACGAAGTATCTCACAAGGCTAAGAAAAATAAGAAAGATAAATTGGTATCAGATAGAGCAGCATTATTTCAAAATAGATTGCCATGAAGCAGAGAATGATAAGAAAAAAAAAATTGTAGGTACGTCATTCAAAACAATAGCTAATCAGCCCACTTGTATGATAACGATATATAGCATAAGCTTTTGCAAAAGAAAAGTAAAGCTACAACAGCTAATAAATTTATCGAGATAAGCTGTTATTGAAAGGCATGTTATTCCCTGAAGAAACTACCGGTGGATTTCTTAGCACTCCTTGGAACCCCGCATAATAAGACGGAAGGTAAACACGGAGAATTAATTTGCATCTTTTAACTCGTTTACGGCCCTAAACAAAGACTACCACTTCACACAGAAATGTTTAATGAAATCCAATTGTAGATCGTGATAATTATTATGATATACAACAAGAAAAATCCTTTAGAGAATATTACAGTAATTTGAATAAAATAAACAAACAGGTTACGTCAGATTCAAGTAATAATTCATTTATAATCTGACACGGTCATTGTCACTTCTAGCGACCGCAGCCCGCCGGATGCCACGAGAGAAGCACCATTTTCCAAATTTATCAATATAGAAATCATTCATTTTTATCCACTTTTTTTTTTGTTCATACTTGTACTTAAATTTCAAATGGTGTTAAGTCACAATTATTTCATACTTCTTTTGGTGGAACTAGCTCGTACAATAATATACAGCGTGTTCATGTTATATACTTGTATCAGTATAAACAATTATTGGCTAGTCTTTCTAACACATACAATTAAAAATAATTAAAATGATGCTGCAGATGGAGAAGCATACCCAGTCAATATATTAATATATACATAGATACAGAAATCTGACTATTAGCTGTCCTGGGGGTAGGTGTCTATTGTCGGAGACCGGCCCGGTAAGTAACATCGCAGCTCCTATTTCCGCCGTCAAAGAGTAGTGTACAAATTTTACTGTGTTTCCTGTTTAAAGGGCGTTGTAGCTAATGCAATTGCTGGGGTAATAGGCTTAACATCTTAAGCCTAAAGCAAGCACAACTTGGTGCTATGTATACCATTCCAGCACTGACCACAATCATCACAGGCGAGGGAGTACTAGAGATAGATATCATCCTAGCTATTGCCATATTGGAGAAGGAGTATCACTTACCATTAAGTGCACAAAATAACTATTTATACCGTATATTGAATATTATCTTTTACGTATATAGTAGTATCAGTAAATATCTAGTACACATATAGTATTAGTTTTTTCATAGTAGAAAGCATAATCATATATCATTTAAAATAATATATTTGGATTATTGTAACCTGCTTCGAATCGGAAGGTTCCCATTCGACATTTTATTCCCTCTTTTTGTTGTTATTGTATTACGAAACGCACGGACGTGCAGATACTGTGGCTCACTCCGTAAACAAAAAAACACTTTCCCCTTTTCAAATCAATCACCATTGCAAAACCATAAAGTTCAATTTGGTTTTCCGATCGTTTTCGCACCGCAAAAATATATTCGGAGTATCAACGTCTCGAATCTAATAATGTAAGAGTAAACTCACGAAGTGGTTTAACGAGTTTGCACAAGTTATACGGGGAAAGTTACCACAGGAAGTAAGTATTCGAGTAAACAATTTAAAACAGAATGTACATGTGAATGAAATAGAATAATACCCTCCTTATTATGTAGGTACGAAATAAGGAGGAAATAAGGAAAATGTAAAAATATTAAAATAACCTGGATTTGTTTTCTAGCTGCTAAATTCAGATCAGTAATGTTAACAACAAAAATTTTAACGGGATATCATCATTTCGGCACTATCTCTTTTGCTGTCTACTGCTGAACATACTCCGATCTCATATCCATCCATCTCACGGTTTCCTGTGATATTCACCAGATCACGGTTCACTTGGTTAGCGGTCACATCACGCTGAACTTGATAGTACGTGGTCTCCAAAGAAGGAACCTTTTATCTACATATTTTGGATGGGTAACCAATAAGATTTAATAGCTTTCTTTAGAAAAGATAGTGCTGTAATTTATAAATTTGCTATTGGCAGGTCTCTATTTCCGGATACTGTTTAGATAGGTAGCACCGCAACTCCTATTTCTAACCCTAAACAGTTAGTGTGCAAATGCAAATGTGTTTCTGTTCGACGGACGAATTAGCTGGTGAAATTACTGGTGTATCTGGGACTTCTTTTCAGATGCATTTAATGTGTTTTGCTGACAACTTTTACATCTTCATCGGACTCAGAGCTTGCGGGTCTGGAATCCATGAGAAAAAACAAGAAAAAATTATAGGGAAGTTCTTAAAAATGAAAAGAGGAAAACTGGATAATATTAAGCAGAGATGAAGAGGGATTTGATGAAATTTTGAACAAGAAATGACCTTTGTGGATAAAGCTACATCTAGATTTAAAGAACCCACAGTTAGCAATAACACAGTTTCTTGTTATATCTATTTTATGCTTATTACTTTGTATACTTAATATTAGATTGCATAGGAATGGAAACAACTGTCAAAAGAAAATATTAACGACATATGCTCTTTCATTGCTTAGTGTATTTATTATTATATTATTTGGTTAATACTAAAATTTAATTATTACGCAAATATTACGCACGCTTGTAATTAATACATAACGTAGCCATTTCGGATCCCGTAAATCGTCCTATTATCACTTTCCGGGCCACTTGGTGCCACTCATGCCGCAAATGATTGCGTAGGGTCAAAAACTCTTAGTCCGCATTTTATTATAGCCTGTATCTTATAGCCGCCGCTGCATCGATCGATTAAAGTTATCGTGGACGATTGTACGTTGCAAAAATTAAGTTATATGAAAAAAACTTATCTTAATTAAAGTATGACATAATATAGTGATGGATGAAGGATTTTAAAAAAGTTATGGAAATATCTAAAATTATTTCTTTCAAACCATCGACCTCTACCGTTTTATACATTTATTTATTCTTAAATATAACTTAACAAGTAAAATTGTTATAAATATCGAAAGACAGGAAGGAGATCAAAAATCAAAATTCAAAATTAAATAATTAATTAAATTTTAACAATCATGTTAAAAAATACTTTCAGTCTTTGGTTCGATGCCATAGTTACATGTTATAGAGTTTAGTTGTTATATTAGTATAGACGTGTCCCTTATATCAATATATGAGGGTCAGAGCTTCCTGAGCGAGCGCGCTTCACCATCCAATGCTTCATTGTTTCCTAACGCGTGAAATTGAGGACAAAATTTAGCCTTACAGTATATCAAACATGTATTAATGTATACTTTAATCAATAAAAAAAGTATCATCCAAATCAAACGAAGTTTTGGTTTCCTTCTTCCATAAAACAATTTTGTAAACGAAAATCTGACGTCGAGGTTTAGAGTGGTCGTTATCTTATAATATATATAAATAGTAGAAAAAAAAAGAAACTAAACTAATTGAATTTTGTAGCTTTATTAATAATTTCATTATCCTGACGTTTCGATTACTTTGCAGCAGCTATGGTAACGCAGGTGCTGACTCTCCAACAGGTTTCCGCCTTGTCGTGGCAGAGTGGCTCAGTAGCCGTATCGTGGTCCCCCACGGTGAAGCGAAGAGAAACCTATTCGACCGGTCCGGGGTGTAGGGCCGGCACAAGGCGGCCGCTCCAGGTTAGAGCTCCGTGAGTTCATCTCGGATTCGTGCCGGTGGGCTGCAGGGGCGGGTTTATTCTGCCCTTTGCAGCCGAGGTGGAGTCACGAAGGGAAAGCGTGTCGGTATTGCGTTCCGCCGCTTTCCTTATTCTACGCAGCCGTATAACAGGTGGCAGCGGACTTAAGATCGGACCGCAGCCGGAAGTCGCGAGAGTTTTCTCACTTGGCTCCCATGGCCTCTCGACGACGGATTCTGGGAAATCCGTTGCCCGGGTGACTGAAAGAGGCCGAGGAGGGGACACGCTGTGTATTCCGGCGTGCCCCTACAGAGGTGGAAAGAGGAGATTCTTCCCTCCGTCTCGAGGTGATGCTGCATTGTGCGGCCGGCGCTGGCGGAGTCGCAGATGTCTGCGGGAGCGTTCCCGTGACCCTGCCATAAAGCGACGTGGCGGAATATCGTGAGAGGTTTTAGTCGGTGCAAGTCCGACATAACCTGTCCTTGCCCCCGCAAAGACAGGTATGCGCAGGCATTTACGCCAGGTTAAACAAAAAAAAACCGGGGGTGCTGAGGTGAGCTCGAAACATCAACGCTGTAATATCTGCAATATGTGACCATGTTTTGGATCATCCAATCCGTTACACCAGATCTAATAAACCACTAAATTAGCAGTAATCATTCGCAAGGTTATTGAAATAAAAAAAAACAACCTAATTACAATAAAGAAGATGATTGAAGTAGTACTTCCTGTTAGTAATCTTATTATTAATAAGATTAAATCAAACACTAAGCATGCCAATACAAGAATTCAAAACACTGAGGTCATTCTGCATAGATTCTACTACAAATAATAATTAAAAGGTTGTAGGTACACCCGTGATGGTTATGAACTTGGGACATTCTTCACCTGGAGATAGATATCCCGAGATATACGCTTAAATATAAGAAATTATTACAATCAAAATTTTTTATCACTGCTATCATTGGTATTACGCAACCTAGGCATTCGGTATAACGCCTAACAACTGAATTTCAAACGGAACAATTGGGGTTGCTTTGACCTACCTCCTTTGTTATACTATTCTGTTTGTGTTGAACGACGCCAGCAGCCACTCACGTAAGACAACAGATCGGTAAAGGAATATCTTTACAAAGCACTAGGTCTTTGTTTATTTATAAAACCCTGTACAGGTATTGTGGTGGAGTGCGGGGTTTCTGGTGAATGGCACTACTTGCAGCGATTATCAGTACTAAGAGTGAGGTGTATTTATCATAACATATATAAATCACAAGTATTCGAAAATAACAGTTAACAGTTGTTCTTGCCATATGTGTTAAAAAATATTCTTTACAATTTCACTACACTGAAGTTTTCAATCACTATCAACCATAAACATTTTCAGTATTCGTTAACAGCCGGTTACTAACAGTAACATATCTTGAAATAACAGAAAAGCCAATAAAAAATTAAATAAATGTTTATATCTTTGTCTTTTGTATAATAATATCGCAAGCTAATACGAGTTACACCTAGTATTTATTTGAAATAAACCCAAAATTATAGTAAGCCGTTTCATAAGAAGAAATCCTCTTTGACAAGCGAATTCTTAATTTATTCGTGTTACCTGTTACTTGGTTGATTAATCTATCTCGCTCACATCCATTTGATAGACTGTTGTTAAAACGAGCAGCACCTAGTATTATAACCCGAAAAATACAAATTGTAAAAAAATAATACTTTTTTTTTTTTTATAGTATAGATAAGGCAAACGAGCAAGACGGGTCACCTGATGGTAAGTGATTCACCGCCGCCCACGTCACTAGCGACGCCAGTGCGTTGCCTATCCTTGTTATTCAATAACAGAAATTAGTACCTGTTATTATTGTGTAACAGTAATAATAGATATTACGTTTGTGCTGTTATAAAACTCACCTCTAGTCTATATTGATAATGAGCAGAGCAATTTAGAGTACAGAGCAAGTTACTAAGATACAACAGCACTACAAAGATCCAGAGAGATCCAGTTGATGGATACAGTAGGTATACTTCGTGATAGGCTATTGATCAGAGTTTTCGTATTACGGAGATTCAGAGAGATGCAATTAATGGATACAATAGTATACTTCGCAACGACTTAATAAGCCAAATTAATACACACAAAATGTATGAGCGTTATATGTATGGTAGATGAAGCGCGATCTATTATTTGTGGTGGCGCCATCTGTTGAGTTTTTTTTAAAAACTTCTTGTATTTATATTAAATAGTTGTGACTAAAAATCTATTATAATGCTTTACGATTAAGTCAGTTTACTGGTGGTAGGTCTTTGCTGCCGGAGACGGATAGGTAGGTACCACCACAATGCCTATAGCAGCTTACAAACAGTAATGTGCAAACGTTACTGTGTTTCGGTTTGAAGGGCGCTATAGCTTGTGAAATTACTGGGGTAAAGAGATTTAACATATTATTTCTGAAGCGCAATGGTGCTGTGTTTATTCATCCTAACCAACGCCACGTTGTTATGAGCAAGTGTATCACTTACCATCAGGTAAACGTTTTGCTCATATCCTTCATCGAATAAAAGGAAAAAGGTGATCATAATGTTTTTACTTATTACTTACTTACCAATTAACCATTAAGGAGAATTAACCAAATCATTGTCTGGAAATTCTTTCTCTTTCTATCTCCTAACTGAATTTAATTTCTTCCAATATAAATTAGCAATCCCATAGTTGTAGAAATCATTTTTTTTTACAAAGCGACAAGTGCACCTGATGGTAAACGATACCTGCTCATAACAACATGCCGGTAGGATGGTACATACTATACCACATTACGCCCGTCCCCTTGAGACATAAGATGTTAAACCTCGTTACCTCAGTAATTACACGAGCCACAACGCCCTTCAAAGCGGAACATAGCAATGTTTGCAGACTACCGTTGAACGGTAGAAACAGGCGCTGTGAGCGATACCTATATAGATGGTTTCCGGAAACAAAGACCTACTATCAATAAAGTTTATGATTGAACATTGTCAATGAATATTTTACAATATTTTTAAGAGAAGAGTGAATAGGCTACTTCTATACTAGGGCGCTTTACCATCAATGACTATATCGTCTCTTACCATCAGGTGGGATCATAGTCTGTACAAGCGTTAGTCTATACAATAAAAACATTAACGTATGTGTATCATGTATTGGATATATATTAATTCTTTTAGTATGTGGGTAGTTTATAAATTGAATATTTTATAAATAAAGCTCACCCCACCACCATTTAGAGGTATTGGGTAGGAAGAGAGGGAGATACTTTAATTATACGGAATCCATTCTCAGTGTGAGCAATTACGTTGTGAGATGCGTTGTATACAAATATGTTTCTTTCGTTAAAGATAAAGATAATTTATTGTATTACTTTACATGTTTACACTACTTGGAGCCCCCGGTTCCTGAACTAGGAATTTCATCTGCATCTCAGGAGACAGTGCGATCTTCCAAAGATATATACTCGTACTTCGCTTTTATAACATTTATAACAGAATAAATGATGTGGATAAAATCTATTTAGCTTTAATGATTACCATTTCTTGGAGTAACATATAACGACTGTAGACATGTGTAAATAACGATAATAGAAGATCCTTTATACAGAGGGAAACGAGGAAAAGTTGTTTACCCAAGTCTGCAGTAATGACACGTGTAAACACAATTTACAATCTGTATAAAAATGCTGAGACGGCGCGTTGTTGGCAAATTCGAGAAAATTGCAGATGTAAAAGTCAACCTGATTTAAATTAAGTGAAACACGAGTCCAAAAATTAATATCATATACTAAGGATATAATATTTATATATATGTTGCTGAAGACAGTCTAGGCAGTGTCTACAGCAGCACTATTTCCACCGCCAGATAGTAATGTGCAAAACTAGTTAATCACTGTGGCAAGACTTAACGTCTTATGTCTCAAGACGACGAGCACAATGCGGTGCTGTTATTTTATGGCCTTTTTGTGGACTTTTAATTGATGGTTGGGTTTTTTTGAACCTGCCTAACTAACCACCACACTCATATTGTAAATCTGTCTGTCACGCCGACAGCATTTCTATGTTACGGCATCCGACTAGAATACTTCGACTCCCATACAGCCGGAGTACTCTAAACGAGCATGCATTACAAAAAAAAATATTTAGTTATTATCATCATATATAAGGTGATAGGTTTTTTTTATAAGAAGGGTGAGTAAAGGAGTGAACAGTTCATCTGGTGGAAAGTGATCACTGACGCCAATGGAAAGTCGCAAGACTAGAGGAGTCGCGGCTGCATTGCTAACCTTTAAGGAAGTAATACGCTCTTTTCTTGAAGGCCTGCATGTGGTATTGGTTTGGAAATACCGCTGGCAACAACTAGGTCGCTAGTCATCCAGGTGGTGATGATGGAACTTGTTGTGTCGTGTAAAGTGGAAAGTAGCAGCAGAAATAATTCCGAACAACTCCTCGTAACACTCCGGTAGCGGACGTTGTCTCTTTTGAAGAAACATATTTATATTATGGTAGTAGCAGCGACCTCCATACATACTTCTATTGTCTACAGAGTAACAACTAAATGGAACTATTTACTGCTGAGGGAAAATATAAACTTCTAATATTGTTCCCAACTTTGCACAGCCTGGCCAAACTTGGTAACCGCTCGGTGAGTTCACGGTGGTTTTATTAGATTTAAGGCTGAGGCAGTAATTTAGGGCAACGTTTTCACGGGATGAAAAATTATTTTGAAAAAAAAAAAATGGACTCACGAATTCACGTAACAACTTCGTTAAATATTGCTGAAGTTTTATGACAATTCGTGATATAACCTCAAACTTTAAAACATAAATAATTAAAAGGGCTGCTAGGAAGTAGGGTTTAAAACCATAAAATGTAATCTCACGTTTACAGCTATCATTATGTTAAAAAGAGGAAGCAAACGAAGGAACAGCTCAGCACCACCGTGTTTTTTTTTTACTTATATATCCTTACGAGATCTGAAGTGATATATATTTAAATGTTATTTCAGGTCTCGAAAGGATATTTATATCTATATAGATACTTTCTCTGACAAGTCATCTTTTTTTCAACTCTCCCAATTATAGTTTTATCCCTAAAGATATTTAAAATATAATGAAAAACATGTCTAAAAGTCCTCAGAAAAAAAATTTGCACATGACCATCACTATCAGAACACTATTAAGGGAAAATCGTTTTAAAACTTAGAGGACTAGGTAATGCAAAACAGGAAGCTGTATCCAAATCCACATATCAATGAACTTCGAAACTTGATGTTTGATCTCTAATGTCCACGGCTGAAATATGAATGTTGTACTCTAGAGACAGACAAGATATCTTTTCATATTTGCCTGTTAAAAATAATGTTTATTAAGTGGTCAAAATAGAATATTTGCAAGGGTTCAATTTTCTGATATATCTCATCAGAATTGATCTTCGAAAAGACGTGGTGCCTATCATGCAGATTTAAATAATTTTAAATGACAAAGACAGAACGGTAACTGAGTAAAATATAACAATAAATTCTAGACACAGAAGAGTACGCAGTGAAACAGCATCAGCTAGATTAAACTCTGGGTTCCGTGCAATCATATCACAACAAGTAGACACACGAACGCGTTTGCGGTAAATGTTATTGTTGTGCATAAAGCTATTACAGCGACATTATGAAAACCGCATTTCAAGTCTAAATGTTCGCTGGACGGAGCGACTCCAGAAACAACAGTGATAAATAACAATAAACTTGTACTTAACGTAACTTCAGTATAATTCAAAAGTTTGTTACTACCAGTTTTATTATCTTGCACTAGTAAAACTGTTACTGTCCCGCCAATAGTTTAACCATTAGTACTCCGTTTTAAAGCTTCGACTGTCGAACGTAAACTTTCGAGTTTCCCGGATTTTTGCATATATCTGCAGAATGTAACATATTTACCCAAACAGGTACTTTTTTAATCAACAACGGGATAATGCTTATACCATAACTTCACATTTTAAGTAACAATGATTCTGTAGATGGTGAAGAGTGATCACGGAGAATACACACAGCGATACTGTCAAGACGGTAAAATGTATATTGTATAGAGAGAAGACATTAACTTATTCCAAAGAACATCTTTCTTAATTTGATCTTCTATTATTAACTCTTCTTTCTTCTTAAGATATACGTAGCTTTTGAACGCTCCGTGGTGCTGCCATCTACTGTAAAATTGATGTAACACTTTTTTAATATGTTTTTCTGCATTTATCTCGATTTGTAACATGAACTTTAACTTGTATTTGACAGTCCATTTATGTTGAGACTTATTTCCGCTAAACGTCAATACGATTAAGGAGTAAATTGATTATTTAAGACATTTAAGACTTTTACTTTTAGTCAATCGTAACTTGACATTGTTTTTGTAATAATAAAGTGTCCAAAAGATCTTCATTTGTATAAATATTATAAATAGTCATATTATCGATCGATAAGCTATAAAAGAGGCCTCACTGTCGTTCTGCCTCATGGTATGTTCAGTTCGTATTCTGTAATAAAAAGTAAGTAATAACTTTCGTACTTCGAGTTTGCTGTTAGTATGGATTTTGAGTAAATCCAACCGCCGACATACAAGGGCTGATATCACAACTTTTGCTATACTACTAAACTTTTACTGTACTACCTCATAAAAGGTGCATGTTATCTTCTGACTTTAACTACATCCGGGCCCTCCAAGATTTAATCTTTTAGTTCCAAGGCAATTACTTAATAATATGTGACGCATGGTATTTTAGGACTTCAATAGTCTTCGATCCTGTATAGTAATTATTGGTGCTGAAGTGTCCAGTGAACGCGCCAAGAATTTCTGCGTGCCTTGGCTGTATATAATTCTATATTTAACTGTTACAGCACTATATCTAACCCTAGTCCTTTACAGATATTTTCTGAAGGCTTCTTTATTTTTCTTCATGGTACTTAATGCTCTCACTATAAGCATGCGGGCGATGCCTTCTCTCATAAAGAGAGAGTCAAGATGATTGATACATAAAGCTGACCAAGTGCAGGTTAGTCAACGTTCAAGAAAATTGTTTATGCGATATGTCAGTTTCCTCACGATGTCCTTCACCGGAAGCTCAAGCCTAATGGGAATCTAACTCGGTCTTTGCGGCTTCAATCTGTTTATTACTAGTCTATATTATTTTACACTTCACCAATAATTTTAATCAGTCTAGTACCTAGTTTTAAAACCAAGTTAGTTAAGTATATTTGTTAAGTTCTGTTCAGATGTAAGTAATTTTGTATGTAAATAATACTAAAATATACATACATAGGATATTTATTCACCATAAATTTGGAGCAGTAAACCGATCCATTATAATTTTTCCTGTTAACTTCCTGTATTACGAAGTTGGAAATATTAATTTGAGCGTTTAAAGTTACTTCAGTAAATCACATGATACAGGCTTCGTTGTTTAATGAAGTTTCTCAAAACTTGTTCAATTAAGGTTATGAAAGAAATTTAATGACAAAAAACGTGATGTCATTTATTACACCACAGCATTGATTTCTTGCACAGTATTAAAAAGTATATGAAAGATGAATGTGTTTGAAAACTATTTCTTTCAAAATAAGACAACAGATTTACTTTATTTCCAATATAATATTTAACTATTAACCGAAGCCACATCGTCAACAGCCGGTAGATGATTATTTCTGGACTAAGGTATTCCGCAAAGATCTTCAAATGGATAGGTCCTGCGATACCCCTAAAACAAAACATCTAATCATTGTATGACAAGTTAATGCTAGACAAGTTTGATGTTGTGTATGAGGTAATAATAATTACCGTCGTATTAAAACGGTAACACTCCTCGGAAAATTATTCCTTTGTTTTGCTGCAAAGGGAGTTCTCGAGGTAAACAGTCAGATCCTTTAGAAATGCAAGAGAAAAAGCTATAAAAAGACTAGTGTACTAATCGGCCCCTTGAAAACCTATTGCTCCTATCTATATAATAGTCTGTTCACGTTTTCCTTATTTTCTGCAAAAGTTGTTTACGACTAACCTGTGCAGACAATTTTATTACAGTCGTTAAGGAAATTGGACATCATTCATATTGTTCTACTAAATTTAGATTCTTTTCCCATTAACGGCGCCGGAATATCGTCGTTGTATGCATTGTTTTAAATGTTTATCCGGTTACTAGTTACGATAACTTTTTGGGGTAAAACATGACTTCAATTTCACACGGTGTTAAGTGACGATGCAACCGTCAATGGTGTTACCCCAGCAATGATGTCATGTCGATAGATTTACAATGTGGAGGAAGCTAGCTAGACGGATTCCAATAAACAATTCTAACCGAATTCCACATGTGCCCCGGATATTTTATAGGAAGCACTTGGCTATTAGGCCACAAGGGTAAGTGATCGATGTATCATATACAGTGTTCTGAGTGTAAGACATGAAGTAATGCAGTTTATACATTAATTGTCCGGTAAGAGTTTCAGAACCTACTTAATGCGACGCGCGACCGTTCGTTTAGCAATTGCGGTCCGGACGGAACGTTTGCGGGCGTTTTATTACCTCGTATACTGGACCCCGCGTAGTCTTTGGGTATTATACTGCTGCTTGGAACGTTTAACTTCATTTAACACTTGTTTTTAAGTGAACAGTCAACTTGGAACTTCAACTTAAGTCCATTATTATCATGTATAAAACAAAGTATTTACGTAATATAAGGTAATAAAGGTGTAAGTGTAATTTTCCCATATTACTGTAAAAAAAAATAATAAAATGAGAAAGATCATAAAAATACTAAATCTGCCAGTTAATCAGAGAAAAAGAGACTGTTTTCAATAATTGATTGATGATTAATATCTATTGTTGAGGTTGAGCCCTAGGGTTGAAGAGGCCTATGTCCATAAGTAATCACAATCATTACAAAATGCTTGTACTATGAATAACGAATAATTAAGTCGATCATCGAATTGACAGTGGCTTTTCTAATAATAAATAACAGTATTAATGGCGTTTGTGTTTGCAATAAGATCGTTGATCGATAAAGTGAATTTATGTGGGAACATCAGCAAAGCCTTCGAGAAACGATGCAAGCGAGTACACTCGTAAATTTATTCGAGGATCCGCACAGCTTGAGCTCACTCCTAGATCACCTGTTACGTCCGCCTTAGCCTTATTAAATTTCTCGGCGACTTGGGATCTTAAACAGATCAACGAATAAATCACAGAAGTTAATAATACAATATATTACAAAGAAATACTAAAAAATATGAAAACATTATTAAATGGTATTTGTATAGATGTGTAAGGGGTTCCGCCTAACATCTTACGGAGCCCAAGTCTACCTCACCTGCTTGCGCTGCACCCTGCTAAATAACAGAGGAAGCTCTGACTACCCACCAACTCGCACTGGGCCATTACAGTGGGGCTAAAGCCCAATTCCTTATAACAACGTGGCACTAGTTGGGATGATACACACTGCACCGCTTTACGTTCGCCGCCTGAGACACTTGTTGAGCCTCGTTACACCGGTAATAACACTATCTACAACGGCCTTCAAACTGGAACTCATTAGTGTTTGTATTCTACCGCCATAGGTACTAACCTACCCTAGACGGTGTCCAACAATGCACACCTTCCACCAGTGCATCATACTATTTAATATAATACAGTAACAATTTTGTAATTAGTCAGACTAGAAATTAAAAGATGCATATATATAATAGATCACAACATCCATTGTTTGTATGCATTTTAAAAGACGACGACATTGCAAATTATTAGATTCATTCGACCTCGACAGAACAACTCTGTACCAAGAATTTCCTTGCAGCTGACCTCTGATTTGCGAAGTTTCTAATTTAGGAGTATTACTGCAAGAAATTTCCGGGAGGACTTGCGCAATTGTCCCCGCAGAACTTGTCCCGGACCGTGTACTATTTGAAAAGACTCGGTGAGAGTCTTAGTGGTACTAGTGGCAAGTTGGTTTATAATAAAACTTTCACCCCGTTATTTAATCCGCCGTTTTCACCGTCTTAACCCTCCTTTTTTTTCATACTTACATTACTCCGTTAAATAAATTTTGTTTCAAAAAAATTCGTAAAATTATACTTAGAAATTACTTTTTTAGATTTATATGTAGATATAGTATAAGAGATCCCGCAAAATAGCACGGGTCACAGGTCCCAAGCTAACTTCTCCCCCCCCCCCGCTCCCCAACAGGTTCCCGCCTTGTCATGGCAGAGGGGCTAAAAAACCGTGGCTGGGTCGCCCACGATGAAGCGAACAGGAACCTACCCGGCCGACTCGCAGTTAAGGGCCGGCCTGAGACGGCCGCTCCAGGTTAAAGCACCGGTTTTAAACCGCGAGCTCACCACGGATGCGGCCGGTGGGCTGCATTGGCGACTTTATACTGCCCTTTGCAGCCGAGGTGGAGTCGCGGAGGGAGTACCCTCTGCGGTTAACCGGGATCGCATCGATGATGCGGCGACAGTGGGGCCGCAGGGGAAGAGGAGTGTCGATATTGCGTTTTACCACTCACTCTATGCTCTGCGGCCGTATAATGGGTGGCGGCGAGCCCAAGGTCGGATCCGTCGCAGGAAGCCGGAAGAATTTTCTTTCTTGACTCCCATGGCCCCTACGCGACGGGTTCAGGGGAATCCATTGCCCGCGCGACAGCAGGAGACCGAGGAGGGGGTGCGCAGCATATTGCGGCGTGGCCCTGCAAAGATGAAAAGGGACGGTTTATCTGTCCCTCCCGAGGTGAGGCTGCGAAAGCGGGCAGCACCGGTGGGGTCACGGATGGTGCAAAAGCTTTCCCATGACCCTGCCATCAGGCGATGAGTTGAAACTTCGTGGGGGTTTTAGTCGGTGCAAGTTCAACATAACCCGTCCTTGCCCCGGCGAATACGAGTATGCGCAGGCATTTCCTCCACGTTAAAAAAAAACCTTACATTATTTGTAATCACAAAGTTTTAAATGTATACGTAAAATTTTCATACACGTTGCTAAACACTAGTAATAGGTTTCCTCTATCAAGTACCATCAGAGTACTCCTTTGTGCTTCTAAAATTATATGTTCATATACATGATCTAAGAAGATATGATATTATTCTAAACAGCATTTGTCGGATGAAGGTATAAAAATATCACTACACTACCCTCGCCGTGAAAGGTGACTAAAAAGGATCAATACCGCCTAATAGGGATGATGTATTTTTAGCGATAGTGAAATCTGCTTAGCTGACTATAGGTTGAGATAATGATGAAATATCATTATTCGTCCAGTCTCCTTTGATTATCAATAAATAAATTGATCCTGATTTATTTTGCCCTAAGCAGAACATGTTCGATATAGATGGAAGAAAAGTTTTAATTCAATAATTTCCAAGTTACCAAGTTGGTCAGGTTCCAGGTTCATTCAAGTTATACAAAGTTACTTGTTCCTTTCTTAGATAATTTGGTTAGTTTGTGTAGTTAAAAGTTGAGTATAATTCCGTCTAAGTGAATCGTGTTTCCTTGTGTATGTATATAGTCTTTAATTTTACTTGGTATTTGATCTAAAAGAGTGTGAAGGCATTCGCAAAAGGCAATGCCTACTCCTAGCCCGATTCCGTATCCAAGGATATAAATACTTTCACGTCTAACACAGTATATACCTACTAAAGTGAAAGTCTACTGTCATACCTCAACCCATTATGGTATAGATGAATCTAGAATTATGTTCTCTTATTTTGAGCAAGACATGTCTTATATTTTAGAAATCTTTGTGGCGAGGGTCTTAGGTAAATGACACAACAACGCACGCAGCAATATCAGCACTGTATTGATAATGATCAGAGCAATTCAAAGTACAGAGCAAGTTACTAAGTACAACGGTATTATGAAGATCTAGAGATATCCCTTATTGGATACCATTGTATATTCCGTAACAACTTTATCAACAAAAATTCCTATCGCAACGAAGATCCAGCGAGATCCTAAATGGTAACACATATATTTTCAGTAACTACTTGTGAAGCCAAGTCAATGTATACATAAATGTATCCTTATAAGGATTTGGGCTACGAAAAATTACACTGTGATCTAAGCTTATAGTAGCGCCATCTGTTGAGTGCTTTAAAAACTTCTTACAATATTTATTTGTATACACAATGTGTAAAAGTGGGTATATGATGAAAGTCTTATTGTTTTTCTAATTTTATTCAACGAAGTGACGACACGAGCTGTTTTACCTGATGCTAAGTGATACGCTGGGCCATAACAACATGGTGTTAGATATGATAGTATACACAGCACCACATTAGTGATAAAATTGTTAAGTATCGTTACCTCAGTAATTTCACTAGCTGCAACTCCCTTCAAACTGGAACACAGTAATGTTTGCACTCTATTGTTTGTCGGCTGTAATAGAAGCTGCGGTGGACCCGCCCTGTACGGTCTCCGGCTACAGAGACCTACCACCAGCAAAGGTACAATTTTGTCTAGGCGATCCTTCTTGATCTTTTTATCGTGCCTCTCAAAGAAAGAAAAATTAGACTTGTTTTATTTGAATCCCCGTTTATTATTACTTCACCCTTTGTTGTATTATTGGCAACATAATTAACCCCATCACGTAGCCTCTGTTCATAATTCTTCCTCATTTATTTACTCGGAGTCTGAACGGAGCTCGTGTTGATATAGGTCGGTTTAACATGTTTATACTTATGTACCATTTTATACAATGATAAAAGCCTGTTCCGGTGTTTACTTCGTGCTTAATTAAAATCTTGTATGCTCCAATCACTGCTCATTGCTTAATATTATGTTGTTTATGTTTATTAAATATAACATTAATGTTTTAATTTTCAGATTTAATTTCAATTAATTCGTTTTTGATCTTAATGTGCTTCTTTTAACTGTTGCCTTTGTACTATTGAATTAAATACATAGAAAAGCTTTTTAATACTCACATCGTTTTTATCTTTAGATAAGCTATTTGATGGAATTATTAACGTAATTTTTTTTATATAATTCAGCGACTAAACGAACGGTAAGTCCACCTGAGTGTGATTGATACACCCGCCCATTACAACGCAGCGCTGGTTAGAATAATATATACTGCCCCAGATTGCGCTCGTCGCTTGATACATAAGATATTGAGTTTCGTTACCCGGTAATTACACTGGCTACAACGCTCTTCAAACCGGAACACAGTGATGTTGGCACACTACTGCTTGGCGGAAAAAATAGGCGTTGCGGCAGTGAAGAAGGACTCTTAGTAAGTAAGCAATTCTATAACATTCCTAAAGTACTTTTTTTATTTATTTCCACTTTGTTGTAAATAAAAATTTAATTTTTTTTCAATTTCATTCATTTCAATCATTAACATCAACTGGTTGAAGTCCACTGCTGGAGATGGCCTTCTCTAAAAATGTCCACACCGATCGGTCCTGCGCTTCTCGCATCAAACGGCATTTCGTCGGTACATATATATATATAAGGAAATAAGAAAAATGAAAATGGATTTTGCTTGTTCGCCGATCACGTGAAAACTAGTGAACGTATTGACATGGGAACATGACCGTACCACGCGGATTTATTGGTGGACGGTTATAATCTATTTATTATTTGGATTTCATACATCCTTCATCATTTTATTTCTAATTAGCTTCTATAAACATTCTCATTTCGTATTATTCATGCGGTTGCTATAGTAACGGTTGCTACATATTTCAGACAAATTTCAAGTTTTATTTAATATTACGGGAAGCAAAGCAGGAGAGGAACAGCTAGTATGTATACAATTATTCATATTCAAAATCTCATTAAGTGGATATTTTAATGATATCGTAATATCATTTCCTTATCTTGGTAATCAGAAAAAGTTTTAATGAGAACACGGAAAAAAAAATATGTGCAATCTACTGAGTGTTATCTCATTTCTCCATTACTACCCCCCGGATTTAATTTCCGTTCGATATCTTTCTTTACTTTGGGCCAATGTGCGACTTCCGATTATACAATTATATATATGTTAAAACAGATCATTAGCTAGGTTCAATCATCTATTATCTAGTATCTTTTGATAATTTGATAGTGATTATATCTTCCCGTTTTGAAGATTTTTATAAACTAGAAAGCTGTTTGGTAATTAAAATATCTTATTTCAACTGCCGAACAGTATGAACATGTTATCGGTTAAATAGTAGTCTAAATATTTTATGAAATATGACATTTATGATTATTTTTTTTATTTACTGATGGTTAATCTCCATTAGCCGGAGACCGTCTAGGAAAGTACCACCACAGCTCATATTTCTGCCGCCAAACTGCAGTATGCATACATTACTGTGTTCTAATTGAGTGCAATGTGATGCTGTGTATACCATCTTAATTAGCCCACTATGGGTTGGCGTAAGACTTACCATCAGGTGATCGTCGCTTCATAATATAAAAAAAATCTGAAAATCTATTTCGTCGTTGTTTTTAGCTGTTTAGCTGTTTTTCATTCCGCGAAGGTTATCTATAAGTTAATGTAATCTAAATCTAGAATATTCCTTAGAACATATTAGCTTACTTTATGAATTAATGTGAGAAAATATAAAACGTGCTCTATCAGAGGAAGTAGCGTATAATTTACGACGTGTTCACTAAACGTATATGTATAGAGCGCTTTCGAAAACTCATATCTCGCTTCCGTGAAATGTTTGCAGCATTTAAAATGTAGTCGCCCGTTTACATCATTTACTATTTAAAATCATAACTTAACTTTAGTTATTATTTAATTGTTCTGTTCAGTGATATATTAAATAGTTCTGTTCTACTGGTGGTAGGTCTCTGCTGCCAGGTGATAAACTAGGTAGTTACCACCGCGGTTACAACCTATTTCGCACTGTAGCTAGTGAAATTGCTGCGCTAGCGAGATCCAACATCATATATCTCAGTAAACACAATGTGATGCAGTGTATACATTCTTAACAAGCGCCAATTATTATTGGCAGGCGTATTACATATACCATCAAGTGAACGTCCTATTCGTCTGGTCGCTTCGTTTGTCTGTTTGTTGTACAAGACGTACAATACGAAATAAAAGTGCCCTTAAGTAAGTCCTTGTTGGATCATCGTCATCATTTCAACAGATGGACGCCCACTGCTGGAAATAGCTATCTTGTAATGTATTCTACAAAAGATAGTTTTGTAGTATTAGGAACTAGTGTAAATCTTAATATTTTTTAACGACCTGTATATAACATCGTGACTCTAGTGCTCATCGCTTTGAGACATAAGGTGTTGAGTCTCTTCACCTCAATAATTACACTAGCTACAACTCCCTTCATACTGGAACATAGTAATGTTTAGACAGTATTATTAGGCGGCAGACATAGGAGCTGCGGCTTTACATTAACAATCTCCGGCAACATAGACCTGCCCCCAGTAATTCTAGTAATTTCTAGTTCCTAGTATAAAAACTGCGATGAAAACTTTTACTAACTGTCAAGTAACGCCGCCTAGCGGCGAGTGGTGGATAACGGATTAGAAATTTAAACAACCCCTGGACAGATGTGCCTATGCAAATGCTTGAAATAATTTGAATGTTGAATTTCAGCGCGTTTACGTTGCATAGAAATAACTTTTTAATACAACGCCTGCACGAACTGTGATAAGCTTCATCTATTTCTACTGTTTTTTTTTTATTTTCTACCAAAAAATTTCAAAATCAATGATATTTTTTTTTTCTAGAAAACGAATAAACAGATATCCGTTATATTCGACTAAGCAGCAAGTTGTTCTTCTGATAGTAAGTTATACGCCTACTCATAACAACGTGACTCATGTTGATATTCAACGCGCTTGTTACCTCCAGACATAAGATATTAAATCTCGTTACCTCAGTAATTCCATTAACTATAATACATTCTAAACCAGTAATGTTTGCACACTACTGTTCGTCGGCGGAAATAGAAATTGCCGTGGTAGCTACCTAGGCGGTCTCCGGAAACAAAGCTCTACCACCACAGACATATTTGGCACTAATTTCTTTTCATGTCAAAGGTTTCTATAGAATTGTACTCTAAATTACTTTTACTTTTTAAGGAATATTAGTATAAGTTTTTACTATGAATCGTAATCTCTATATATATAGAAGATATTCAGAGATCCAAAGAGTCATCACCAGATCTTCGAAACTATTACAAGAGAGTATTGTGAGTGTTTACTCACAATTTGGTAGCGATATTGTTTCTGCCATTTATAGGTCAGCTTAGAAATGATTTTACTAAATTCATTCCAAAGGAATTTGCGGGGGTGTTAATAACGGGTAGGAGCCCAGAGGGCGGCGGGTTGTCGCCGGCACAGAATATATTTGACAAATCTCTAGTCTAAATTTCATATTTGCAAAAAAATTCTTACCCTCTTGAAAGACATATCATATCAAAATAAAAACATGCATTTCGAAATTATTCAACTTCCCCCCAGTTAATTTATTGCATAGTACGAATAGCTTTCGTATACCCCCGGAAAAAAAATTCACTTGACATTTTCATTAAAAAAAAGGAATTGTTCGCGAGTCTTCCTGTTTGAAAGTAACGAATGGTAGAATTTATAGGATCATCTAAATTAAATTCAGGTATAAATTTCAGATTCGACTTCTACTCGATTTGAAACGTTTTAATTTGAAACGGGCGACTGAAAGGTTTAATTTCGAAATGGTCTAAAGCGTTGGCACTAGGTCTTAGAATTTTCGTTCTTGTTTATATATACATATTTTATAGATAAGAAAAAAAAATATTTTATACGTCATAAAGAAGTAATTTTATTCTATCAAAGACCGCCACCGCGAACCGTGCTGCTGCTTAACATAATAAAAATAATAACACAAGCAACATATTATTATTTAATATATTTCTATTTTAATATTTACAAATTTAGCTTTTTTATTAATAATATTAACTAACATTCTGTATTAGTTACCACCACCATAAAAGTTAAGTGCTAAATGGTAGGTGATATAAAAACATCATACTTTTTAATTCATCAATCACTTCTGGTAGATATTTGTTACCGGAGACCGTTTAGGATCTGCAGCGCTTATTGCACTCGAAAAACTACTGTGCAATCATTACTGAGTTCCGGTTTAAAGGGTGCTGTAACTAGTGTAATTACTGAGATAACCAGACAATATCTCACGTCAATGTGGTGCAGTATCTATTATCCTTACTATCGACACGTTGTTTTGGGCAGGAGTGTATCACCATCCCGTCTGTACGAACTTCTCGCTCGCCTCGTTGCTTAATCGAATAAAAAAAATCGTTTTCATTTTGATAGATTAAATAAAGAAAAAAAAAATAATCTGAGAGGAAACAAAATTCGACCGGGGGTGGAAGTTTATTAGCTGTCAAGAGACATTGCCTGGCGCGAAACGGCAGTGCCTGTTTCAAGATGGCGACATAAAAGACAAAAGCAGTAAATAAATGGACGCTTTGAATAATTTGAATTTTAAATTCTAGGAGATCTTGCCGTATTGTAGTAATTATCATTAGGATATTAAAGTAGGACGATTTTAATGTGACGACATACTCAAATTATTTTTTTTTAATAAAAGCTCTTTTGGACAAATTTATATTAAAACCCTAAACAAGGTAAACATTAATACTTCCGTATTCTCTTTAAGTAGTCTTCAATAATATTTTGTGTAAATTTCAACATCTCCCTATAACAACACCTTTAAGGGATGAAGTGAATACTGTCAGGGTTATTAACGACACAGTCTTATCATCATCAGCTGATAAACGCCCATCGCTGAACTAGGCCTCAAAGATCTCCATTATAGGGTTCATATGTAGGGATTTAGGCCATTACCAATACGAGTTGATGGGAGCCATAGCCTTCTTTGTTGATGAGCAGGGTTCTCCACAAGCAAATGAGGTTGGCTTCGGTCCCGTAAATTGTTGTGCGGGACCCCTTACACCCAATTTAAAGTGTCACTCGACACAATGTAATATAATATTATAATATTGAATTATCAATTAGGATGCTTGTTTATATAATATATCCCCACATAAAAACGGAAATGTTATAATGATTGAAATAGTGTTCTCATAGAAAATAAATAAAAATCCCACGGGTGGGACTCGGGCCTCCTCACCCGACGACAAGGTCCAGGCGTTTTACCACACCATATTAATAAGAAGAGTTTTGTGATGTAACATCCGCTAACCCGCGTCTGGTGGTTTCAATCTTCATTCACATTCCTTTTGTCTCGTTCCAAATCCCTACAGTGGGAAAGTTAAGTGGGCTGTTTACGTTATCTTATTCTAATACGTTACAAAGTAGTATCAGGCTTAATTTAATTAAGGGCGAAAGTAACATTTATTTAATAAATTCTTCTTTTGAGAATTAACAAATATTCCAGAGGTATGTAACGGGTGAGGTGGTCGACGTTTCATCTCACTTCAAATTTGAATAAAACTCTCGTTTAACTCGAAATAGGGATGGTCCTCATTTTCTATGTGAATATATCGATAGATATACTCGCGGTTTGTAAAATTAAACTGTTACAGATGCGGAGATATTTCGCGTTGTACGGCCTGGAATTGCATGGGTTCGATTCCTGTTGTCTCTGGTCAAGGAAAACTATATTTTCTAAAACTATACGCTATTAGGATAATATACACTGCGCCACATTGCGCTCGTCAACTTAAGACATATGTTATGTCTCATAACCCTAATAATTTCACTAGTTACAACGCCCTTCAATCCGGAACATATTAATATTTGAAGACTCCTGTTTCGCGGCAGAAATAGAAGCTCATATGATACTTAGACGGCCTCCAACAACTATGACCTTTTTTTTTGTTTCGAGGGAGAAATCATCGAAAGGTGCAACGATTCTGGTGCAAGTCACGGTTATGTGAGATTCTTACTCACTACCCCCACCCCTCTCCTCCTCTCTCGGTGGTCGGTATCAGGGCATTGGAAGAACGATCCAGCGCCCCTCTACACTTTGTAATAGTAGGTCTCAAAGGAAGAGCTAAACCTTCCTAGGCGTCATCGCTCCGGCAATTAGATCGGAGGTCTATTTACTGGTGCTAGGTCTCCGCTAACAGAGACCAACCACCAGTACATAAATATATGGTTTTCTCTTATAATTAAATAGTCCCACTGTTGAGTCTCAAGACGCCACACAAGGATAATCCAGGACATTTATTTACATCACTGACCAAAAGTGCATTGGCGAATATTTGAAAAAAAAATTAATATGAAACTATAAGTTTTAATTTTTCAGTATAATATTTATTTCGCGTTAGAAATATTTTGCATAACAGACTAAAATAAATATAATCTGAGGATCTAAATGCCTTTATTGGTTCCATAACATCGAGGACGCGGAGCAAAAAAAAATCGTTGCCTGTACCGGCGCCAAACGACTTGGTGCTTCAAATTTGAATAGAAGAGTCGTTTAGCACGAGAGGATTAGAGCTGTATATATATATATATAGAATCAATCAATTTGTTTATTTAACACGTCCAGTGCTTCATAAGATCTAAGAGATCTCCTTAAAGGTCTTACAGCTTGTGCGACGCAAAAATCATGTTCACTCCTTTTGTGCGAGAAGCTGTAATTACTTTATTTATATTAGTCTCCCAGAGACAAATATCAATACATGCTTCCTGTTTTCAATTTGATGCAATAGTTAAGTAAAAATTGAGATCGTATAAGTCCCCAATGCAATGTGATTAATGACGGTTTCGTGATCTAATAGGTCTCCAAAGCTTTGGCTGTAAGTCTTCTGACAATGGCTCCGCGGCGATCTGTTAAAGAATATGACATTGAGATTAAAACTATTTGTTGGGTATATAATGAATACAGAGATTATTTATATATATATTTATATATGTATATATTTATCTGAAGGACTTCAATTTTACTTGATGTTACATTAAAGCCAATAATACTTTATACTTAAAAAAATCTTCACCAGCATTGAAACTCAGCCAAATCAAGCTTTGGAATCGAAGAAGAACCTCAAAGTTACATTGTTTATTTAAAAAATAAGACATAGGGATAAAATTATTTGATGTTTGAGAATGTTACGAGAACTCACGAGAGGTATAGAGCTGTGTTTATATATCTTTATATATATTTAAGTACTATAGATAAATATATGATAACAATTTCCTGTGCGTTATAAATTTATGTTGAAAATAAATTGAATCTTTTCCGCGGTAACTTTTTACACATTTCTATCCCATATTCTATTAAAGGATTAATATGGTACTCTGTATATTCTAGTCTAGGATTATCACATAGTTATTACCTAAATAAAATGTTTTACTAGTATATTTGAATCAGCGGAAGTCGCAAATCAACTAACACTACATTTTTACAAATAGTTGTTAAAAATATTAACGCAACTTAGCTAGTAAGAAATAATATTTGTAACTTTACTCATGGTAGGTCCCTGTTGCAGGAAACCGTCTAGATGGATACCACCGCAGCGTTTATTTCTACCGCCACAGAGTAGTGTACAAACATTACTGTGATCCAGATTGAAAGGCGCTGTGGCTAGTGTAATTACTGGGAAAACGAGACTCGACATCTTATGTCTCAAAGCGACAAGCACAATGTGGTACAGTGTTTAAACTAACTACTACCACGTTATGTCCAGGCGAATCACTTAACATCAAGTAAACGTCCCGTTAGATTAAAAAATAACATGAAGATGAAATTGATTAAGTTACGTATATATATAGGTATACTTGAAGTTTCCGTTTGTATATCAATATAACAGCGCTTTACTTTATGAATGTTTATACCATAGTATTTACTTTACTTACTTATCCAAAGAATCAAATCTACCATATTCTTATCACTGCGTATATTTCATAAAAAAAAACACATTACGTGCTAACTTTAACATTAACCGGTTGACGATTAAAAGTAATCGCACAGATCAAAGTTATCAAGAACTTATACTTCTTTCTTACTAGTTACACCCTTAAACTTTTAATTCAATAAATTAATACTATTATATCAAAACATGTCTTATAAAAGTACGTTAACCTGTTATTTCGTTTAAATATATACCCTAAAAAAATGTTAAATAATAAAGTATATCATGAAAGAAATGTAGATTTACAGCCCTTTGAGTATATGAAGATGCATTTGGAGGGAAATTGAAAATTTAGCATCGTATGGCAACATAATTCGATTTCGTATTATACCCTCAGTTCGCAGCGTCGTTTGGAAGTCGATAAATCTCAATAAAGGATTTGCTCTGAGCTCCAGCATTGTGAACGCAACAATACCTATGGACGAGTTTTCAATATGTAGCATGTACACTGAACTATATATATCTAGCATTGAGAAAATAATTAATTTGACTATCACTTTAAGTAGTAAATTTTCCACAGTTGTTATTACTTAACAGGTCAAGTTGAAGTCATATGTATTAAACATAGCAAATAAAAATTATCGTTGATCATTTTAAATTATCCTCATCAAAACTTACAGACTTACCAATATATCATTTGAAGTGTTAAAATGCTGGGAATAGTGTAAACATCTTCACTATTATCTTTATTATTATAAACAGGCAAATAATATAATAAATATTACATCAACATCTTTCAAGTCTCGTCGCTGAATTAGAATCAGAGATTTTTTGACTGCTTGCCTAGTGGTACACCACGAGTATTACGAAGACGTTATAGCCTTATCACGTTTTTTTAAATACCCATACTAACTCACTAACCCCTGTAAAAACCCCGACAGGAAGTTCATTCCATAACAGGATCATACCTAGTAAAAAAAGAAAATTTGCAGTGGAGAGGTTTTTTGGTTTCTTAGTATCGTTTGGGAACTATAATCAGTTATATGTGTAAATACACTTTAAACTGTTTAGTAGTTTAACTGTCTTTATAGGTCAAGGTGTAAGGATTCCGACACTACATCTCACAGGATCCAAGCCAACCTCACATGCTCGTGGTGTACCCTAGTAATCATCAAACAAGACTCTGGCTCCCACCAACCCGCAATGAGCCAGTGTGTTGGGATTAAATCCTACCTTATAACCCCAATTGTGTGGTAATTTTTGGGGGAGGTCCAACAGCGGCCGTCTATCAGCTGATGATGATGATGAACTGTCTTTAGTCGCCATCGAACACCGTTGAATCACCTATATAGCTCTTCACTGAAGTCATGGAAGTCTTGTTCTTACGTATTCAAAATCGATTTATTTTCTTTAGTGTTTTCCCCGTCTTATAACGGGATATGCTTTCCGACATCTTTAACTCTACTTTTATCTTTTCCGGCGGATTTAAAGACACAAAAAAAAAAACATCTTAACAGGTAACAATTTCGTTTAATCAACGTCAACGGAATATTTCTAAATCATTACAATAAATAAATCAACTACAACATGAAGACAGTTGAAAATGACTTAAAATTAGATAACAATATTTACAAGGCACAGCAAACAAACAAATGAACGCACAAACAACACACACAAACATATTCATCGAGGTCTTAGTGACCTTTATGATGATGAATCGTTTTATAGATGGGAATCTTGACGGGGTATGGCTGCGGCACGTGAACAGTGACAGTCTTCTCTACTTTTATTGGCACGTGCTTCTCGACAGGGTAGGGGACGTGTTTAACAACAGGGTACGGGACAACCTTCTCGATCGGGATCGATATTTCAGTTTCAACTGGAACAGCTACAGGCTTGTTAACCGGTACCTTTACTGGGTAAGGTTGGGGCACTCCAACAAGAATGGGTTTAGGTACGTTGACATGGATTGGCTTGTGAACGGGAACTGTAACGTGTTTGTAAAGAGGCACGGCTACAGGATGCTCCTCGTCCACATGCTCGCCGACGGGGAAAGCTTCAGCGTGCCCCCCGAACCCGTGACCATCGAAACCAGAAGCGCCGAAGCCGTGTCCCTGGTCGCCGAAGTCGTGTCCACCGTCTTGAAGAACAAAGCTTTGTTCTCCCCCGTGACCACTGGATTGTCCTCCATATCCACCTAAGTTTCCTGTGTGGCCTTCGGAACTAGCCCCAAGGTTAGCGTGACCTTCGAGTTCACCACCTTCGCCGCCCGCGCTACCTGCATGCGCAACGTACTGACCCACGTGACCACCGTATCCGCCTCCATTTCCGCTAAATCCACCACCATGACCACCTAAATCAACTCCGTGATTCCCTAAATCATGGGCCGCTTGTAGGTAGGAGTCGCCTCCAAAATCCTGACCTCCACCTCCATAAGACGCGCCACCGTGACCACCCAGATCGTAACCCTGGCCTCCGTCGTGCCCCGATGCTTGAGTTAAAGCGAGAGTAAGATCATGTCCACCGCTACCGCCAGAGAAATCATGTCCTCCACCGCTGATCGGGACGAAATTTCCGTGGCCTCCGTCAGAGCTACCGTCAAAGCCTCCATGATCACCAGCTCCACCGCTCGAGAATCCATTAGATTCATATCCAGCCTTGCAAGACGCAACTGCTAGCGCCAATAAACACACCTGGAACAATATAATTACAAACACATCAAAATCTATATCGATGTTATTCTCAATGGCTGCTATGGTTAGATAACCGTTAAATTATTACTTTGTTGGACGTCAAAAAAGATCATGTATCGAAACACGAACGATCGCCCGCAAACCTTTCACTTCGCAACCGCTCACATTTCTTACAACAATATCGAAGTCAATTTAGATCACTGACTTATAAGATTTTTTGTAATTAAAACGTCTAGAAACGCTGTCCGTTCACGTAATGAACTTATTCTGTATCATTTATTGAATCATTGCCAACCCTAATACCGATACCATACATGTAATTATTTCGTTCAATTATAGGTTTACCTAGAAATAGTCTAATACATCCCTTTCGTTTATAGGAGTTCACTATGATAGTAAAAGAACGATATTTGATATTTATAAAACATAATTAACTTAGTAAACTAAGTTACTATGTATACTAGAATTCCAGTTATACACTACAACTTGGTTTGTATAACTATTCGGTTTACATTATTTACATATAAAATATATATGCAGCCGCATAAAGTAAAATTATTATTTTAATGGTAAAACTGAGCAATATTACTGTGGTCCTGTTTAAAGGGCTCTAGTTGATTACTGGAGTAATTAAACAACACATTGACATAACTGTGCGGTGCAGTGTTTATCATACTAACTACCTTCATAGATTAATACGAGGAAATATTTTAACGTCGCGAATATTTTGCTGTCTTTTCAATATTTAAAAAAAAAAACTATTATTATCCAAGTGAATTACTTAAGCGTGTATTGTATTACATAAAACCCGTAACGAAATTTCACAATTTTATAATTCAATGGCATAACTTCGTAAGCAACGGAGCGTGGACTGACCCGTTTCAACTCGTGAATCAAATAACTCACGGATTTGTACAGTTTCTTTTTTTTTTTGTTTGTTAGTCGGAAATAACTGTAACAAATCTCCTCTCTCTTTCCCATCGTCATAATCGGCTAGTCCACAGCTGAACATAGATCCCAACCGAAGACCTACACGCCGATCGGCTTCGTTCCTTCACTTTCTATTACATTACGAGTATAACTATTTAGAGATATTACTATAGAAAATATTTAAAATAACAAAGAAAAAAAAAATAGTACAAAAACTTTAATAATTTAAGCTCTTCCTGTTACTTGAAAATTTTTATTAAATACATTAAGATGAAGTCTTCACTCGGTTCAGAAGTCATTCCATCAGCAAATTTTGCTCTTCTTTCAGTATTCAATATAATTAGAGGAAGTTTCGTCAAATGTTTTCTATACAATCTAAATTATTATTGATCAGATATATTTTCCTTAAATTCTTACAACTTCCTTCCGCAATATTTAATAAGAGTATCCGCAGAAAAAAAAAACCTTTACGCTTGAAGTGAAAGTCTCATGTTTTTCATTAACGTAACGAGAGCATGCAAAAAAAAACAACATTGAAATATAATGAATAGCATAATAGGAACTGGGCAGGTCACGTAACGACCACGTGTTTACCAGTGAGAGTGAGTGTTCCCTTTTACTCGGTACTTTCGACCGCTTCCGGTGTGATTAATTACATGGATTTAATACGTTCACATTTCACCGCCGGTGTTCGAGACAACGAGTTAGCTTTTATCATATATTAAAGAACTGATTTTATTTTCAGTGACAGCCCATTTCATACATGCAAACATTACCGCGTTCCGGTTTAAAGGACGTCATCGCTAGTAATGTTATTGGGATAACAAGAATTAATATATTACGTATTAACGTCACAAAGTAAGGAAATTCCTGGAGTTTATGTCACACGATATTAATTTATTAGACATAATGTATACATAAGTGAAAGTAAACAAAGTCCTGCTGTTTTTGATTATCCTGATTTTTTTATACGACGAAGGGACGTGACTAGCAAGACGTTCACCTGATGGTAAGTGATACGCTTGTCCAAAACAAGGAGGCGCTACTTAGACCGATACACAAAGCAGTACATTGGGCTCATTGCCTTGAGACATAGGATATTAAGACCCGTTACCCCAGTAATTTTACTAACTACAGCCCCATTTCAAGCCGGAAGACAGTAATGTTTGCATACTCCTGCTTAAGAAATATAAGCTGCGCAGGTACTTACCTAGACGGTCTGCGGCAGCAACGACCTACCACCAATAAACACTAACGTGAAGAAACTCACAGGTATGAAGCGGTGGAGAACAATCTGTGGCGAATCATAGCCTTGACTGTGTCTCTTTATGAGAGAGGACTGACTGACCCGTGGACCCTTTGGGAAACTTACGTGCATTTACCATCGCATACTCTGTTACTTTACTATATAAAGTGAATTAAAAAATATACAGATTATATCCTTATTTCCTGTTTTTATTCAAATCACTGTCAAATTAAAGCAGTGTAGATTCTAACTAAAGAAATTTCTTGACTTAATCCATTGTGAAGTGAGTCGACGGAACGTAGCCACTGGCTCATGAAGGGCGTGAAGATTTTTGTGTAAACTCAGCCTTATATAACATCATAAATAAACCTTTTCTTTGAGTTAAGTGATGTACTTTAGAATAACAGTATTGTTAAAAAAAATTATATAATGCTAAAAGAGTGTTACAATTCCACTATAACTATAACAATATTTTTTTTCTTATAATGTATAGAAATATATACATATATATGTATAAACACATATTAGACACACCCTTGGCGTAATTTAAATTCAATCTCTGCCAGAAGTGTCAATATCCTTTTTACGTCCCTTGTATTATTTACTAATATAGAAAATACGTATAAATAAAGAAACCAATGGAATCTTTAAGCATTTTGTCAACTAAAATAAGATAATACTTGTTGTCAAATGCACGTGAAGTTAAGTGACGATGAGGTCCTCGTTAAGAGAATAGTCTTACTCTCATTTGTTTAACCGTCAGAACACAATAAAACTATTAAAGCGTAGTTAAAGTTAAGTCGGTTAAAAAAATCTACTACGATCTGAAACCACCATTTTCAGTTTTCCATTAGTTTAAATAATAACTATTTTATTTTAAAATCTATACTAACATTATATTTAACTTTTATTACTTAAACTAAAGATACGTATACACTATACTAATCTATCAATTCTGTACTTAACTTTGGCGTGGATTTTTCTAGTAACAAAATAATAAACGTCTAATAATACGTATAATATATAAGACTTATTAGTTACTGGTAGTAAGTCACAGGAGACAGTCTAGATAGGAATCATCGCAGCGCCTATATGTACTAGTCAAACACTAGTATCCAAACACTACCATGTTTCAGTTTCTAGGGTCTGATAGCCAGGAATAGTTCTGGATAGTAGTAAGTAGTAAACATGTCTATATGGTGCAGTATATATCATTATAAATAACACGACGTTGTTATGGGCAGCCGCATATCCGTTGAACGTCTAACTTATCTCGTCGCTTCATAGAAAAGATCTCATCTTAGTATATCTCAAAGCGACGAGTGAAGTGTAGTATAGTATAATCCTAACATCTCTTAGGCTAGGGTAGTCGTAAGTGTTGCTAGTTTCTTCAAATAAAAAATATATGTTAGGATGCTATCGACGTTCCCAAACTTCGCAACCCTCGGCTCTGATTGGAAGCAATCTATAAAATATGAGAGTTAATTTTCGCATGAGCGGCTCCCCAGTCAGCCGACGGAAATCGCATTGTCGTCTTGAAGAAGCTTTGGCTGGAGTTTTTGCGGGATTTACGCTTACATCATTATGCGGAAGTGAGAAAAGATTGATTATACATTGAAATAATCATTACGCTACTTTATTGCTTCTTCTAGCCATTTTTTTCGATGAAGCTACTACCAAACAGTTGCCTGATAATGTTACCCATGACAACCTGGCGCTAGTTAGAATGATATACACAGCACCACGTTCTGGTCGTCGCCTGGACGTTTAAGGGCAAACGACTAAGTAACTTCGTTATTCCAATAACCTCACTAGCTGTGACCCTTCATAGTAATATTTACACACTACTGTCTGTCAGTAGATATATTAACTGCGGTGATACCCAAAGTCTCTGGCAAAAAAGACCCATCACCAAGATACATCTGAACATCTTAGAGAGATATTTTGTTCTTCTATAGTGGATTAACACAGGCTTCGATTTCTCAAGACGTTTAGTGAGAAATAGGCAGTTGATTTTGAGGGTGCTTTGTCCAGGGTACACTGGCTCTCATAAGTTGATAGCAAATAGGTAATTAACAATATAAGGGCGGGCACAAGTCAGGTGATTTCGAATAACCTGTTAAACTCCACAAAATTTTGAATTTGTGTTAGTAGGAATGGAGAACCTTAAGTTCCAAAGCTTTAGGTATACGACGGCAGAAATGATGCTGTAGTGGTACCTACGCAAGCAAACACCGCGACAAAGAGCTTACTACTAGAAATATCCGTTTCTCCTTGGTTATTCTTGTGTAATGTATCCGACTTAACCGTCAAGCTACTGTGAATGCTGTTGCCGTGATATATTATCAATGTGATGTGATTAGCTTTACATGACGTAAGCTAAAGTAACGTCCTGTTCCGGTAGTCGCTGACTCGTCTTCATAAATCCCAGTCACACGCATCACACGCACGAGAACAGTTATAACTTATTCATGAACCAAGTTCTACCACTGTAATGCATGGTTAGTTCACCAATTTCAGTCGAAGAGTCATGTAACGTTGTGTATAAATATTAATCTTGAACCGACCATGTATTTACTGACAAAGTGTAGTAGTAATAGAATTAAAGTACAGTAAACAAAAGCGAGGTGTTAGGGTCCCCACACTACAACTCACGGGATCTAAGCCAACCTCACCTGCCCGTGGTGCACTGTTAATCAGCAAACGAGGCTCTTGCTCCCACGATCCCGCATTGGGCCACCGTAGTGGAAAATGGCCCTTATTCCCCCAAATAAATCCCTACCCGAACGAAGTGGGAATCTTTGGGGGAGGCCTATCTCCAACACTGAACTCTATCGACTGATGATGATGAAATGTAAGCTTTCGACTAAACATTACCTATATATTTCTCTAAACTCTAAAAATGTAGGCGATTAGTATTTTTATTATAATAGACTGGAACTCTTGATCTTACTTGACTCATGATATATACATATATATAACAAGAACCCTTGAATCCGCCCACGAACCCGCATTGGGCCAGCGTGATGGGAAATAGTTCAAATCCTTCCCTATGATCTCTACAGTGGAGATCATTGGAGGAGATCTATGTCCAGCAGTAAACGTCTATCGACTTATGATGATGCATTAACAAGAAAATTATTGTAATACGCTCTTAAAGGAAATTAATCACGTCTCTACTGGGTGGACAGTCAGCTGATAAAACAATCATTAAGATAAAGATTTAGATGATGATGATCAATAGCAATCAAAAAAATTTACTGAACAGGGAGATATTTCAACGGGACGTTTGCGGTCAGGCATTCCGGTTAAATAATCGAGTCGTGTTGATTAATTTAGAAGTAGTGTAACCGTTAGGGAGACAAACAAGATCGGAAAAGATTAAAACGTTACAGCAGCTCGCTTTTATCTGTTCAACAACAAAACGTCAACAATGCTTTTGTCGTTTGCTCCGGTTATCTAAGCGGCCGACAAGTGTTACGTTACGTTTGTAAGGATAATTGGATATTGTTATCAGAATAACAAAGACACGTTAAAAGGTAACGAGTTTGTTAAAATTTGCATATTTTATATACTTTTCCGAAATTTTGCTTCTCTGTATAAGATATAAAGTTAAAAGGTTTTTTTTTAATCAAATCTGTCAAAAGCAGAACAGTTACAAACATCTCATTACAACATCAATATTATTATTTTAAACAGATTGTTTTATAGAAAAACATTCACAACTAATCATCTGTCATGAAATGATAAATGTCCACTGCTGGACAAGCCTATCCCAAATATCACTTCACCGATTGTTTATTATGTAAATTAATATATTAGACAATTTATACAAATTTTCCTATTGATTTGATATTGGAAGATTTGTCACAATCTTTTAAAACATCTATCTATACAAATGTATGAAATTTATAAATTTGATATCTATCGAATGTTTTTATGTTCATCTAATATTAAAAAATATATTAATAATTAATATTAATTAATAGAAAAATTATTAATAATTAATTAATATAAAGCTTCCTGTATGGGAACTTAAAATAACCTACATCGAAAGTTTAATATTGAAATGGTTATCAATATCCTTACACAAGATTCGCTACAGTAACACAAAATTGATTACTACGTTAATTTATTTAAAATTACTAGTAAGTAGTACAGTATGTACGTAAATGCTTGCCGAGTATTCCTATAGCACAGTAATAAAGTATATTAAATAAAATAATATAAAAGTCACTTACAAATGTCTTCATGTCGGTAATGCTTAGGAAGGCGGGTGAGATACCGCGCTTGGGGACGAGAAATGCAATGATGCCTCTGCACAAATGCACTATCGTTTTATAGTGACCGGAAGAGATTGTCGCTGCGAGGAGGAAGACGAGAAAGGCTACATTTCGGAAATCCACAGAGCAGTTACAACGTTAGATAAGGGATATGTTTTTTTATTCTTCTATAATTATTTCTATTACTGCGTCTATCGTAATATGTATGTCTACATTCAAGTTTAAGTTATTTAATAAGTGTTATAATGAAAACGGTTAATTTACTACAAAAAAAAAAATTTAGTATTGACGTTTCGATATATTTAGATTTATCACATTAGAGAGTCGCTGAAAGCTGCTGGATGCTGGCAATGCGGGACCAATCGAAGTGGAGATCTTTGCGGGAGGCCCATGTCCACCAGTGGACGTCTATCGGTCGATGATGATAATGATAACATTAAGTAAATAGATGTTCAGTCTTAGAAATATTTTTAAGATCACTCTTTATATATATCGTTGTAAATTTTTTTTTAAGTAAAGTTTAAAAATTTAGTGTTATGATTTTATTATGAGTTATAACTAAAAACAGAACTTAACGAGCCAGCACTTAAACCATAACAGTCTTCAAAAACTCTGGAGTACAGTTTACCACGGTTAAACGCTATAAATTCCAGTTGGAAAATTTTACTTGGGACTCGTATACTTTTATTTACTTAAATCCTTTCTTACTTATATAAAACTTAAATATTTTAGTACACTAGTAAAATTTCGATTATTAATTTCTATTCTAGTAAACTTTATTAATAATTTTTGGTATTGGTAGTAAATTGCCATTACCGGAGATTGTCTGAGTAGGTACCAACGAAACTGATATTTCTACTGCCAAACAGTAATAAACTAACATTACCGTGTTCGAGTTCTATGGGCGCTGTTACCAGACTAATTACTGGTTTAACGTTACTTAACATCATAAGTCTCTAAGCGAGGAGTACAATGTGGTGTTGTGTAGGTGATCCTGATTATCACCATGTTGTTGTGGGTCAGACGAATCAATCTTTTATCAGTTGACTAACGCCCACTGCTGGGCATAGGGCTAACGCAAGGATCTCCATGCCGATCGGTACTGCGCTGTCCGCCTGCCACTTGAGATTAGCAATCTTTTGGACTATGTCGGTGACCTTAGATCTGCGGATCTCCTCATTATATATATGCGTATCACTCACCATCACGCAAACGTCTCACCCATCTCGTCTTCTCGTCGAATAAAAAATATCTACTCCTAACACTCTTGCTTCTTACATATATTCTAGGGATAAGATAGTTATATCCTGTAATGTTCTTATATGAAATTCTGTAATCTTTCACTTGTACAGAATCCTTTGTAGTATCACCGGTGGCAGGTTTCAGTTGCCGAGTTACTGTGTTCCGGATTGAAGGAAGCTGTAGCTAATGTAATTATTGGGGTAATGAGATTAAACATCTTAAGTCTCAGGCGACGAACGGAATATAATGCTGTGTATATTATTCTAACTAGCGCCACGTCGTTATGGACGGGAGCTACAGTTACATTCAGGTGAATGTCCTTCTCGTCTCGTCGCTTAATTAAAAAAAATATTAAGATGTGCATGTATTCTAACTTCAGATGTAAGCACTGTGTTCGCAATCCATTGATGCGTATATTTCTATCATATTATCATAGTCTTCGTAAGTAAAAGCGTGGATCGTTTATAAATCGTAGTGATGTAATAGATCATTTTTTTATGAACAATAGTGTATTCAATTCTTCACAATATATCAACGTCATCGTAAATTTGGTCGTCTGATAGAGTTTTTTTTTTACCTAATTAAGCGACGCGACGAGCGGGATGTTCACATGATGGTAAGTGATACGCTCGCCCATAATGTAGCGCTAGTTAGATTGGTATATACAGCATCACATTGCGCTCGTCGCCTGAGATATAAAATCTTAAGTCTTGTTACCCCAGTAATTACACTAGCTACAGCGCCCTTTAATCTGGAACACAGTAATGTTTGCACGATACTTGTCGGCTGCAATAGGGGTTGCGGTAATACCTACCTAGAGGCGCTCCAGCAACAAAGACCTACCAGTAAACTAATATAGTCTTCACACTAGTATGTGCATAGAAATATGAAACTGCAAAACCTGCACTTGTGACCTTATTTCATCTTCTCGATCCTGCTGCACAATCAGTCTCAAGAAGTAGTTCTAAATGATCAAACATCTAAATCTTCTCTCATACGAAGCCAGTTAGATATCTATATTTACAATGAAAATGTGTTTTGTTTCTTCGCCGATCACGTGAAAACTGGTGAACGTATCGACTGTGGTACATGACCATTCGATGCGTAATGATTTATAGATCGTTATAGGTTATATTATTTTTTGACCCACATAGATCTTAGACTTCATCATTTTATTTCTAATTAATTTTTAAAAACATTTTCATTTGCATTTACAATGTTGCCATAGTAACGGTCGCTATAGAAAGTCATTTGCGGTCGCAGTTGCTCTCATGGAAGACAACATGTTACTCCTCAAAGCGACGAGCACATGTGCAGCGTATCTCTTACCGTCACGTGAACTTCCCGCTGGTACCGTCGCTTTGCTCAATAAAAAAACTTAACCTCTTTGTTCACAACCTGAGGATGTCTACGATAGAAGAATGGTGACTTCGTCGTTCAGTGGTGAAAAGTAGGTGGAGTGGGGTGAATTATAGCATATGATACCAGAGCACATCTTTTGAAATTCTAAGTTCTTGAAGACCGCAGACTGTCGCCTGCGTTTAAGATCTGAATTCCCTAGAAAGAGTTTCGATTTATTTAGTTTTAATTTGCGATATTACTTTATAAGGTTTATGCTTAAAAAATATCTAATTAAATTGCCTTGCCTAATGATTTTTTAATTACGGCGTACTATCCACCACACTCTCTCCCCGCTAGCTGGCGAAATTCACATGCCTTGATTATAATATTAAAGTATGCAAATCTTCGGCGCAGTTTACTTGGGCTGCAGAAATTTAAGTTTCAAGCTAATTAGCAAATTTAAATCGTATATTATATATACACAAATGTTAATTATCAAATATAATATTTTATTATACCGTACATACTTTGTAAACATTTATTTATTATTACGTAGCTCGTGCGTTTAGTACTAAAGTAATCTTCACTAGTTTACTGGCGGTAGGTCTCTGTTCCCGCTGATGCACTGAGGAAAACTATCGAGGGAGTTTTAGTGGATAGAAGCCCTGCATAACCTAGTCTTCCCTCCAGACGCAGAAGCAGGGTATCTTTTAAGATTTCGCCCGGGAGAAAAAAAAGGTCTCTTGCTGAATGCCGTCTAGTTAGACAAAATAGTAGTGTGCAAATATTACTGTGTTCCGCTTTTAAGGATGCAGTAGTGTAATTACTGAGGTAATAAGACTCAACATCTCATGTGTCAGGGCGACGAGCTCAATGTAGTACTGTAAACCATACTGACTAGTGTCACATTGTTATGAGCAGGCGTATCACTTACTATCAGGTGAAAGTCCCGCACGTCTAATCTTGAACAAGATATTTATTAAATATTGACAGAGCCCAGATAACTTCACCACAGGACTAATATCCACTGCCAGGAACTTGTGTACGGAACATAAGTAAACTGCTTATAAAAATAAAAAAAAATCTCTTAGCTGATCCTATAGAGATTTTACTATTGTCTTCGAGTAAAGAAATGATGAGGGTATTTTGGTGTAGTGTACATCATCCCCACTAACGCCACGTTGTATGTTTGGCGAAAGAAATAAATCCTAAAGCAGTACCTATGTAGACAGTCGCAGAGACCTAATGCTGGTATTAATGGACTAAACCGTATTTTTTTTTTATTCCTCAATATGACGAGACTAGCGGGACGTTCACCTGATTGTAAGTGATAGGCCCGTAACAACGTGGCGATAGATAGGATATTGTACACAGCTCGATGTTGTAGTAGTTACAACAGCAGCTCTCACTTTACCGCCAAACAGTTGTGTGCAAATGTGTTCCGGTTTGAAGGGCTGTATCTATTACATACATTGATGTATTGTTTATTTAATTAAATCTCTCTCACTCTTTTTTTTCTGTATAACTTTACATATTTTAAACTTATTTAGTTAATATCAAAACTTATCCTGTTAAAATATTATACCCTCTGTCCTTACATATGAAACTGGCTTTTTGTACGGAAGGATTATATAGTAATTTTATTTTGTAAAATATATTTAATCAATCAAAGTATGCACCGTTGTTATCTGTGCACTTTTGCCATCTCATAGGTAGTTCATTGATCCCTTTACTAAAAAAACCATGGGGGCGAGAATCAATAAACTCTTTGAAGGCGGTTTGGACTGTCGCATCGGAGTCGAATTTTTTTCCTTGTAAGAAGTTGTCCAAATTCCGGAAAAAATGGTAATCTGTTGGGGCAAGGTCCGGAGAGTACGGTAGATGTCGCAGACATTCCAATTGTAGCTCATCTTAGTGGTTGTTTGATGTGCAGTGTGTGGTCTTGCGTTGTCGTGAAACTCCAGAAGCCTATATGGATTGACCAATCTCGGTTGTTTAGCAGCTAGTTCTTCCTTCATGGTCTGCAGTTGCTGACAATAGATATCTGGCGTAAACGTTTGGCCAGATTTTAGAGAGCTGTAGTGAACGACACTGGCGCTAGTCCACCAAACACTCACAAGTAACTTTTTCCGAGTCAATTTTCGTTTAGGACAGGATTTCGCTGAGTCTCCAGGGTTCAGCCATTGCGACGACCGCTTCCGATTATCATACAGTATCCACTTTTCATCACAAGTAATGATTCGGTTTAAAATTCCTTCATCATTGTGTCGGTTGAGCAAAGTAACACAGCAGCAGCAGTCGACGCGTGTCTGCAAGTTAGATTCACTTAATTCGTGAGGTACCCATCTTTCAAGTTTTTTTACTTTCCCGATTTGCTTCAAATGGATTAATACAGTTTTGTCACTTACCCGAAGCTTGCAGCTATCTCTGAAGCGCTTTGTGATGGATCCGCCTCCACAACAGCCTTTAATTCTTTATTTTCCACTTTGGTCTCCGGCTGTCCACGGGGTTGGTTCTGAAGGTCGAAATTTCCAGAACGAAAACTTTGAAACCAAAAACGTACCGTGCTTTCTTTTGCGACACCAGCGCCGTACACATCATTAATCCTTCGAGCTGTTTCTGCAGCACTGGTACTGGTGCCACGGTAGAACTCGTACTCGTAGATATACCGATATTTCATGTTTTCCATTGTGCGGTAATAAGCGAAGCCAAAGAAAAAAATAATGAGAAAAATACAAATGAATGATGACTGTTTTCAAAACTCAAATGGAGCAGCTAAAGGAATTTATAAATTTGAATTTGGAATTCTTAACCAAAGAGGAGATATATCAGATCAAAGTGGTCAGTACGACAAAACGCTAATTTCATATGTAAGGACCTAATATTAAAGGTACTTTAAAACTATTTTATTTCTCCTTTAACGCTGTCACTGACTACTTCTACTAACTTTTTACTAATGTTAAGTATCACATAAACAAAACCTCGTTATTTAGAACCTTCGACAGCTAACAGTTAAACTTAAGCAGAGTAAGGTAAGCTAAGTTGTAGTAAATAAAAAATAAAATATCTCACACGCGATCTCTTTTATCTCGTGTAAATGCATCTTGAATTGATCGTTAACACTGCGACTGCCGTATTGAAGGTAATGTAATAGTTTTTTCCAAGGACCAAATGGCTAACTATCGCAGTGGCTAAAGCGGATATCCTTGATCCTAGATTGATAGGAGGATTTCCTCAAATCCGCTTGACTGGTTACCACTGTCATAATATTTCACCATAATAAAATTACCGTGTTCCAACGCACGAAGGTGATCACTTCCACGTAATTACCATCCACGGCTTTATCATCATTTAACAGCATATAAAATTAAAGACAATGTTGGATAATTGAAACTTATAATTTTGAGTCTCCGGTAGCCTTGCTGTGTATACATCCTAACTAGCGTCATGTACGGTAAGTTGAATTATTTAGCTCAAAAAAAAATTTTAGCAATACACGCCGGCCGGAAACGTGTTGAGAGTACATAAGAGAACGGAATTACTCAACAATTGTATCACATCCAGCAATCCACTACTTTCATCTTTCTAATAAGCGAGCACCAAGAACTCAATTGCTTTTGGAGTGAAGGTAGAGAGGAAGGAAGTTAGTTCGAATTAAATTTTGTAACGCAATAAAAACGGAAGTACAAAGATTTTTAAACAAAAAAAAAAACAGTCATTATATAGGTATTTTATAACAAGGCTTTCACCGCGTGTTGCTGCGAAGACCGTTACTCATTACTGTTTGAAATTACAGCTTAATATTAAAATTACTCACAGCCCACCGAAATTCCCACTGTTGGGACTGAAGCTGTTTTCTCAGCTTGACAATGTAAAGTCTGTACATCTAATACAATGACTAAGTGCAGGTTAGCGGATGTTGTTATAACAGTTGAAATTATGAACACGCCGGCTTCCGGCACCGGATGCTCAAGGTCAGTGGGCATCACACATGCATTTTATTGAATGTCATAAAAAAGGAACATTTTTTTTTTCAATTAAGTGACGAGACAAGCGGGACGTTCGCCTAAGGGTACGTGTTAGCCCGTCCATAACAACGTGGCGCTAGTTAGGATGTTATGCACTGCACCACATTGCACTCATTGCCTGATACATAATATGTTCAGTATCGTTACTCACTAATACCCCCTGGAAGCTCTGCATCAGTGCATTCGGGGAGGCTCCAGAATCTCTTATAGAGCGCACCGGTATCTCTTTACACTGTCTTTGAACACGTCTCTGAGGTGGGGGTTAACCCTTCTAGGCTATCCCACACAGGTTCGCTTGTTGAGCGATAAGGGTCCCCACCCTCTAAGCCTGCGAAACTCTTAGACCTCTTTAGTCGCCTTCTACGACAGGCAGGGCTTACCTTAGTCCTATTCTTACTATCCCGAGACTACAGGGCTGACGGTGGTACCCACCTACCCTCTTTGTTGATAATAATTAATGTAGCATAGACAAAGTCTTAGTCCTACAAGTATTTAAATATTATAAAATATTTATATTACTACCCCTGTCTTTACCTCTTTTTTTAACTCCCAATTAGTAACTGCCTCAAATATTTAATTTTAACCATTGTAGGTTAAAAAAAAAACTACGACAACTTTTAGTATTTTAATAACGTTTAAAATTTCCAGTGCACTGTGTTAATTAAAACGTTTCAACTGCATTTTCTATTTGTGTCCTAGTATCGGTGTTGCCAGTGCATTAAAGTACTAAAAGACAGTTCTATTTTTTTTTATAAATTCCTGTAAACAGTAACTTTTTTCTTATTTACTTTAATAACTAAGAGCCTCCATCAAGGCAGTCGTAACCGATAGTTATTGCCATAGTAATACTTTCAGTTGTAAAAAAAAATATGTGAGCAATTACCCTTAGTACGCAGATTAAAAAAAAGGTGAAGCGGTTAGTAAATTATCATCCCTCTCGTGTTACATTGTGACTGTCTCCATCCCTCTTGTCTTCTTCATCACGAGGTTCAAGAGTAGAAATTATAAGACAGTTCCCTTCCTCCCTATTATCACGATCTTTGAAGTCAGAGAGCTTTAGCTCTAAATTTTTTTTTATTCGACGAAGCGATGAGGAGTGTGAGAAGTTCACCTGATGATAAGTAAAGCAAGTATCCATAACAACGTGGCGCTAGTAAGGATAATGTACAAACCACTTGCGCTGATCGCATTGATGCATAACAAGTTAAGTCTCGAACTCAAATAATTTCACTACCTACATCGCCCTTCAAACCGGAACAAATTAATGTTTGAACACAACTGTTTACCAGTAGAAATAGTAGGCGCAGTTGTACCTTGCTACATGGTCTCAGGCAATACAGATCTATCACAAGTTAATCGGATGATGTGACTGTTATTCTAAAGATACGTTTAACTGGTGTGAAGATCTTTTGGTGGAGGCCTACGTCTAGGAATGGATGGTTATCAGCTGATGATGATGATAGGGAAGACGTTTGGTCCTAACGGTCCTTTTAGTTATAGACATAGCGAAGACTGGCGTAAGACGTTGAACATTCGGTAAGCCTCCGCATATGTGCTGGTGATGATGATAACCACTCAACCACACTCGTCTTGAGATGTAAGTTATTATACCTCATTACTCCGGTAATTTCACTGGCTACAGCATCATTAATCAAAGTAATGTGTCTACTGTTTGGCGATAAAAATGGATGCCTACCTAGACGGTCTCCTGCAAGAGACAAGTAAACTCAGGCAGATTTCTTTCTAAGATTATGTTTTACCCCTAAATTAAATTATTATTTAAGAAGTTGCTTGTAAAAGGGATCTATAGTAATAAATCAACACCCTGCACACCCTTTTCTTGCCGTTTTAATATTCAAGAAACATTCCACTCCACATTCATCTTAACATAGTAACCGCATGAAAATTATAATATCCAATTGAAAATTTTGAATTTCGTATAAATTATAACTTCAGTTAATACTCAAGTCCGAAGTTTCGTATTGTTTTATCACAACATTCCCGAGATGAGTTTAAGACGTTTTCACACTATCCGAGAGTTTAACTCCATGTCAATGAATCACGACGAAATGCAGTTAAACCCTGTCCGGTTGAAACTTAACGAGTAACGACGATTTCATTCTAGATGAGCAAGAAATTAACGTTAAGTTAAACTCTAACCGATAACAATATGGCGCTAGTTAGGATGATATATACTGCATCACATCCAGCTCGTTTTGAGATACACCATGTTAAATCTCGCAACCCCTGTAATTTTAGAAGCTTTACACCTTTAGACCGGAACATAGTAATATTTGCATGTTACTGTTTGCGTTCGGGAGGCTACGCAGCATCTTTTCGTGTCAGATACTTCAACTCGTGTTGACATACAGAACCGAGACGTGGTTTCGACTATCGACCTTATAAAAGAGCTCAAAGTCACCCAAAGGGCAATGGAGAGAGCTATGCTCGGAGTTTCTTCTGCGCGATCGAATCAGAAATGTGGAGATCCGCAGAACTAAGGTCACCAATGTAGGCTAAAAGATTGCTAGACTTAAGTGGTAGTGGGTAGGGCACATTGCTCGAAGGACCGACGGCTGATGAAGCAATAAGGCCCTCGAGTGGCGCCCGCATACCGTTAGGAGGCCTCCCACAAGGTGGACCGACGATCGACGATCTGATAAGAATCGCGGGAACCCACTGGCTGCGAGCAATGTCGGACCGATCGATGTGGAGATATTTGGAGGAGGCCTATGTTCATCAGTGGACGTCAATCGGGTGATGATAATGATGATGATGACTACTGTCCGATGGCAGAAATAGGATGCAGCATTACCAAGATGTTTTCCGGTAACAGAGAGCGAACACCAATACAGTATTATTCATAGATCTTCAACATTCTTAAATTATCGACAAAGATGTTTACTAGAGATGCAAATTAGATACAATTGCTAACATCTAAAACTAACCACTAACAGGTTTTTCAGTTTCCTAAACTCTTCAGTTCAGTGAATATAAAATAACTAGCTGTTCCTCGTTCGCTTTTTCAGAACTGCTCCCGCCCTGCTGCTCACTAGGTCCCATACGAACACATTCTTAGCTGACCTCTAAATGGCAGAAGCAATATTGATACCCTATATTAGTGCTTACGTCTAATAGTTTCGGATCTGGTGATGAGTCAGTAAATCTCTGGATATCTACTATATATATATATATAATATTTATATTTATATAATGTTTGTGTTTACTATTTTTCATATTAATTTTAACTAGTGTAATCTTATGTCATCTTAATAGCACTTATCTCAGTTTTCTTAATTGACATTTATTTTAGAAGTTTAGTCTGATAACAAAATAAACTTATTGATTTTAACTTGTTGCGGAAATAGTAGAATATTGCGTTTCGAGCTTGGTAGAGTCATTAATTTTTTTTTTCAATGCTAGTACTAGACGTGGTTATGTAAATAAATAGAGTGCTGTAACATTTTTGTACTTACATCATAGATGATTAAATGTATAGAGCGATCAATAACCTATTTGTATGAAACGTTCGAACAAACACTTCGTTCTGATTTAAATTTGTTTCGTAACTCTATGGAGAGCAGTAGTGAAGTATTCACATACATTACAAACAGCCAGCAGACGCTGCTATTCAAAAGCCTTCCTCAAAGACCTTCAAAGCGGTCAGTCATGTGTTGCCTACATCTAGCAGCGTCTTGTGACCTACAACAGATCATCGGTCCACTTTCTCATTCGATTAAGATGGCATTAGTGATGCGCAAAGCAAGAACAGGACCAAGACTGGAACATTCGCTATCGGTATTGGTCTTGCTTAAATACTAGTCTTGGTCTAGCATATTCAGTTTTATAATATATTATATCCAGAAGAAAAGCATATGTTCAAGTTATTATAAATAGTTTATCTGATCATTTCAAGTTCAATTGTTCTTGGTCTTGCGTAATAGATCTCTTCTTGTATTGGTTTTGATCATTCGGTTTTGGTCTTGGTCTCACATTTTCGCAAGACCAAGACCTATTTTACTCATCACTAAACAACATAGCCTAAAACATTGGCAACCTTAAGACGACTATTGGGACGGTAAAAGTCGGTCATGTACCGGCAGACGAAGTGTTGGCAATCCTCTTCCTCTTCAAGTGTTTACTTATTACATAAATAAATATATAGTGAATATAATTATAAATTGAAGGGTAGATATATATTTATATAAATACATATATAACGTTTGAAAAAATATATGCGCTTATCTGAAGGAAGTCGTTATTTAGATTGACTACGTTTAATATCACTACTATTCTTTTTTTTTTAACAACAAAAGGACGAGACGAAGGGGTGGATTACCTGATGTTCAAAAATAATGTGGCAGTGGCAGCAGTGACGTATTTCCAGCAGTGGACACTATCAAGACAGGATGATGATGATTAAAACCGTGGGTGACTAGACAGTTTCGTAACTACTATTTGATTCAGTCACTATATACTGAAATCAATCCTAGGTCATAACGGAAGTCGGATGTGGAGTCTAGAAGCTACAAAGACACTGATATACGCTCGTTAAATTAAATGCACCCCTCTTTTTATGAAAACAACACAGTCCGAAAGCACCCTTAATTCCTGTAATGAATATGAACAAAACAGACGAATACGAGGCCCTCGGTAAGTTTCCCGGTCAAACAATTTACATCGCGCTCGATCTGAATTAATTACCATCTCCAGCTGATGCTGCTTCGAAAATGTCCTAAAGTTATACGCATCATAATATAAATACAAAGGGGTTAACACTTGATCTTAGTTTCACACAGTGTTAAGTTACAATGAGGTAGTGGATCGTATTCCAACACAGCACTTTACTAATGTTAGATCTCTGCCGGAGACTGTCTAGGAAGACCACCGCAGCATCTATTTCTACCAAACTACTGTGTTCCGGTTAGAAGGGGGATGTAGCTGTTGTCATTATTGGAGGTAACGACACTCGACATCTTCTGTCTCAAGACGACGAGCTCAACGTGATGCAATGACGTAATTAGTGCCATGTTGTTATGGACATGCGTATCACTTACCATCAGGTGAACGTCCCGCTCGTCACTTACCTTTTTAGAGTAAATAAAACTTGAGAGATTACATACCTCATAAATCCAGCAAATTTACGTACAAATGACTTAACGCATGTTATATCCATACATAAACGCGAATATTTATAGAATCATAACTTAGTTATGTTACGTGAGTTACGTTTAAAAGTGGCCGGAAGTGCTGATTCTTGCGGCAGCTTCTGATTACTTATTCTCGTTACTTAGATTTCTCGAATAAGAGACGAAATCTGGTTGAAAAATGCATTGAAAAGGTCAATAGTTAGCTTATAAAGTTATAACTTTATAGCGCCTTCTGGTGGCAAGTTATAAGAAAATCAATAATCGTATATATAAAGAACTAACTGTTCCCAGCCCAATTTGATGGCCATAAAAACTTTCTGTAGCAACCGTTACCATAGCAACCGCATAGATAATACAAAATGAAAATGTTTATAAAAGTTAGAAATAAAAAAATAAAGGACCTATGATATTAAAAAAATAAATAGTCTATAACCATTTACATTCCCGAGATGAGTTTAAGACGTTTTCACACTATCCGAGAGTTTAACTCCATGTCAATGAATCACGACGAAATGCAGTTAATAGCGCTTCGAATGCTTATGTTCACGTTTCGATATGTTCACTAGTTTTCAAGTGATCGGCGAACAAACAAAATCGTAAGTAGTAACAAAATAGTTAAAAGTAGCATTCTTTATAGATATAGGTCGATTTTTACAAGTAAGTTATAGTAACTTTAATAATCAACGTTATACTGTACGGAGAATTTCCGGTTATTTTGTAACGGCGCCGTGTATGCCTGCGCGGGCGCAATCGGTTCACGTAACATTCGGTTCAACTAGCGTTCGGTTAGTTGTAATAAAGCTCGCACCTTTAAATTATGGAGTATCGGTACACTAGTACGTTTACTTTCTCTACAAGGTTATAACTTATTAACCCCCGACTAAAAAGGGGAGTTGTACCAGTTTAACGAGTGTACCTGTGAGTATGTTCATTTGCTTTAATATTCAAAAAAAAAATAAACATTTATAAATAACACTTTAGCACAATGCTGTTACTGTTCCCACTATTGGGACTCAGGACCTTCAGTAAAATTTTCACCGTTATTTAAAATGAAAAGTTAAACCAGTTAAAGTTATGAGTTTGTTTATTCGTTGATTCGACTACAAAAAAAAAAAAAATGTTAAATGTAATTTAAAAAAAAAAAAATGGTTGTACCGATTACAGCTGCTTTATAATTTCAGAGAAGCTTAGACTCTTTAAATAGGTATCTATTGATCAATTTGTGATAAATCTTCTTTCTAACATAATCCCATTGGCGGGATCGGAGAAACATGTATTTTTTTTTTATCTATAATTATACACCAGAGGTCGATAGCCTGAATCCCGTTAGCCACTGAAGTCACCATTTGAAGACCCATTTGGAATATATATCTATATATATATATATATAATCTATCTTACTACCTGAACCCTGATCGCTTTGCTGCCCGTAATATAGAATTAGATTTTAAAATTTGTCTGAAATATTTCCGTCCAGCGGCAACTCGCTCCCCTCCAGGCAACGTCCCTTTATTACCAACCACGCAACCCGTTTTGGAGGTAAAATATTCATAGAATCTATTAGATGACCTATACTCGGCAAAAGGAATATTCCTACCAAATTTCGAGTACCTAGATCTTATGGTTGCGGAGTCATGATGATGAGTCTCTACATTGGCGGAAATCTCGTATATATATACATATATTTTTATAAATTTATAAAGGTGAGGAGAAGGAAAAAAGTCATGGTTGAGGAATATCAGGGAATGGACTGGTATATCTGGAGCCTCCGAATTGTTCCGCCGAACCAGAAACAGAAAGTACTGTACCACGCTGATCGACAATATTAATTGGAGAGGCACTTTAAGAAGAAGAACACAACACATCCACCAGGTGACCTGTTCACTCGTTTGCACACCCTTCCAATAAAAAAAAAACATATAAGTTTATTTTATTTCAGTTTTTTATTTTCAGCAGTCATATTTAGATGAATATTTAGACATAGATTGTTTGTATATATATATATGGATTTGATTTATTTTGACCCACGGCCTACAAGGTTTGCTGTTCTTTAATATAGATACTAGTTCCCGTATCTAGAACTAAAACTAATAATCATAATAAATACTAACATATAGTTACTTCATCCGAATTTAAGAAAAAAACAATAGTTATTATAAATAATAAATCAATCTATATTGTAATAAATGATAATAAACATTCGCCATTATTAATATAATTGACTAGTAGTCAAGGACGATGATGATGGAGGATCCAGAGATAATATAAATAGTATCCTAAATGTTTTTAGCTATGATTGTATTGAGAAATAAAATCTAAATAATTAATAAAAAAATTTAAACTTTAAGTAATTTTATAAGATATTTACACAAACGCTCATGGAAGTATCAGTGTAATGGAACTTAACTTTCTCCTGGATTGTTTACTAGTTATGGACATCAGACCGACCACATTCTAGAGAGTGAAAGAACTGAAGGATGTAATTACATATCAATTACATAGATATCGATAATCGATACGTTACAATTACAGTACATTCGATTATATGAATAAACACTCGGATTTCTTTTTCCGTCTATATGTACGTAGTGGACACTGTCGGTAGTGCAGCCGGGGTAATCATCATCATCAGTTGATAGACGTCCGCTGCTGGATATAGGCCTCCTCCGAAGGTTCCCACACGATCGGGCCTAATACGAGTTGGTAGGAGCCAGGACTCGATTGTTGATTAGCAGGGTGCACCACGAGCAGGCGAGCTTGGCTTGGATCCCGTTAAATAAAATAAAATATTATTCTTCTTAAATCTCTTTTAGGTTCTCTGATAGGTTCATCAGCAACGCATATTTATGCCGTCAAATAGTAATATGCAAAAGTTACTGTGTTTTTAATTTTATAGAGCTTTGTAACTGAGAAGAGAAAAGAGAAATACTAAGGTCACGTTAAAATATTGTCTCAAGCCGACGAGCATAATGAGGCGCAGTGTATGTCATCCTAGCTAGTACAATTTTATTATAAACGTGGGACGATGAATGAGTGGATATCTGGATCGTTTCGTCGCTTGGTACAATAAAAAATAATTTATTCACAAAACGGACGGGGTGCATAATCAAAACAAAAAAATATTTATAATGTACTATTTATATATTAAAATGTCTTTTTACCATTAAAAAATATAAAGTTACCCACTTTAAAGTTCAGATTAGTAAGATATGTTAGCACGCCATCTAACGCACATATTTAGAACTACGAAGCCATACATTGCCCATAACAACGTGACGCTAGTTAAGATGACATACTTAGTACCACCTTGCGCTTGTCGCCTTAGGACATAAGATATTAAATCTCGTTTCCCTAGTACTTTCTCTAGTTACAACGTCGTTGAAACCGAAACACAGCAAGCAGCAATATTTACTCACTACTGTTTAGCGGTAGAAATAGGCCCCGTGGTAGTACCTACCTAGATGGTCTCTGACAACAGAGACATAGCACCAGTAAAATAATAACATAGTAAAAATAATTAGTTTTTTTAATGGTTAAATTTATCCTTAATATACTTTACCGGAGCAAAAAAACCATAATTTTCATTATTTTTGTTTAATGTTTACATTTTTATCAAGAGATGGCGTATATTTAAACGTAAAAACTAGTACAACAGTTTAACAGATGATAGTGTTGCCATAGACACTACGAATTTGGGTTAAATAGAATCGAACATAATTACTATAAGAAAATAAATCTGTATTAATTAATAAACAACTTGTACTCATTTGCAAAACAACCAAAAATATGGTGATAATTACAAAACAGAAATTTAAATACCGTTAATATATATCATGTATTTTTTTCTTAATTAAAAAAAATAGAAAAAGATAAACATGAAGTAATAATTACACCCTTTTTTTATAATTAAAGTCTGGTACATACATCGGTGTAGAGATCTTTAGGGCAGGCTTATGTTTAGCAGTACACGTCTATAGGCTGATGATAATATGTAAACCGTAAGACAATTGAATACAGCGTCATCTAACAACTCTTTTAACAACTACAGAATTATTAGTTTTACTATAACTGTACGAGTGACATATTTTTTAAATAGATGGCAATTATTTTATTATAGAAAACTAATGAGGCCTGTGTTCAATACAAAAGCTGAAATAATATTAACAATGAAACATTAGTACCGTTAATTCCAATGTAAAAATCACTTGAATTAACGTGATTAATGCTCAGTATTGTTTATAAATGATTTGAAATATTGATATGAAATTTTTGTGCAGTAAACAGATAATAAAATGCGAATAAGCTAAAGCTATTATCCGAAACAATGAGATCTACATATTATTACTAGAATTATTGTCTTAGATGTTATTGTATTAGAAGGTTCATTACAAATATATCTACACGGGTAATGCGTATTTGAATTATAATAATTATTTGCTAATTATAAACATATTGTTTGAAGATTAACAACAGTTTCATATGCAAACTCAATATAATCTTCAAGTATTACACTTAAGTTCATAGTTTATAAATTGTTTAAAATATAATGTTATTTTAATAACGATGGACGTCACTAGCCCATTTCTTTATAAACTTGGGATACTTAGTTAATACATAAACTGTTTTTTTATTCAATTAAGCGATAAGACGAGCGAGACGTTCATCCGATTGTGAATTATATGTTGCCCATGTCAACGTGGTGCTAGTAAGGATTATATATACTGGTACTTCATTACGATTATCGCCTGAGACAAGATGCTGAGCCTCGTTATTTACACAATACTGTATGCCGGCAGAAATAGGAGTTGTGGTAGTACCTATTTAGACGGTCTCCGGTAATAGAGATCTACCACCAGTAAATTACAGAACAAATAACTTAATAACGTTAAAAGCTTTTAAAATATTCCTTTCTTGATTTAAAAGCAAAATGTTTCTCTTTAAGTGCATCGTAACATTAGAAAACTTTTTTAATTAGAGACAAGAAGGCATGTACTCGGTGAACTGGTAACTTGTGCATAATGAAATAACTTCCTGTGAGTGTATTGATCTTAGAAACGTCTTATTTTGTTCTGTGTTTAGATGGCTACTGAGTATATACAGAACAATGGTGTTTATATACATTGTGGCTTAGTTTTATTTAGATCCGGACTTATTTCTAGAAACACTAGAATTTTTTTCTTTCGAATAACCTAGAAGCCATAGTAATGCCAAGATTTAGGCTGGTAGCAGGTTCTGTTCCCGGAGACTGTCTAGGTAGGTGATACCACAGCAGCGACTATTTTTACTACCAAGCAGTACCGTGGAAACATCGCTTTGTTCCGGTTTGAAGAGCGCTGCAGCTAGTGTAACTACTGGGGTAATGAGACTCAACGTCTTATGTCTTAAGGCGACGAGCACTACGTGATACTGTGTATAGCATCCTAACTTGTGCCATACTCGTATTGTTATGGGCGGAAGTATAACTTACTATCAGGTACAACGTCACGCTCGGCTTGACGCTTCGTAGTATAAAAAAAAAATAGAACGTTTTTTGTGAATTTTTATTATACCATATATTTTAATATCGAAAAAAAATCTAGTAGCCACTATAAACATATTCATGAGATCATCGTTTGTGTATCATTGTCTTACTTATTCGAATTGAAGAAATGAAATTAAAGCTTGATATATTAGTTATAGTTTAAAATGTCATTAATATTCGATTGTTTTATAAGAAACAATTATTATATTATTTATGTATATGTAATTTTATATCCTATAACTAAATATTTTTAAAAAAAATATTTCTTATTTGGCAACATGGCGTCAACTAATAATTTTTTGCAATAAGTTTCCGTACATGCCGCTAGATGTCAGTGTACTAAATTATTTGTGAAAATCACTGAGTTCTAAAACTTTAAATTTTGTTAATAACTCTTAAAACATATAAGAATAAGAAAAATGAAAGGACATTTATATAACGTCTGTAGTGTGTACGTTAGGTTAACTTTCATACGATGATTTAAAAGATCTTCCATTATTATGCTGATCCAATCCAATTTGACGAGGGTCACGAGCAATCTTAGAAAATTTATAATAATTCGGATATCTGTAACAAGTAAATCATAATAAATAATGTAAAAAGGACCACTATATTCGTGGTAGGTATGTGTTGTATGGACTGGCTAGTATGGTATCACCGCAGCTCCTATTTTTGCCATCAAATAGTAGTGTACAAACATTATTCGGTGCTGGATTAAAGGGCGCTGTTGCGTAATAACTGAGATAACGAAACATTTTATATCTCAGTCAACAAGCATAATGTGTGCAGTATTTATATTATCCAACTAATGTTATGTGCATGCGTGTCACTTCCATCAGTTAAACATCCTTCTTGTCTCGTGGATTAATTTAATAAAAAAAATACATTTAGGTGTTTTAATAGAATCATGTTTGCTTTTTCTATATACATATATATTTATCCACCACGCTGGCTAAGTGTGAGGTAGTAGTAATCGCAAGTACAACCTACTGAAAGCTAGATAAGTCTATCTATGATCTTATAAAACATTTTATAACAATAAATACTCACTTCTCTTTGTACCCCGGCGGCATAGATACTTGAGCGAGAACAACGCAGAACAAGGCGAATAAAACGTAAACAATTCTAGGATACATTGTACGGTAGGCGAAAATGCTCCAGCAATGCTCTAATACGAATCTGTGCGGGTTTGCGTTTGTGCTGTGTTTATATACGTAACGTGCGCTTCGAGCGGTGAAGTACCGCACTACTACTCTTACTGAGTCATATAGGCAGTTTTCTTGGATAACGGGGATTTTTTTTTAATTGAATAACCTCTTTTTTTATTTATATGAAACAATAAACATTTGCAGTAGAATAAAAAGTTGTCAATTTTGAATTAAATTTCTGTTATTTGATATAAAAGATTTTCATGTAGAGACTCATCTCGATATCTCTGGAATCATAAGGCTCTAAAGATTTGATATTTAATAACAATATTCCTTTTGCCGAGTATAAGTACTTTAAGAACGGTTTTTATGAAATATTACCCCCAAAAGGGGTTGTGGGAGTGTTTAGACCAATAAAGCGAGCAGGGAACGTTTAGTACATTAGCCCATAGATATTAATTGATCCTTGTACACGAAATCTGTAATATTTTTTTCATACATTTTCTATCAAAGCATTAATTATATAATAACGTTATAACTTATCTGCTATATTCATATAACATATGAACAGCTAGTATATTATATTATCTGTTCTCCGGCCGTTGCTTGCTGATCGTAATACAAGATTAGATCGCAAATGACTTTCTACACAGATCGTTACTATGGCAACGTCATAAATAATATAAAATGAAAATGTTTATAAAAGTCAGTTATAAACAAAATGATGAAGGTTCTATGAACTTCAAAAAGTAAATAGTCTGTAATCATCTACAAATCATTCCGCGTCGAATGGTCCTGTTCCCGTGTGGATACGTTCACTAGTTTTCACGTGATTGGTGAACAAACAAACCCATTTTTATTATATATATATATAGTACCTGTTACCTGTCCGCTTTCCTGGCTTTAATACAGAATTAGATTTGCAATTGTTCAGAAGTATTCCCAGAAGTACTCCCGCCTGTCAGCAACGCACCGCCCCCGGGACCCTTTGCATTAATAACACCTCGCAATTCCAGGGACCAAGGAATTTTTAGCTAAAAATTAGCTCACTTGTAAATAGCATAAGCTATACATCTACAAATTTTGAGTGTTTACGTTTAATAGATTCCGAGAATGTCGTGATGAGTAAATGAATCTCTGGATATCTCCAACACACACATATTATATTTTATTTTGGTATTAAGTTAAGATTGAAGTTAAAACAGGATAATACAAATAAAATGCAAAGGGTGATCTTAAAAATTATTTAATATTATAGTTAAATTTGTAAGCTGTGCGTCGTTGTTTGGTGGTCTTCAATCACCAGTTGTGCTCGAAAGTGGCACCTACACCGTAATCTGGTTTGCCGCGGCCCAACTCCTGGCTCAAGGTACCACCGGCTGATAGACGTGTGTTCTTGTCAAAGTTCCATACCTTGGATAAAGCAGCGTCCACCTATAAAATAACAGATCATTTCAATGTCCCTAAAACTTTACTTTATTCATTACTTTTTTATCTTCAACTTTATGTACGAATTGATGCTTACGTTGGTAGGTCCGTGTATCTGCTTGGTCAGCTCCACGGTAGCCTTGGCGTCTTTGTTTACATTGTTCCAGTCCAGTTTACCACCAAGAAAGCTGCTATCACCATTCGCACCGAGCACTCGTTTACCGTATGCCTCACCTTCCAATCTTCCTCTATTATCATTGAATATGTCTCCCTTGTAACCGCCCTTACCCTGGAACAGTAACGTTTAATTAATGAAATTTGCATTTGTATCAGAAATAGTGAATATGCTGTTTATCACCAGAGCTTAATTCTAAAGATTGATAAGATTTTCATAGAAGAGTTGTTTTACAGGATTTAGAGATTTGATTAAACTACGACACATTTATCTATTATTCTACAGCATCTAGTTTTTATGTTAATACTTTTGAGGTTATATTTGACATCATTACATCTATAATAATTTCAGAATAGGATAGGTTAAGGATTTTGTAATCTTTTGCTTAACTGTGTATTTAATAAACTTCTGTACCACATTCTTTGAAGTCTTTAATCATTATTTGTGATCAAACATGAGAACAACAATAAATCAATGAAATAATTTAGTTACAAAAAGCCCTTCGTCGTTGCTTCCCAGTGTACCGAAAACTGTTCCCTTGCCTGCCTTTGTATCCCAAGTCACGTCTCTGCGTTTGTATCTTTGTTTTTCTCTGTAATTAAATATTTTTTTTCATCTTAAGTAATACCTTATTAACGTATATTGAAGTTCCTATATGCTTGATTGCGTCTTGATTCATTTATTAATCTGTTCTAATCAATATCAAATCTTTGGCATTGACTAAAGGTTTATCAGTTTACTTAACTACTAGATTAGTTTGAAGAGTTGATTGGTGATTTGATCTCTGTTTGCTAATTTTTTCTCTATCATCAATTTATATAATAATTGTCATCAATTTCACGTGATGTTAAGTGACAATGAGCTGTTTGATAACGAAGCATACTCGCTCAGAACACAGGATTTCATATGTTGACCAAGACGTGGAAAAGTTGTGGTGATGGTAAATTTACGATATGGTAATAGCAGCTCTATAAAGTGTGGCCCTGGAAACGAACTTGGAAACTGTATTACAACGCAAGCGTTTAGATACTGTGTTACAGAAGGAAATTACGATTTTTTTTATTAAATTATCAACATTAATGATCTACTCACTCGATGGACCTATCGTCGATTGTTCTCGAAGAGACAGCTTGAAGAAAAACAACAGCGGCGAGGCAAAGGTAGAGATTCACACGACGATACATTTTTTTCCGTTTTAACTTCTCCCTAATAGTTAAATACGAAATTAATTAAAAAAATATTTTCATATGCGACGAGACGAATGAGACATTCACTTGATCGTAAGTGATGCGCTAGTTAGAATGTATCAGTATCACATTGTACTCGTTGCGATGAGACTAAGATGTGAAATCTTGTTCCCACAGTAAATTTGCTAGCAACAGCGCCCTTTAAACCGGAGCACGGTAAAGATTGCACGCCACTGTTTGGCGGTAGAAATAGAAGCTGCGCTGGTATCAACACAACCGGTTTCTGGACACAGAAACCTTCTACTAGTAATATTTTGGATAGACGATCCTATCCCTTCCCTATAGTTTTAAATAAAATAACTCACCTTTAGTAATCAAGAAGAGACTGTTACTCCACAGTCGATTGGATTATGAAGGTGGTATCTGGTCGTCCGATATTTATATGGCAGGTATTGCTTACTGCACTCGGGTAGGTGAACTGTTCGCGGGGAACAGGGACTTTACTTGGCGGCGAATAACTTTTTCCTTATGTTAATTGAGAATTGATAGTTAATTAAGTTTAAAATTAGTGTAGAGATATATTTTTTTAATTTTTATAACTTTATCCTCAAGTGAATGCTGGTGAATAACTTTTCATGCATAATAGGGGCTTTAACCTTCAGATATATACAGAGTGCATTCCAGTTTACTTTTATTTTGGTACCTTATCGATACTTCAGCTTGGTCAAAACACTACCTCCACTGGTGGTAAGTCTCTGTTGCCGGAACCCTATAGTCTCGGGCTAGTAAGAATATGACTAAGGTAAGCCCTGCTATCGTAGAAGGCGACTAAAAGTGTCTCGGAATTTCGCGGACCTTAAAGATGAGGGCCCTTATCACTCAACAAGCGAACCTGTGCGGGTCTGCGTTTGGCTCAACGATGGTGCCTAGGAGGGTTTGGCCCTTACTCAGAGACGTTAACACAAAGTGTAGAGGGGAAGCGGTGCGTTATGTAAGAGATCTCGAGGCCTTGCCGAAGGTACTGATGCAGACCACCGAGGGGGTTCTAGTAAGTAAGAATCTTACATAACCCTAACTTCCCCCCAGAAACAAGGTACGTTTCGAAGATTTCCGTCCTCGAAACCAAAACAAATATCTTTAAAGCCGGGAATTGTCTAGGTCTGTACTGCCGCAGGCCGCCACCTGTCATTCCATCCGTCAGTGTTCCGTCAGTCAGGCCATCACTGTTTTCCGGTTTGAAGGGTGCTGTAGCTGTAGCTAGTGTGTAATTACTGGAGTATCGATACTCAACATATATCTTAGGCGCCTAGCGCAATAAGGGTGCAACAGTTAATTACATCCTAGCTGGCGCCGCTGATTTTAGGCGGGCAAATCACTTACCATTAGGTGAATGTACTGTAGTGGTCACTTAAGTGATATTTTTTTTATTCGTATCTAAACAATGAGTGACAAATTAGTCACTGCAGAACTTACCCCAGTTCGGATATTTGAGTGTTACATTTGTGTTAGTTAACTAATCACCAAATCGGGTTAGTGTGTGGACGTCACGGCCGGAGCGCTGGTGCTTATTCTGCTCGCATTAGGTCATTAAGACACTAGTTTGCATTTGCCACGTAAGGGTGTGTGCACAGTATGCAGGAACACGGATGCGGGAGTATTTGCAGTAGCTGGACAAACAAAGCGACATGTGGGAAGCGTGCAGCGTTGGATTTGGAGTGGCGGGCTCTCGATGTTTGCAATGCAATATACGGTCAGCAGAATAGTTAGTGTTTATTCATTCAACATCACCTTCGAAAGTAAAGTAACTTTTGAAGGCGAGTGTACATCTAGCCGGCACTTGCTGATATTTTTCATAACAAAATATAGAGGCGATGGTTTCGCGTATTTTTCAAGTACATGATGTTTCATGAATTTCAAATTTACTAGTAAGTCTTGGTTACCGGAGACCGTTAAGACAGGTACCATCGCAGCATCTATTTCTGCCGCTAAACAGTAGTGTGCAAACATTACTGTGATCCTGTTTGAAGAGCGCTATAGCTAGTGTAATTACGGAGGTATCGAAACTCAACATCTTATGTCTCAGGTGACTAGCGCAATATAGTGCAGTGCATGTCATTTTAACTAGTGCCACATTGTTATGGGCGGGTGTATCACTTACCATCAGGTGAAGGTCGCGCTCGTCTCGTCGCTTAGAGAACATTTTAACAACTAACAAAGATTTGCTTTTTAAATGAAACTTATTTTGGCACGGCGTGAATTGTATTTTATGTAACGAAAAAGTGTAACGACTAAGAGTCAATTATAAATGCATTTATAAGGCTTAAACTGTGAGCGAGAGACATAAAACGCGTTTTCTTTAAAAAAAAAAATATTCTAAAATGATACCCTTACTGGTGACAGATCACTGTTGCCGGAGATAGTCTAAATGGGTACTACTACAGCTATTTCTACCGCAAAACAGTAGTGTTCAAACATTACTGTGTAAATTTCAAGGATGCTGCAACTAGTGAATTTACTGAGATAACGAGAATTAACATCTTGTTTCTAGGAGACGAATATATTGTGGTGCTTTGTATGTCATTGTAACTCGCTTCACATTGTTGTGTGCAGGCGTATCACTTACCATCAGTTTAATGTCTCTCTCATCTCGTCGCTTCATGAACAAAAAAATACTCTTTGTACTAAGAAGACAAGAGAGTATGCGAAATTTATATTATGATAAGTATATAAAATATAAGTATGTAAAAAAACATGTTATGACTCTTCTTCTTATCAGATGGATAACGCCCACTGCTGTTCACAGGCCTCCTGCAAGGATCCCAATCGATCGGTCCTGCGCTGTGCGTATCTAGGGACTTCCACATTGACGGGAATTGAAGCTTTAGTCCATCACGCTGCTTTAATGCGGGTTGGTGGGTGAATAGAGCCTCTCCTATATATATTATCACTACAAAAAATTTATAAATATATATACTTCTTTTTCTGACCGTACCCCAACAAGCATTTGCAAACTACCCAAGTGTTTTTTTTTTGCAAACTATGTTGTATAATCTTCAGGCGCGTCAGTGTGTGTAATACCTTTAAGATGACAGATATACACAAAGATATGCACAAACAGTAACATAAACCTAACGTTTATTTCATGCATAACAACCAATTTTACGTCCCCAATGTTGGGGCACAGGCCTACCCTTAATACGAAGGCGATGGGGCCATATTGGGCCTGCGTGGTGAACGCAGGCCCAATGCGGGTTGGTGACTTCAGTCATACCTTAGAATAAATTCTAATTCATGTACAGGTTTCCTCACGATGTTTCCCTTCACCGTTTGTATTTCGCTGTTGTTACTAAAGTTCACAAATGTGCATAACTTAAATATTAAAGTCATCGGTGCTTGCGGAGAATCGAACCCGTGACCTTCGAAATGAAGCCCGCACGCTCTAACCATAAAACCAGCGAGCGAGAATGATTACTTGGTTTATACTAAACTTAAGGTGGTTTTATCTGTGGTAAATATGATGATATTTAGTATGATAATAATTAAAATTATAGATATCGTGTAAAGATTTTTCTCTAGATTGTAACAATCCAATCTATTGTAGATAAAATATTTTTTATAACAAGAAGAAACAAGACTTTTTTTGTTCCACAACGATGTACGCGAGTTGTTCTCCTCATGGTAAGTGAGTCTATAAAAATGTTGCTATAGTTAGAATAATATTAGATTGCAGTAATTTATTTATGTATTATGATACCGACTGCTATCTGATGGTATTATCTTCACCATTTTAGTTTGACTATCACCAGAAGAAACGACTTCTGCATTATTAAGTTCTGGATTAAAAGAAATCATAGAAATATCACCGGTCTGAGTGTAGTATTTCTAATCTTTTAAATATTCATTCATAATATCTACAAGTGTTAACTATAATTAAAATACAGTTTATTGTAACAATAAATTAGATTTTATTACACAAATTTGCATATCCTAATACAGCGGAAGTGGGATGTTTAAACCCGTTAAAGCTCGCAGAGTGCTTCGGTAGCGAAGCGCCCTGCGGTTATCACGAAATGAACGACATTATTGTAACATAATATATATATATATATATATATATATATTATTTTTGGAAATATTAAGGGGTGCAATGTGTAAGGTATATACCTTAAATAAACATTAATAACGTTTGTCATTAATATATATTTGTAGTATTCCATTAAGTAATTGTATAAAATAACACAAACGTTTATTAGGACATCGCTTCCGCAAATGAAGACAGACGATAGTACTAATGACACCTTTGATGATGAGATAGAAAAAAATCGATTCTAATTAAAAAAAAATCATATTATTATAACGTTTTATTAGCATTATTAACGCTCCAGTTAAATGAAACGATAATTTCATAAAAAATACATCACTTAAAAAAAAAACAATGAAACGCAAAACCAAAAACAGCTGATGCTCAGATCAACGAACGCGCATGCGCGGCGGGAACTCGAGATGTATTTGGTTTCAATATGAACCTTATTTCATAGGGCCACGGTGCATATAGAGCGGTATGATGTGTCATACCATTTTTTTTTATAAAAGAAAAAAATTATGATGCTACCCTTGTTAATTGGTAAATTATTAATTAGCGAGAAATCGAATATAGTACTCGGAATGAAAGCGGCTAGGTAGAGACTAGCACAGTAGCAAAGTAGATAAGTTATTTAGACTAATGTTGTAAATAAGTATTTGAACTTTCGCTAGCTGCCGGCGCAGGCGCACTGCATCCGTGCATCAGCTGTTTTAGATTTTGTGTTTCATTGCTGGTGTTTTTTTTTTTAATAATGTATTTTTTATAACACTGTTGCATTTAGTCGTAAAAAATACGTCGTGAATTGTTGTGCGGGACCCATTACACACTCCTTCGCTACTAATTCAATACTTTTTTTTTATTCCATTAACCGATGAGAGGAGCGGGACGCTGATCTGATAGTGATATACCTGCCCATAACAACGTGGCGCTAGTTAGGATGATATACACTGCACCTTGCACTCTTCATTGAGTCATAAAATATGGTCTCGATACCCCAGTAGCTTGTTCGTAAATTATAATAAAGTTTACTATATCGTCGATATATACCAGTATTTTTACTATTATATTGAAGAATTAACGTAGTGTTAATGTTAAATAAAACGACTATCATTTTAATACAATTCTAAAGCAATCGGAATTTCTCTAATTGCGATGCCAGTGGTCCAGATAGTTTAATTAAAGCGAAATGCTCTCTCAGTAAAATCAAACTGTATTTCTCCCGTCCGAGCAGGTTTAATTACCACCAAAGCGCCTATTTCTACTGTGGACCAGTTAGGTGCATTACTATGTTCGGTTTTGATGGAACCTGCAGCTAGTTGAATAATAAAGGTGAAGGAACTTAACACTAATACAGAATTTAACTATAGCCTTGAGGCGGTGCCAATCTAGTCTTGTGTAAACATCTTAAGTAATTACGGAAGTATCATCATCAGGCGAATGCCTCGATCATATATATTTCGTTGTATGAAACAATTATAGATTCTCGTGTAAATATACTCAGTATTACTGGTGGTAGGTCTCTGTTTCCAGAGGTTAGATTTTTTTTTGTGTTGTGGGATATCCTGTATTGGATACACCTTTGTTGCAGGTACAACAAAGGTTTAATGCCGGAGTCTTACCGGCTAAAACCCCAGGGTGTCCCACTTGTCGCCATTAATCGGAACTACCAGAACACTTTCGCATACTACCGTAATTCTGAAAGTGACCACATCTTAAAGGCGTGAATGCTCCTCTCTTTTTTCCACCGCCTCGAAGTCTTATATATTAAGAAACAGGTAGCCTTTGGTCCCACCATCTGGGGTCAGAGAAGGGTATGATACACCCTCTTCCGACGCTCGACTCTTTGACTGCGGTTAGGAAGATCGGAGGATTTTCCCTTTCTCTTTCCACAACCTCCTTCTGAGTTATGATTCCTTCGTAGAAGGTAACGCCGGCATTACACGACCTCTCGTTTCGTGTTATAGTCTTAATAAAGGCTGGAAGCAAGAGGTCATCTGCGACAAGAACTCGGCGCATTTCCATCCAGCTCGTGCAGAATTCTAAAATATGCTGCGCTTTGCCCTCTTCACTACCACAGTGGTGACACACAGTTGTCGGCTCTCTCCCTATGCGGTGCAAATACTCACTGAAGCAGCCATGCCCAATAAGTATCTCCACCAACCGAAGCGCTCAAGAATCACCGCGGCACTTAGTTCTGCTGGCAAACAGCACTGTGCAAACATTAATGTGTTACGGTTTGAAGGGTGTTTTCGCTAGTATAATTACTGGGGTAACGAGATTAAACTTCACATGTTTCAGGCGACGAGCGCAAAGTGGTGGTGTATAATATCATTCTAATAAGCATCACGTTGTTATGAGCAGGCGTATCAGCCACCATCAGGAGAACGTTCAGCTTGTCTAGTTGCGTCCTAGTATAAAAAAAAGCATCGGCCACGAGAGTAGAGTAAATAAACATATTTTAGATGTTATAATCCATTAGTGGTTTAATATTTTTAACATGGCCCGTTTTACACGGAGCAGTGCGGTGCAACCTAAATCCATGCATTTTGGGGAAATGGACCCGCACCGGACATGTAACATGCTTCAATCACAGAGCACACTCGGGAGGGCTGTATTTACTCTGTATATAAAGTGTTATATGTCCATTGTAACTCACGTCAATTTAACTTTACGGTTGTAACTGGAACCGGACATTTGGGGCCCTCCGAGTGCTGTTTGTCAGGCGCAACGCTCAACGGATGTTGCTAGCTGAACGTAACTTTCAGAATAGGGTTTATATATAAACATACATTAATTAAATATTTTCTATATATCTTAAGAAGCTGAAACATTCTGCAAACTATTTTATTATAAAAGACTAATTGGTTGTGTATCTAATATATCATAATCACTTTTTGTTAACTTTATTGTATGTTTAATAATAATGATAGTTATGTTCGAAAATCGTCACATATAACCTCCTTAGATATGGATATTAACAGAAATTCTAACTATATATAATTTAAATCGATTTTATTTGTTTACCAATCACGTGAAAACTAGTGAACGTATCAACATAAGAACACGACTGTTCGACGCGGAATGATTTGCAGATGGTTATAAGGCAATTTATTGTTTGAATTTCATAGATCCATCATTTTCTTTATTATTAACTTTTATAAACATTTTCTTTTCGTATTATATGTGCTGTTACTATAGTAATGGTTGCTATAGAAAGTCATCTGTGGTTGCGGTTGCTCTCAACGAATATTTCAGACAAATTTCAAGTCTAATTTCAGAAAGATCGTTATGAATATTATCTATTATCAAAAGTATCATTGATAAAATGTAAAATACAGAACTATGAAGTTAAATCAAGTACTGTATAAAAAGATGTTTAAATTTTTTTTTATACTTGGATATTGATGAGAAGCGTATATTTCTCTTCATCATCAGCCGATAGACGTCCACTGCTGGACAGGCCTCCCGTAAACTTCTTCACATCGATCGGTCCTGCGCTGTCCGCATCCAGTGGCTTTCTGCGATTTTCGTTTGTAGGGGTGGATATGGGGGAATTTGGGCCATTTCCCATCACGCTGGCCTAATGCGAGTTGGTGGGAGCCAGAGCGGGATCCTTTACACTCATTATAATTTTCTTAAAAAACATTGTTTATTTGGTTACTTATAAATCTAAGATTTGATGTTTAACAGATTTTTAATAATTAAATGTTATGTCAATAGATGGCGTTGTACCAATTTTTTTGTAATTCTCAATAGGAAAATGGGGAGTTTTAATACGGTGTCCTTAAAATTAAGTTTCATGATCTGTTTCTTTATTCTAAACTTCCTTTCCGTTACTGGACGTTGACCATCAGATTTATGAATTTGTCTGTCTTTGTTTGGAGGTGAAAGACCTACTGATGGTAGACGTTTGTTGCCGGTGGCCAACTAGATAGATACCACAGTAGTTTCTATTTTTGTCGCTAAACAATAGTGCGAGAACAAAAACGGTTCTGGTTTGAAAGATGTAGGTTAGGGAAACTACTGGAGTAACGAGAGTAAACATCTTATGTTTCAGGGCAAAGAGCACAATGGAGTGATGTATTAATTCTACTTAGCCTAGTTGTTATTGACGGGCTTATCGCTTGCGTTCAGGGGAACGTCTCACTGATATCTTCGCTTGTTGATATAAAAATCTAGCGATTCAAAATCAACAAAACCACACGAGACAATATAGTTAAAAAATAAATAAATATGAAAGCGTCCCAACATCAATTCAAATCCGGTATGTGGGTCAGATGTCGTGACGTGGCCGACACTGGCACCACGCTATTTCCCGTGCGCTGCCGAGTCAACATAATGGATGAGCATTGCATTTGGCGTACGCCCAAAATTTACTGCTAGAAACTGTACGTATGTTGCAAGTAATAGATACGGGGCCCATAATGGGTAGCCAGGAGCCAATATTGCTGATATGGTACGAAGTTTATTCGTAACTAATAGCTTCCGTGTCATACATCAGTAAATATATCACGTTAAGTATATCGGCGATCCAGGTGAAGTCTAACTTATTATAATTTGTTGGAAACTTATGATTGCCTAGCAACGGATGTGTTTCTATGTTGAATTACAAGATCTTTAAAATATTTTCATCGTTTGACTTCCACTGATAGTTATTATCGGGTGTGAGGGTTCCCGCACGACAACTCACGAGATCCAAGCCTACCTCACCTGCTCGTAATCGTTTCGTAACCTACAAACAAGGTTTTGGCTTCCACCTACTTGCATTGGGCCAGCGTGGTGGGAAATGGCTCAAATCAAGATGTGGAAATCTTTGGAGAGGCGTACGTCTAACTGTGGACGTCTTTCGGCTGATAATGGTGATAGTCATTAAGAATATTGCTATATTGTACGATCGGCATTGAAGAAGAAGGAACATAACGAAGAGTTAGTTCTATTTCTTTTTTAATTATTGGACTAAAAATCATGATTGTGATAAGGATTGAAGACAGATTGTACTCAACGTCACAGCTATCCACAACGGCCACTAGGAAATAGTTTCTGGAACTGGTATTGTAGATTTATCTTATCTTTATCGTATGTGAATTGGGATGTGATTAGACGACACCGTTTACTACTGACTCGAAATAATTCTCATCCTCCTTTGCAGGTGTTATTTTTGTTTTAGAAATTAAGCATTTTTCTAAGTGATAAAATGAATTACCCTGCCATTTACGTCAAGTATCCAAGACAGATTTAAGAGAATAGATTCTTTCTTCATATATCAGAACGAAACAACTTTCGACTATGTCGCTATTTTCTACTCGTCTTTGGAAAGTTTCCAAGCAAAGCTCTTGTGTTAGGCTGATTTGTTGAAATTTTCACCGACGGTACAAGACGGATGTGTTCCTTTTTTACTATTTCAATATTCACCAATATCGATAAGTAATCTAAGCTATGTAATCGATTTCTATGTTAGAATTGTAATACTAAGTTGATCGTATAAGTCTACAAGTCCAATTCTGAAAGTATCATGTATTTTTATTTGCATCATCAGTTTATCAGAACTTTGTTTCTTTTTTAAGTATTATAAAAGTAATGGTAACATGCGATACTGTTTTTTAAAGATTTACAAGCTTGCTTGATAGTTTGGCCATTATAGATAAAGCTCTTTATCATGTATAAACCGTAAATTTCCATTAAGCTCCTGCAAAGCAAATTAATCCCCATTGGGCAAATGTATTTAGAGATTTATAGAGGATATCATTTATTAATATATTGTAATGTATTATATACACACTCCACTATCTTAATTACTACATAGGCAGTCAAACTTAACTTGGAAGGACTAAATATTATTCATATAATAGATATGTATCACTGCATCGTCTGTTCCTATCACCAAAGATTAATTGATAATCTGTTTTGTTGGAAGCGATTTAGTTTTACTGCTTGCCTATTTCTGCTGCATAATAATATTACTGTTCTCTGTGGTGAAAGACGCTGTAATTATTGAAATTACTGAGGTAATGTGAATTAACATCTTTCGTGCCACAACCACGGTAACAATTTATCGCTATATTAAATTATATCACTACTAATGCTGTATTGTTTAAGAGGGAGAAGGAAGAACGCAAGACCATACACTGCACAACAAACAACCACTAAGTTAGAGAGTTAGAGTTACAATTGGAAAGTCTGTTACATCCACCGTACTCCCCGGAACTTGCGCCAACAGATTACCATTTCTTCCGGAATTTGGACAACTTCCTACAAGGAAAAAAATTCAACTCCGACGCGGCAGTCTAAACCGCCTACAAAGAGTTTATTGATTCTCGCCCCATGGTTTTTTTAGTAAAGGGAATCAATGAACTACGTATGAGATGGCAAAAGTGCATAGATAACAACGGTACTATATATATATTTTACAAAAAAAGAGTTGACTATATATTCCTCCCGTACAAAACGTTAATTTCATATGTAAGGACCTAATACAATTAATATCACATGTTAAAGTACATACAAACGCCCGCAGCCATTGATTACATCCGAAGTTGACGTACATTGTATATCGTTATTAATTGTTTTATTATAATGTACGTAATCAGTTAAACAAGTATTGTATTTGCTTTGTTTCAGAAACATATAATTATCATAATTGACCATATGACATTTGAATGTTCAATAATTCATCGCACTAATTGATAATTCGTAGTATAAATTTTTTGTTTGTCAGTTGAAATATTATATGAACCCATATCATAGTCAAGTTGAAATAAAGTAATATATCTTTCTTTAATATTACTTTAATAATTTATTTTTGGTCGTGAGATGGTGTCGGGGATACAAATGAATGTATTTTGAACTCACCAGTCTAACTACCACCCTTATATAGTAAATTTGTCGTCATAAAATCACTGGGGTGTTTCGTTTGTTTATTACAGGTGGAATAATAACGGCGAGCTCGTTTCCACGATTTTATCGTCCGTACATGAAATTGATGTCAATTGAAAAAAAATAAAGAAGCGATGAGTAGCATGCCCATGCTGGTCACCACTATTTCACCCCATCTACGAGCTACTAAACGGAAGCCTACTCAGGAGAATGTCGCAATGAACGCTATACAAGCAATTTGGCGCAGTATGCTAGTAAAGGCTACAAGGTAAAGTACAACCTTTTACACTACGAGAAGAGAGATAGTGGAGATGTCCGAAACAATCTCACATTAATGGAAGGGATGTTCACATGATAATAAATGTCAGTCCATAATATGAAGGGATGAGACAAGCGAAGCGTTCACCTCGTGGTAAACGATAAGCCTTCCTTTTTCAGTATCCTAACTAGCATCACTTTGACAAGTTAGGATGATATACATTGCATCACATTGTACTGTTACTTTACTCTTTACTCCAGTAGTGGCACTAGCTACAACGCTCTTCGAACCGGAACGCAGTTATTTTTGCACACTACTACTTCGCGGCAGATATATGAGTTGCTGTGGTATAATCATGCGTAGTATCACATCCAGCAATACCCCGTGACCGTTGGCACATGGTGGTGACTAAAAAGGGAAATAAGCTTTATAAGCTTTCATAAAACTACTGTTAGTATATATTAGTTTCAGTTGTTAGCTTAGATGCTGCATTCCGCTGAGTTATTTGGGTCCATTTCATCTGAAGTTTGCCGTCGCACGGAAATTCCAAACATAGATCATTTTCATTGTTCTACAAGAACTCTAAGCTTGAAAATTTTTTAAATTCCCGTACCCTTTTTTTTTGAAAATTATTTCATATTGGTGATACTTAAGTAGAGGGTAACTCCATGTTTTTTTTATTTTAGCTAAATTAAAAACTGTTATTACGCTTTGATTTTACCAGAGTTGTTAGTATGGGAATAAAGTGGAGAGTAAAGAAGGTTGACCTATTACATACGCGATATATAGCTAAGAAGAGAGATAAATTGAGAGGTTTCAAGTGATTTCTTGTTTGACTTGTTACGCCAAATAAGGTTATATTCCCTTGATGCTTTTACGAACCCTACTGTTTCCCCAACTGGTTCCCGCGTTGTCGTGGCGGAGGGGCTTAGTAACCGTTGCACAGACACACGGTGAAGCGAAGAAGAAGCCACCCGGCCGGCCCGCGGTGAAGGGCTGGCCCGAAGCGGCCGCTCCAGGTTAGAGCACCGGTTGGATAACTGGAGCTCACCGGAGTGGCCGGGGACTGCAGTGGCAGCTTTATGCCGCCCTGTGCGGTCAGGCTGCAGGCGTGGTATTATACTGCCCCTTGCAGCCGAGGTAGTGTCGCGGAGGCAGTATCCTCTGTGACTAACCGATGTCGCACTAGCGATGCGGCGGCGGTGGGGCCATGGAGGAAGAAGAGTGTCGGTATAACGATGCCCCGTACTCCCTATCCTTCGCGGCCGTTTAACGGGTGGCGGCGGGTCCATCATAGGAACCGCCGCAGGGAGCCGGGAGGGTTTTCTCTCTTGGCTTCCATGGCCTCTGGGCGACGGGTTCGGGGGAATCCGTTGTCCACGCGACGGCAGGAGGCCGAGGAGGAGACGCGCTGTATGTTTCGGAGTGCCCCTAAGGAGGTGGAAAGGGAGGATTGAACCCTACTTCCCGAGGTGGTGCTGCGTAAGCGGCCAGCCCCGGCGGAGTCGCGAATGGTGCGTAAGCGTTCTCGTAACCCGGCCATCACGCGACGAGTTGGAAAATCGTGGGGGTTTTATCGGTGTAAGTCCGACATAACCTCTCCATGCCCCCGCCAGGACGGGTATGTTAATCAAGAAAAAAAAATTAAAAACCCTTGTGTATCACCGAACACAATGCTGACACAGAAATTATTATATGAACAAAACTTTCACAGGTCAATAAACACAGCACCTGGTGTTTCTAAGCGATTAGATCTATAATTAATGTGATGTGAATTACAGCATCAATTAAGATCTTTGTATTTATATATTTAAGGCACATCACTGGTTCAGTTAGACCAGTTAGATCGTGCCGTTTATCTGTATTTTTTTTATATAAAATCAGCGATTTATAAACCTTAATTTTCTAGTAATTTATAACTTTTGTTTCCGTATCCGCTCCGAGGTTTCAAGCTACGTTGATAAATATAGTCGTAGCTCACGATTCGCGAGGGAATCAAAAGAGATTTTAAAACATTCGTATCTTTGAGCCTGCTGGCACCGTTCCCGTGGGGCTCCCTTTTAGCGAGATTTGCTTTTCATTTAAACGAACGACACTTGAAATCAGGCCTCCATACCGGGCTGAAACAGCCCTGCTATTTCAGTGATGACCGAAATCCTTTACAAGTGCAAATTAAACGGAATACTTTTACTCCATTTTTAAGTTCTCAGATATTTTAAATTATGTCGTTGCGACGAGATAAAACAGGGGTTTACCTGATTATGATACGCCTGTCTACAACAACTTGGTGATAGTTAGGATGATATAAAAGACACTATACTCTGCTCGTCATCTTGAGGCTTGGGACATTAAATCTTGTTGCCTAAGTAATACCACTAGCTACTGCTATTCAAACGGAAACACAGTATTATTTGCACATCATTATTTGGTGACAGAGATTGGAACCGCGATGGCTAAACGTTCTCCGGCGACAGAGACCTATCATCAATCAGATCAAATGTGCTGTTCTTCTTGAAGATAAAACCTCTTATCAGGTGTAATTATTTTATATGTTGTCGATAGAAGTATTTGTGACTACCTTGGTAGTGCGGCCGTCGAAAGACGACGTTGAATCATGTAAACTGATTGATTGCTTCATTCCTTTAAAAATAAGCGTTATAAAATTAATTATAACTTTTAGGTTACAAGCATAGTAATCTACTGTTACCTTTGTTTTGTTTAAGCACAGTAAAATGGACCCGGCTGCAGTCATTTATCACGCCAAAATGGAACAACATCGGGACATTCTCGCCGGTATCTCTGGTGCACTTTCTGGCTGAGTTCCACGGATTGTCGGTTCTGTATTTCGCTTGAACTGTTTTAATTTTTATAGTTGCTTAAATTACATACGAATAAAGATAAACTTATACTTATCACTTGAATAGAACATAATAACTAGATGGTGTTAGGTCGATGTTGCCGGAGACAGTCTAGGTAGGAACCATCGCAGCTCATATTTTTACCGCTAAACAGTAGTGTGCAAATATACTGTGTTTGTTTGAAGGGCGCTGCAGCTACTGTAATTACTGGGGTAACGAGGGTTAACATCTTATGTCTAAAGGCGACGAGCGCAATGTGGAGCAGTGTACACCACTCTAACTGGCGCCACGTTGTTATGGGCGGGCATATCACTTACCATGAGGTGAACGACTCGCCCGTCTCGTCGCTTCATTAATATATATATATATATGTATTAATGAATATATATATATATATATTCATATAATACAATATAATAACTGTGACTTTTCTAGTGCTAACTACAAAGTCGTTCACTGTTGGTAAATCTCTATTACCGGAAACCGTCTACATAGGTACCACCGCAGCTCCTAATTTTACCGGCAAACAGTAGTGTGCAAACATACTGTCTTCCGGCTTGAAGGGAGCTGTAGATAGTGAAATTACGGGGGTTACGAGACTTATCATCCAATATCTGTCCACACCGCCTCCCGGGCCCTTTCCTGTTATTAACATCTCCGAAACGTCTTTTGGGGGAAACATTTCGTAAAATGCGTTCTTTATCGACTTAACCTTGGTAAAAGGAATATTCCTACTAAATTTAAAGTCCCTAGACCTACGATCAGTCTCTACATAGGTGGAAATACCTTATATATATATAAACATTATATTACTATTAACAATGTTATTTTTTAATCATTTCAAAATCACTTCCGTTCAATTATTAGAACAGAGGAAATGGAAATAACTGTTCCGGTTCGCAGAGGTAGAATTTCATATAATAATATTCCAAGTATAAGCTTCAGTAACGTATTTAAAGTATTCGATAGTTTAATTGTAATATCAAGTTATTTAAGAGTATATAAATTAGTTCATATATAGATAATAAAAAAAGAACTTTGTTTTCATGTTTTTTTTTAAATCACTGGTAAGTTGCACTATTACAATTAGACGTTAAAATGTTTATACAACATCATATTTCGGTTCATCATTATCAGCCGATATTTTGCTTATTGCATTGATATTAAAACAGGACGATACTTCATTAATTTTAGTGCGTTTATTAGTGTAAAGTTATTATAGTTAATAACTTGGCAGGTAGATCTCTATTGCGACCTTCCGTGGAATGTTTTAGCCAGAATGGAGGAGGGCACCGGCGCGTTCCGGAGATCCTGAAGTTCCTCCTAATGAACTGAGGGAGACCACCGACGGGGTTTTAGTGGGTAGAAGCCCTGCATAACCTTATCTTCTCCCCAGAAGTAAGGTATCTTGTAAGATAAAAAAGGGTCTCTGTTGCAGGAGACCATTTAGACAGTGATGAACGCAGCGCCTATTTATACTGCTTGACAGTAGTGCATAACTATTATGCTATTTCAGTTTAGACTGCGATGTAGTCAGTAAATTTACTGAGGACACGAGACTTCTTTTTTTAACCTACGAACTTTACAGTGACTGATACAAATGCCCATGACAACGTGACGCTGGTTAGGATCACATACAATGCACCACATTGTTATCGTCTGATTGAGACGTAAGATGTAAAGTCTCGATGCCTTAGTAATTTCCACTGCTTATAACGCAGATCAAATCGGAACAAAGCAAAGTTTTTTTTTAATATTGTATAATTCTGAGCTTGACTGCCAGTCTACTTGATGGTAAGCGGAGATGTAATCTAGGCGGTAAAGGGCACTAGTCCAGAAGAAGTCTATTCTCTCTTCTCTTGTAGACTCCCACGTCATTAGTAGACGGAAACACTGACACCGGCAAACTGTTCCAGTCGTTCGTTATCAGCGTTATGGAGGACGAAACGAATTACTGTTTGGCGGAAGAAACGCAAGCTGCAGTGGTACCAATGCTACCACAAGAAATACATTTGAGTCGAGCAGAAATGTGATGCTGTGTATATCATCCTATTCATATTGCCAATTAGAAATATAATTGTAAGTTAAAGTTACGATAGGTCTCTTTTCCTTCCGTCGAAATTCAGCATAAAATTCATGATAAATTTGCTCTACAGCAGTTTCTCTAGTATATATCTAGTAACATATATCTACTAGTATATGTGTGTACGGTTTGTACGCTCCGTTGCGGTATCGATTTCGCTTTATGAAACTCGGTATTTGTGAAATATGTTTTATTCAGTTGTTACAGATGTTTGCTCATACGACTGTAGCAGATTTTACCTCTTTATAAAATGTTACATACAGATTAAAAGTTAAGTTATCATATTTATAAAATTATATATCTGTACATCGTTTTTGTTTTATGAATGTTCACTTGATACATACACCGGAAATACTCTCATCGAGGTCTTTTGTTTTTTATTATTCAGTGATTTTGACCCTAAGAGACATATCATTCTCATCGTACCTAAATATCTTTAACTACAATTTTTTTTATACTACAAAGCGAGTAGACAAGACGGACGTTCATTTGATAGTAAATAATGCGCCTGCCCAAAACAAGTTGGTCTAAGTTAGGACGTCATACACAACACTGCATTGCGCTCGTTGTCTTGAGACGTGTGATGTTAGGTGTCTTTACCCGAAATAACTACACTAGATAAAGCGTCCTTTAAACCGGAAGACAGTAATGTTTGCACGCTACTGTTTGCGTTGCGTTGGTACCTACCTAGACAGTTTCTATCAACAGGTACCTACCATCAGTTACATTTTTGTGTGCTGAATATTTTTGTTTAGTAGTTTAGTTTATATTGTTTTCTTTCTCATGAATCAACTGTTAATTATCCGTTATGATATCTATTTTCAGTTATATATACGTACTAGCTGATATCCGCCTATTTTGCTGACCGTAATGTAGAAAATTAAATTTGAAATATCTGAATTGAATTTTATAAGAAATATTTTCGACCGGCTGCAACCCGCAGCTCTAATTCCAGAAGACCCAGATGGAGACATAACTGGTCCACATGCTTACGGGACACGTGAGATTCGTTGAATACCTTTACAGATTTAAATTCTAGCAGAGTCCTTCGTGCACCTGTGACCCGAGCACTGACCAACCCTGCAGCATCTAATCGCTGCCTGCTTCGTAAAAGGAGCGCAGCGAGCGGAAACGGAGATAGAAATAGGAGGTATGGATAGAAGGTAGTACAATCCTTTTGCAACTATGCAAAAGGATTATAAGTAAGGTGATAGAAGAAAATAAAACTAAAATAAAATAAAAGTAGCAAATAAAATAAAAGAAGCACAAATGTAATAAAAAGCAATAGAATATAAGAAATGTACAGAAACAGATAATATATAATTTAGAATAAAAATAAATGTATAGAGTTAGGCAAAATGTAACAAAAAATAAATAAAGAATGTTTGTCTTTCTCATTTAAGGGCGATATATGATAGAAGGAAATAGAATGGAGAATGAATGAGAAATAAAAAAGGGAAAGGGAAAGAAAGATAAGAATGGAAAGAATGATGAAGAGCAAGAAAGAAAGTAATAAAGTAAAGAAATGAAGCCTATGCCCATAAATGCCCGGTGGAACGAGCAACAAAAAAAACCAGCTACCCTATGGCCCACTTTCCGTTATAAATACCACCGCAACTCTCTTTTGGGGAAAGAATTTTATAAAAAAACTGTTCTCTACTGTCTTATACTCAACCAAAGGAATATTCTTCTAATTTTCAGTCGTTAGACCTTATTCTTTCAGAGATATCGTGATGAGTCTCTACTTAAGTGAAAATCTCTTATATAGATCAATAAACCTCATGGTCTACATTTAAGTTACAATTAATTATTTATGTATGAAGGTACTTTGAAATATCAATAATGAAAGTTACGATCGATTAAATAAACAATTCATACAAATGCAGCGTTGTATTAAACAATGATATAATCACGCTTACAACAGAGGCAATATCGTTTTGTTTTACGTCCGACGCTTTGGAAATCTGCTGAGCGTGCAATCTACAGATTAAATTCCACGGAACCGGGTCACAAGTGTGTGGAGATATGAATACTTCCCTGTCACAGCATCCAATGTCTGTTCTTTGTTTAATAAATTTCTGACTCTAATTTCGCTTAATTCTTCACACAAAAAAAAGTTCTTACGTTATATAAAAAAAATGAGATCCGATCGATGTGGAGATCTTTGGAGGAGGCCTATGTTAAGCAGTGGGCGTCTTTCGGCTGGTGATGATGATGATGATATAAAAAAAAAAATTGTAAAACGTTTGTAGTTTGAAAAGGGTGGCGGGGGAAATTCTAGTTAAAATAACTTAATCACAAAAAAAATGAGACTTACTATTAGTCTAAAGTTACTAATAGACATGATCCTAACCAGCGCCTAGTTTTTATGAGAGTGTGGATCACTTACCATCAGGTGAACCGGTTACTCGTATTGAAGTTCTAAACAAAAAAAATATTAAAAAACCAGTGCTTGAATTTTTAGTATTTGCTATTTTGTTTTAGTAACCTGCATCCGCTTAGCTCCCGCTAGGTCAGCTTCGCACAGCAGAGTTTATAATCCTCATTTTGTTGGTGTGACGTCAACAGATAAGACTGATGGTTCAGCGCCTCTCTTAATGACCTACTAAATTAACATTTTGACGTTTATGAACAGATTATTTAGTTTATACATATTTCCTTGTATCCACATTGATAATATTATATAAGGACCTTCTGTAGCGCAAAGAAATATTGTGAAGTTAAAGAGAATGTTTTTTACTGCAGTTTTCAAATTATTGTTGAAATATGTACTATGTTCTGATTAATACAACGGGTTTCAATAATTTAACTATAGTTTAAATCGCTCTTGATGAATCTTTCACAAAATAAATGTTAATTCAAAATCGCACCAGGTCTTTTGAATCCATACTTATATACGCGGTGAAAGGTAATATGTGTAAAAGATCTAGATGGACTAAAGTATAGCTCGTATCCTATCTATGTATGGAATATCCCATCCAAATACAATGGTACTGGAGTTATTAATTTTTTTAATATTGTTCCTGATTTTTTAGGAAAAAATTCGATGATTTCTTATTATTTTATATTATTTCTTATTTATTTCTACCCAAATTTTAATGTAATAAGGGTTTTTTTTTTAATTTTAGAAAGTCTATGTACTTTCATATACCTTGTTGGATAGGTATTGAAGTCAGGTACTTATTTGTGTGCTTTATACATATTTTTTATAAATAAATATTTGTTTTAAGAATAAACAGAAATGTAAGTATTTTTTTATTGTCACGACTTTCAAAGAAGCTAATTTAAAAGTTTTAGCCTCTGTGTGATGATTATTAATTGAATTTAATAAAACAATGATTAAGAAGTAAGTAAGAAATAAAATCATTGCAGTTTTTCCTAAAACATCAGGAATTTTTGGAAAAATATTAAAAAATTAATAACTCAAGCATTGTTTTTGTATGGGGTATTCCATACATAGATAGGATACCAGCTATACTTTAGCCCCTCCAGATCTTTTACACTTATTACCTTTCACCCTGTATATGATATTAAAAGACCTTTTGTTGTTCTTACTTCAGGAACAAGGTACCTTCTAGGATTAGAATACAGTGAATTTCATTTATCCACTACACTGTCTTAGTGCGGGTTGTTGAATGTCATATATCTTCGAATGTAGTTCTTAGCACATTTTGCATTCTTCCGGGTGGTAAACTTGACCGGAAGTTCATCGGAATCGAATACGCATCACACCAAGGCGTGCGACGGCCTCGCAACCTTTACACAAACGATGATTATTATAACAAATATGTATCGAATAGAATACATCTTTTATTATAATTTTATTCCTATTGAATTAAAAATAAACCATTTAAAAGTTCCAACTAACCCAGTTGTGGACAAGTGTGTTCGTTTCATTTCGAGTACGCCTTTTAGAAAAACTGGGGTAAGCCACTCGGGGTAATGGAAAGAATTACCGTCTAGCGAAATTTAGTTGCGACTTGAAACAGTTCAACTTACATTTTTTTTTAATTAGACAATGAACGTAACTTAAGCGCACTTTACGTTACCGTACTGTACACTTGAAATCTACTGTAAAGTGAAGATTTTTCGAAGTGTATACACTCTGTTTCAATGTTGTAATGAAAATAGGCATAACCTGATTTATATAACCTGTTAAATTGTATATATTCTGTAAAAGGAGAAGTCGTTCAGTATTGTTACGTGAAAAGTAGACTCCACGTTGTCAATATAGTATTGCAGCTATCTCCTTCCCATTAGAATTCCAGACAAGTAAAAATAAGAAAAAGGAGTATTTTTAGAGGAAGCGACGAGAACAATGAAATTTTCACGTGATAGTAAGTGATGGGATTGTCCAATATAACACGCCGCTAGTTAGTATAATATACGCGGCTCTACGTTGTGTTGGTCGCCTTTACACATTAACTGTTAAATCTCGTTAACTCATTAATTTCACTAGGTGCAGATTCCATGAAATTGAGGTATAGTAATATTTTATACTACCTAGACAGTCTCCGGCAAAAAGACTTAGCTCTAATGTAAAACGACTTGCCTGAGTTCCAAGTAACAGATGATACGGAGAGTAGGATAAAACAAATAAAGAAAGCTGAAACCTCCACTACTTACACTTCATATAACAGAAAGACAAAGAGTTTACTCATGGTAATTTTTTTTTGCAATACAGTGTAATTCGAAGTCTGCATTTGATGTTCGTTATAAACTAGAAAAAAAAAAAACACAAAAGCTCCCCTGGATGACGCTTTGAATAAAAATAAAACTGAACTTTAACTTTTACCAATCAGGGAGCAAACGTACACTATTCGTTCTGCAGGTAATAAAGAAAAAAACAGTCACTGCGTATTGACCTATGGATGCTGTTACATATTATAGTGCGGATGTCAAAGGCGGATATACTGATGAAAGGTCTTTGGTGCCCAAAGCTGTACAAGTACCACCGCAGCTTTTATTTCAGTCGCCAAATAGTATATTGCAAATATTAGAAGTCGTTTGAAGAGGATTTTAGCTGGTTAAATTGCTGGAGTAACGAGACTTCACACCTTATGTCACAAGCCGACGAGCGAAATGTGGTGCAGTGTACATTATTCTTACTAGTGCCACGTTGTTATGGGCAGGCGTATCACTTACCATCTCCGAACGTCCGGCTCGTCTCGTCGCTTCATTCGATAAAAAAAAATCGTCTGGATAGATACCACCTCACCGGGAAACTAACTATGGCAGATAACCTCCTCGTGGTGCACCCTGGGTACCAACCAGCGGCCTTAGTGGTCGATGACTGGTAGCTAGTAATCTGCCCTGAAAGCGTCTCTCTAGGTTTTCCTCTGATCAGCAGAGGGCAAATTGGAGAGGCAAGCACGGGCGCAGTGTTCACTAATCCTGTCTCTGTGCAGGTGACTTAATCAAATCCTGTTGCTCCCGTGGGCCACGTTGCGGAAGTCGCGTGTAGAACATGTAAACCCGGTAAGACCGTCTTGTGGTCACGTCTCGCGGCTACTATCGGTAACGGGGTCTTGCCTTAATTGGCCGGAACTCATGGACATAACCTCTATAAATAATACTCCAATTATAGGCGGCGGAAGCAGCGTGAGGTAATACATGGTTGAGGGGTTGTCAACCGCTACTGCTATCCACCCTAGGTACCAACCGACTCCTGGGTGTATGTAGGCTTGCTCGGGTAAACATGCTCTGTCCGAGTAAACCAATATTTCATGTAATTTTCATGGGAACAAAAAGGAATAGTTAATAAACAAAAAATTATGATGGACTAGAAGGAAGATCTAATCCGTAGTTTAACCTGCGACTCCTTTAGCATCTGAGGGAGTCAATTTAACAGTGGGTAGTGCCACAATTACCAGGGGACAAAGTATCAGAAGATGTTACGAGGAGACTAGAAGTTCCGTCAAGTAGGCCGCGAAGGCGTGTTGTACGTCCAGACCTAGAAAAACTCTGGCTGCGGAGAGCGATGCATGCAAGTCAGACGGCTCACTTGTGTTCTTAGCTTCGGTGGCTTCCGAGGTCTCAACCAATATTCAAAAGAGCAAGCGGTTCCTGCCTCAGCTGTCGTGGAAAGTGTAGCTATTGCTACGACATTTTCTTTGCGTCCGAGAGCAGTTGCAGCGAGTGGTGATGCGAGGTGGTATAGCAGTGGCAGTTAGCATTGATGTTACCAACATCTTTAACTCCCTGTCCTGGAGAATAATTAGAGAGGCTTTGGCGTACCATTGCATGCTCTGTTACCTGCAACACATTGTCGAAGCGTACTTGCAGGATAGGTGGCTTAGGAAGCCATAATTTATAAAAGGGAGGTGAACTGTGAAGTACCTCAAGGCCTTGTGCTGGGTCCACTATTGTCGAACTTGGCATATGATTCGGTCCTTAGAGTCGACCTTTCCGCAGATGTGAGTATCGTATGCTATGCAGATGACACCCTAAAAAAAGAAATAGTTGAGTAAGAAATAAAACTAGAAAGATAATGTAAAGGTAATAGATAAATAAAGAAATGAAATGTAAAATAAATAAAATTAAAAAGAAAAAACAAAACAAGAACAAAAGAAGAAAGAAAAGACAACAGTTGATAAAAGGCATGATTGTTACAGGACAAAAAGCGGCGGCGGTCTTCACGAGCGGGAGGTATGGAAGAAGGAATTGGGATGGAGTATGGTTGAGAACAAAAGTATGGAAAGAAAGATAAGAGAGAACGAAAGATGAGTATGTAGGAAAACAAAAACGTAATAAATAATTAATTAGATGTTAAGTGATTGGAATAGATAGGCCCTGACCCAAAATACGCAGGACGAATGCAAAATAAAATTAAAAAAAAAAAAAAAAAAAAAGATCCAGCTTCTTGGTTTGTGTAGGTGACATGCTTGATCCGACTCGGATCAATGATGAAATATCTTGGCCTCACCCTAGACAGTCGATGGAGGTTGGAGGAGCACTTCAACCGCCTGGTCCCTAGGATTGAAAAGGTAGTGGGTGCTCGGCATAAACTGCAGCCTTATCACGGAGGCGTTCGCGAGGTAGTTCGCTGCCTCTATGCGGGCATCGTGCTATCAATAGCTCGCTATGGTGTTCCGGTTTGGTCACATCGGTTGACTGGCGGCCGACGTTGTCGTGATAAAGTTAACAGCCTGCAGCGAAAGATAACCATTCGTATCGCAAGGGATATCGAAAAGTATCTTTTGAGGCGCACTATCCTGGCCCGGTTCCCACCTCTGGACATTCTGGCGGAAATGGACGCACGGATTTATACGTATCTGCGTAATTGTCGGTAAGGAGCCGAACCCCTGAATGCGACGGAAGTGCACAGGCATGAGCGCCGCTGCGCTTTGCGAGGTATGGAGAGAAAGGCTTGCCGAGCTGCGGAACTCACGGCAGCATATAGTAAACGCGTTTCTGCCAAACCTCGAAGCCTGGCATAGATCGGGCAGAGTAGCGCGTGTCACCTACAGGCTGACTCAGGTACCCACCGGACACGAGTGTTTTGGTGAGTACCTGAACAGGATCGGACGCAAAACAACTACGCAATGACACCATTTTGACGAGGACCAGGATTCCGTACAGCATAAGCTCGCAGAATGCCCTACGTGGGAGTCCGAACGGCGAATCCTGGTCTACATGATCTTTCCCTACCAGTAGCGAGTCTCGGGCTATTAAGAATATGACTAAGATATACCCTGCCAGCCGTACAAGGCGACTAAAAGCGTCCTCGGGCTCGTGGGCTTTGAGGGTGGGGACCGTCAGAGCACAATAAGCGAGCCTTAAGAGGACGCCAAATGCATGGTGGGCTTTTATTTGATGTAACACAACGTGGGTGCTAAAGAGGGTCTCACTCTTCCATGGGATGTTTTAGCCAGAGTGCAGGAGGTGGTGGGCGGAACGACGTGTACTGTAGGAGATCCCGGAGTCCCTCCTAATGCATTGAGAGAGATCACCGACGAGATTTTAAGTGGCTAGAAGTCCCGCATAACTTTGTCTTCCCCATAGAAGCAAGGTATCTTTTAAGAACATATTCCCCGCGATAAAAAAAAACTCGCTGCTCTTTTTTCTGCAGCCAGACAGTAGTATGCAAACATTACTGCGTTCCAGTTTGAAAAGCATTATAGTTGGATAAATTGAGAAGGTAACTAAACTTCACATGTTATGTTACACGACGAGCATAATATGCTGCTACAGATATACGAGTACGTATCATTGATCTTCAGGTTCCATTGTTCAGTTTGGAGGTATTTATTAAAAAAAATATTAGAATTTTTTTCTTAAATAAAACCGTAAAGCAATTGAAATGCAGGATCTTACTTCTTTTTTTTTAGTCTGTAACGGCAGCGGCACACTACAGGAAGTAATAAAGGATTCTATAATAAACGTTTCCCATTAGAGCTTATTCCGCCGGTAAAATATTAAAACTGAAGTTACTTTCATAAAGTAGACTTTAATTAAACAACAGTTCTATTGCAGCGTCTGCGAAAAGCTATTCAGTTAAAAGATGAAAAGAATAAAAAAAGTAGCACTTGATGATGAGCTTTCTGATCTAACTACCTGAAAACACTTAAGAAGTGTACTGCATAGGTTTGACACTGATGCTACAGACGGTCTAAGTAGGTATCACCGCAGCGCCTATTTCTTCCACCGAACAGTACTGTGCAGACATTACCGTATTCCGGTTTGAAAAGTGCTATAGCTAATATACTTACTGGGGAACGAGAACCAACACCTTACGTCTCAGGCGAAGAGCGCTATGTGGCGCAGTGTATACCATCGTAAGCTACAGCTCCTTTCATACCGTAACGTAGTAATATTTGCACAATACAGATTAACGGCAAAAATAGGAGCTGCGGTGGTAACTGCCTCGGAGGTCTCCGGCAACAGAGACCTACCACCAGTAAAGTGTTTGAGTATGGAAAAGTCGCGCCAGTGGAAGCGCACCCTAAGCAATTTCAATTTCAAGCTGCGCGATGCCTCTCCGGATACATTAAGCACTTAACTATCAGTGTCTGCTTACTCTCAACTTAGCTGTTTTATAATAAAATCCGCTGTGATTTTATCGGATGCACCTGCTCCTTGTTTGTTCTATCTGCAGTGTCGATTTTCTTTTTATAATTTAAACTTTACGCTTTGGTTATTGTTTTATTTACTTTTCATTAAGAATAATAATTATTATACTTATTATATTGGGGTTAATAATTCACCCCAATTTTAAACGATGAGATCAAGTGTTAGTTATCTATATATTGCATATTTAACAATTGGTTACTCGTAGACAGTGAAAAGTCAACTGTTTTGATGAAATATGATGAACTGATCTCCAACCTCCGCAAGTTGGAGATGCAGCTTTAAAAGAAGGAAACGGATAAGGTTCTTCTTGATCTTTCTTAAGGCATACCATACCGAAGCAGCTTTAAGAAACATTGTTTATTGTTGGTACGTCTCTATTGCCGGAGACCGTTTAAGTAGGTATCATAGTAACGCCTGTTTTAGCCTTCAAACAGTAGTGTATAGACATTACTGTGATCTGGATTGAAGGGCGCTGTAGCTAGTGTAATTACCGAAGTAACGAGACGCATCATGTTATATGTCTCACATGACGAACGCTGATATCATCTTAACTAGCGCTGCGTTGTTATGGGCGGGCGTATCACTTACCATCGGGTGAAAGTCCCTCGTGTCTCGTTGCTTAATTGAATTAAAAAAAAAAAACAGAGACCCGCCTCTAGTGAAAAACGAGTAAGTTAAATTCAACAAAAACATTTACTTTTACAAATGAACTTCGGCAAGGTATAATTAAAAGTTTCAACTCGGCTGAATGGTACGCTTCAGTTGCATTTAAAATGCAAATTTTTCAATTGCAACGACTGTGCAAAAGTGTATTTGAATTAATGTAAATATTTTAATTTAAGTCGTGTATGATTACTGATGGAGTGTATCTCATGTATGAAATATAGAGTACGCGTTTTCATCAAGTTTTTAAAATGTTTGCTGTGTATACATTTTACAGGTGCTTAAGCGCAAGAGTGAGAGTCAACAAGCGCTTTCACTGGTGGTATGTCTCCGTTGCCAGTCTGCCTAGGTAGGTACCACGACAGCTCTTATTTGTACCGGCAACCAGTAGTGTGCAAACATTACTGTGTTCTGATTTGAAGGGTGTGTAGTTTTTTTTTTAATTTTTGGTATACCGCAGAAACTCATTTCCAAGATTTAGGCGGTCACCAAAGTAAGCAGAATGTGTGTTAAAGTTGGAGGCGAAGTCACCGAGGAGTTTGAAGTTTAGTCATCGGACTAAAGCAAGGAGACGCACTGTCCCCTATGTTGTTTAATCTCACGACCTTGTGGCAAGTCTCCACCAGTGGTAGGTCTCTGTTGTCGCAGACCTAGGTAAGTACGCAGTGCCTATTTCTGCCGCAAAATAGAAATGCACAAACCTGTTTTCCAGTTTGAAGGGCGCTGTATCTACTATTATTACTAGGGTAACGGCACTAGACGAATTATGTCTCAGGCGAGGAGCGCAATGTGGTGCTATATATATATCATCCTGATTAGCGCTACGTTGTTGTGGGCAGGCGTATTACTTACCATCAAATGAACATGCTGTTCGGTTCTTCGGTTAATTTAAATAAAAAAAAATCAAAATTTGTAAATCAGAGGTCTCTAGTTTTATTCCGAGGCCGTATGTTTTGGAGTTAGGATGGTGGGTGGGGTCTTACCGAGTGATTGCTTCATCCCTGCATAATCAATATTTCCGAACGGACCCTGACTGCATATTCATGAAAAAGCTTAAACGATTAAGAAAACAGGAATATATTTTAAAATTGTAAAAGCTATTTAAACCACAAAAAATTGTTAGTCCTGTACACTCAACAAAAAAGGTTTCTAACCATGTATTATACATTAGTTACAGAAGTAGGCAGATACAGCATCATATAGCACATCCCCAAGGCATGTAATATTTAATCCTGATACTACCCAAATTTAACTAGTTATCCATCAGTATCTCGATGATACACTGACTCCAAAACCAAAACTTGACTACAATTATTGATGAAAACGTTCTAGTAGAAGTTGGCTTTTCACCGTTTCCCTAAAGTAAAACCGATGTCATTCATTAAGATCGATCCTGGGAACCTTTACTGGTGGTAGGTCTCTGTTGCTGGAGACTGTATATATAGGTGCCACCGCAGCGTCTATTTCTGCCGCCAAATAGTAGTGTATAAATATTACTGTATTCCGTCTGAAGGTCACTGTAGCTAGTGAAATTAATGGGGTAACAAACCCAACCTCCTATACCTAAAAGCGATGAGCGTAATGTGGTACAGTGTATATCATTCTAACTAGCGCCACATTGTTATGGGCAAGCGTATCACCTACTATCAGCTGAACATCTCATCTTCACCAATTTTTTCCATTATTATTTCCTTTTGTATATTCATGAGTTCGTTGCATTGGACAAGTTAATAAAAACTTTAATATTAAAGAAAAAAAAACTGATCCTTCGTCCTGTAGTCTCATGTTATTAAGAACAGGAGTAAGGTAACCCTTATCTAACATAAAAGGCGACTAAAATGGGCTTCGATACGTGGACCGCAATGGGGCACTCTTTGCTCAATAACAAAATTTTAGGGTATATACAATATCGTCTGTCTTAAGCACCAACGGGGTTTTGGTGGTAAAGGTACTTGTGACCTATCTATTCTAAATAATCATGTCTTTCTCCATAGTCAGGGCATTCTTGAAGATTTTGCCCTGATAACAAAAAAAAAGGTAAAAGGCATTAAGAGACAAGAATTAGTTTTTTTAAATCAGGCTGTAGAAAATCGTGTAAGTTATAGATCAAAGCAGAGCTTTCTAGAGCTTTCTCATATCTACCATATTCCCAAAACTCGACAAAAAATCTAAAGATTAGGGCCAACGTAGACCCCATTGACTCTCCCGTGGGCCCGTCTCGGTCTATCTGGATCATGTTGAGAACTAAAGGTTTAAACATAGTTTCACTCTCCTTTTTAACAAGAATTATTTCCTTTAGAAAAGTATCCAAAATTGAATGATGGTCTATAAAAAACAAACAAAGTACCAAAAGCCCTGTAGTGTACCAAAAGAATTTCCGTTTTTCGATTTATATCACATAAAACTCCAGATAACATATGTAAGCTATACGACCATTTTATGAGCTATCAAAAAGGACAGCTCGTAAAGAACTCGAGATAATATTATATTTTATTAGTCACTAGTGCTGCTTCATGTGTTCGCCTCTTTTATTTCAAACATTAAATGTGGAAAACCTTTATAAGTTAGTAATAAAATTAAACTACAGTTAACCATTAAATTCACTGGTGGTAGGTCTCTGTTGCTGGAGTACGGTCTAGGTAGGTACCACCGCTTGCCCCGTAGTCGGGCTATTTGTCCCTGACTTTTAGAACTGCCTGTCGTAGAAGGCGACTGAAAGGGTTTTCGGGTTCGTGGGTTCATTGTCTCACTAAGCCCAGGATGAACGTTGGAACGAGGTCGTAAAGTTATAGACCACAGCTCTCCCTGGGATGAGTTTTAGGCGTAGTGTCGGGAGGCGCCAGTGCGTTCCATAAGAGATCCCGGGGCCTTCCGCAACGGAATGATGACCACCGAGGGGGCTTTAGTGGGTAAAAATCGTTTCAAAAGATTTCCCTGATAACAAAAGAAGGTGTCATATCACCCGCCAAACACTAGTGTTCCATTTTGAAGGGTGCTGTAGCTGTTATAATTACTGGGGTAATAATACTCAATAACTTATGTCGCACGCTATAAGTGCAATGCTGTGCGAATCATTTATCATCAGGTGAACGTCCAGCACGTGTCTCCTCTTACTTAAATAAAAAAATATCTACATTTTTCAAATATTGATTACGATAGATAAAATAATGAGTTTTATAAGAATTAAGTTCTTTGTGTGGATTCACTTGTAACCAGACCTTATCTCTTACGTCACAATGTGGCGCAATTTATCATCTTAATTAGTGTCAAGTTTTTATAGGCGAGCTAGTCACCATTGGGGGTAGTCTACAACTATCCAAGTTTCACTATAAGGGGGTTCGTAATAGAATCCGGACTTGCTTATTATAAGCCAAGCGATATTACCGAAGCGCCACAAACGCAGATAAGTTGTACTTGGTCTGTATAAGATACTAAACCCTTTAAACCCCCAAAAGATAAAATAACTTATTAAACTTAGCCGCTTAGTTATTATTGAATAATATTAGTCTAAACAAAGCTAAAAGAGATGAAGATAAAGCGTAACTACAGCCGCTGACGTATAAATAGGATCTATCTGAGCACATGATGCGAGGTTTACAACGCGTAAACTCCCGATAACAGCCCCGAGGCCGCACGTTCACACCCCATTGATAAGGGTGCGGGAAACTCCGCACTTTAAACAGTTTTATAAGCAACGTGTACAGTGGTCTGTTTGTTGTATAATATACTTTGTATGATAAAATGTATGTGAAGACTGAAACAGCTATATCTGATTTTATATGCCACACAAGATCGCTGTATTCCGATTTGAAGGGTGTTACGGCTAGTGAAGTTACTGAGGTGAGGAGATAGCATCTTGTATCCAGGAGTTATGGGCAGGCGCATACCATCATGGGTACCTCTCGCTCGTCTCTTCGCCTTGTAAGATATAAAATGTTTCAACAGGTATCGAAATATACAAAACCTATCATTTCCTGTTCTTTTATACAGTTTCAGATTTTTTAAGTTCACGGAACATATCATGAAGTTCTAGTTCTAATAGAGACTTTCATCATAAGTGGACCACTATCTACAAAGTTATTCGTAGATGTACGAAGAATAAGAAAAAATATATATAAGTTGAATGGAATCATAAATTAACTATTATTAAGATGTGCTGGAAGTGGTCTGCAGCTATAAAGCAGACCTTACTTGTAACAGTGATAAAGATTGTTTCATGCAGTCTCCAGCAAATGTTTATAACAATAAGCAAATTTTAGTTATTTTTAATTATCTAACTGTATAAGTAAGAAAGCAACTTAAAAGTTATATACTCTCATTTTTTCAATTTCAGCGCACAAACGAAGGTCGATAATTGAAAAGCTCAAGCAATGGATCCATCCAATATTTTCCGTAACTTGAAAGGTATTCCGTTCAAAGCGATGTAATAAATATTCCCTCCTTTATACTTCCCTCTGTATACATCACTTGAACACTATTACAATATCTTTTATGAAAGATGAAAGGTTTTCTACCTAACCCTGGCTATAGGTTACTGATAGGTCGAAGGTTAGTAATATCGGGCGTATCTGGTATCTGGCACCGAAGAGAATCGTGCAAAAACCAACTTTGGTTTGAAGGTCGCTGTAGCTAAACATTATATAGTTTACTTCGAAATCGGACAATGATTCATACTCTCTCTCCTTTTCAAGACCTAAGAGAAGGAAGAAGAAGGATAATAAGAAGCATTAGTATGCTAAGCAAATTTCAGATTCTCAGATAGGATGTATCCGTATCCACAAATTAAATCATGCGGACATTCGTAATATCAAATGTAGTTTTAACTGCCTGCAATAGTTAACCGTTTGCTGTTACCATGGAGATTCTTGGTTACATGCCAGGGTGACGTTGCGGATTTTGGTTAGCGAGAAGATTTTAACCTCGCCTAGCTAAGATCCTCACATTATAAATATACCGCTGTGTTCCTGCTCTCGAGGAATGACAGCTGGTTCATTTATAGTCACTTAAATGGAGGTTTTATAGTCACTTAATAGTAAACATTTTACTATACTTTCATTGTGGATATCCTCAGTTTGTGGACGAAGAGGTTCAGCTCCCCGTTATTCAAAGAGAAAAGAAAGAAGCGGAAAAGCTTACCAGCGTCGGTGTTCCTGTCCAAATGCGAGGTAGGTGTGTTTTAGAAAAGAGAGAATTACTGGTACTAGGTTAGTACGCCTTACCACCACAGACTTCATCACCACTTAACAACAGTATTCTCTTCGAACTTATACGAACTCGTTTTATAATGTTTAAACGTATTGCGGAAGAAGATACCACAGCAGCACTTATTTCTTTCATCAAACAGTAGTGTGCAAACGTTACTGTGTTCCGGTTTTACGGGCGCTGTAGTTAGTGACATTACTGGAGCAATGAGACTCAATATCTTATGTCTCAGGCGACAAGCGCAATGTGGCACAGTATATATAATCCCAACCAGCACCATGTTGTTATGAGCATGTGTCACTTATCACCAGGTGAACGTCGGGTGAACGCCCGCTCGTCTCCTCGCTTAATTATATAAGATAAAAGTCACATCCATGTTAATCTGGCGTCGAGTTTGTTCCGACTGTGTATTGTGAAGGTCCCGAATTTAAAATTGAAAGGAGGACTAAGAGATTTGCGTGTTGAGGAATCGTTTGAAAAGTTTTCAACCGTTTCAGCGGAAGTAACGAATATTTAGAGGCCCCTGTTGCTGATTGCTTGGTAAGTACTTTGTATTAAAGCGACATTCAGCCGTACAATATCTCTTTGTTCTTACGGACGGTAATTTCAGTGATATTTAGGGAAAAGATATTTTAGATCACAGACAAAACACTCGATCCCTCGTTGTCTTGACCTAGAAACTATATTGCTACTGTAGATGCTACTTTCTTCAAATAAACTGTATTACTATCGTTTATCTCTGCTTTATAATATTAGTAGCTGTCGCCCGTCCACTTTACTGGCCGTAATATAAAATGACTTTCTATAGCAACCGTTACCATAGCAACCGCATAAATAATACGAAATGAAAATGTTTATAAAAGCTAATTAGAAATAAAATGATGATAGTTCAATGAAATTACAAAAACAAATAGCTTATAACCAACTACAAATCAATTCCGCGATGGTCATGTTCTCATGTGGCGTATCACTGGTTTTCACGTGATTGGTGAACAAAAGAAACCCATTTTCATTATATATATAGATGTATTTCACGCTTAACTATTTCACTATAATTATCATACTTTTAAATATAGTAACTACTAAACTATTGATACAGGTTATATCTATTCAGCTACTAGGTCTTTACTTTCAAAGACTATCTATGCAAGTAGTGGCATAGCTCATATTTCTGGTATTAAATAGTAATGTCCAAACAATACTGTATTCCGGTCTGTAGGGCCTTGTAGCTAGTGAAATTACTGAAGTAACGATGTTTATCGTTTTATACATCAAAACGACGAACACTATATAGTGCTGTGTACGTTATTTTATCTTGTGTTAGGTTGTTATGGATAGCAGTACCAAGGGATAAGTATATTCTTATTAGTAATTTTTCAGAGCAAGCACTAATATAGATTTCATACAGGATTCAAATAAATTTGTATGAGTTTGAATGGTTTAATGGAGGAAGATTATTTACTGAATTTGCTATAGAAGAATAATCAACCTTATTTATAAAAATAGTCATGAAAAGAATTCAGTAAAATTATATAATTGTTTAATACTGTATTATTATTACTAGCAGATGGCAGGGCACACTGCTCGAAGGACTGAAGGCTGATGGGGCAGTAAGGTTTTCGAGTGGCGGCCGCGCACCAGTAGACGTAGTGTTGGGCTCCCATAGGGTGGACCAATAATCCAGAGAGTCGCGAGATGCCGCTGGCGGGACTGATTAATGTGGAAATCTTTGAAAGAGGTCTATGACCAGATGTGAACGTGTATCGGCTGATGATGATATTATACTATCATATTTTTATAGTTACTGCTCCAAAAAGATTAAATGTAATCTAATATTAAGTTTAATCGCCTCATCATGGAGACGAGCATTGCGGTCGTATTAAACTACAGGTTTACGCTCCATCAGTACTGATTGGATCGCCTTTGAACCTTTGCCATTTGATGCTGAACATCAGCAAGCAATTGTCGGAAGCAAGTTCAAGTTAACGTTTGGTTGAGATGAACTTTGAGTTACTTCACCGATCATATTTTTAACCGACAAAACGGTGTAACTTAATTTGGCGATTATTTTTTTTAACAATAATGAGAAAAATGAATCTCTAAGGCCAGAGACCGTTTAGGTATCACTGCAGTTCATATTTCTGCCGTCATACACTAATGTGAAAGCTTTACTATGTTCCGGATTAAAGGGCGCTGTAGCTAATATAATTACAGGAGTAACGAGACTCAACATCTTGCGTCTCAAGGCGACGAGCACAGTGTGATGCTGTGCATATAATTATAAACAGCGTCACGTTGTTACGGGGAGGCGTATCACTTACCATCAGGTGAACGGCTCGCTCCTCTAGTCGCTTCATTAAATAAAAAAAACAATGCTATTATAGCGGGTTCGAATAAATCTTACCATCAATCAGTACATGGCGACGAAATCGAACCTGGGACTTTTGTATTGGCAAGCGTCTAGCTGCTGCACAGTAGGCAGTTAAACGTTACGTAACCGGATGAAAGTACGTGCGTCAGTGGATTTGATTGGATTACACAACGGCAACAGGATCTATGCATTTAGCTTAAGCTTTAGCTCGTTAATGATTATGTTAGTTAAGATTAATACAAACTAATACTCGAGATGATCTACTCTGAGTGAAATACTACTTGTGTATATATGCTGCTTTAATTAAAATCAACCTTAATTCATGATGTTATAGGGTGTCTTTAAGCACCTATCTTTCTCACTTATATATCATATTGAAACATTTACTATCCTATATATATATATATATATATATAGTCCTATTATACAGGACCTATAAATAACATTGCTTTAATAAGCGAAACTAAATCCTTTTTAGACATTAAGTACTAACATATATATTAACGGATGGTAGGACTCTGTTATCAGAGACTGTCCATGTAAATATCACCTGCACCGAACATTTCTGCCGCCAAACACAGTAGTGTGAAAACATTACAGTATTCCGGATTGAAGGGCGTTGTAGCTAGTGTTGTTGCTGTAGTTACGATACTCAACATCTTATAGCGAGCGCGATGAGCACAGTGTATGTAATCCTAACTAGCGCCACGTTGTTATGGACAGGCGTATCACTTACCATCAGGTGTACACCCCGCTCGTCTCGTCGCTACGTTGAATAAAAAAATTATTCCCTTTATTTTATTAATTCCAACTAATATTTAATCGTATATATCTTTACTACGACATATTCACTTAAGTTGAAACTGGATGATAAGTAATTAACATGAAATTTATTTAGCAACTTTGATTGCTTATATAAAGCTATAGATTCTATTTGATTTCGAAATTCAGTTGTATAATCATTCTAAGCTCTCTCATAGTTCTAAGCTAGTGTGTACTGTCAGGTAAATCGCTTTTAGTTTTATAAGCACTAAGCCGAGTAGGACATTTACTGAGTGTGAAGTAAAACCTATTTATATAAACAGCATCATACTGACCTGGTTTGCCACCGGTTTGAATGGTGGTAACAGCTTGATCAGCTACCTCCCTATTTTTAAAAATGTGAAGTCTTATCTGCATTGTATACTCCAAGCAGACACTTTACCATCTTTATTAAGAAAGAATATGTATTATAAGTAGATCCTATATCTTTTTTACAACTTTTTTAAAACTATTTAAATATACATAAATAGGTAAGGGGTTGCAATGAATTGTAACTATATATGTACATGTATTTTATTAGTAAATAATCTTTATTGTCTGATCTCATATTAGTCTATATAATTTTACTACAAAATTAGATTCATTGGGGTGACGATTTCTCTTTCATAACCTGGTCCAGTTTCCATTGAACTGCTTCAGTTATGTTGTTTAAACATCAGACGTACCATCTAGTCCATAAATATGAGCTTTTATATTTTTCATGGAGAAATATTGAGGTACTAGTTCAGTTTGTTGCTATTAATAAAGCGCCAGTTTCCTTTAAATATCCGACGGAAGGCCGTGCGGTGTACCGTCAGCACGATGTTCAGACGATAACGTCATGCTGCTTTTATAGTGTCTATAGAGCTGTTTGCGAAATTGATCCACTGCTAAAAAAAAGTTTGGAGTATTACGAAATAAATTCTTTATGGGCTTTAATAAACAATTTATAATGTTTATGCAACAAATCCTCCCATTTGAACCCCGACAAACAACTGCCTTTAGTGTCCGTCAATATCGGAGACCATGATGAATGTGACCCGGTCGATCAGATTTTTAGGGGAGGCTTATGTCCAGCAGTGGTCGTCCATCGGCCAATGATGATGATGCAACAAATCAAGTAAAGAAATATAAATTGACTTATAGCGTAATCTATTGACCTCTAGTTAGATTAAAATTGAAATAGAGTCATTTCTTGTCTCACAAACTAACATTTATATCTATTGATAATATGTTTAAACTTTGTCTAAAGAATTTGATAGCCTTTTTCTTCAATGAAGCGACGGTGACAATACGAGCGAGACCTTCACCTGATAATAAGTGATATATTTGACCATAACGCATTCCCCTAGATAAAGAGTACCATAGGTTATATGATTTTAAACAATCAAAACAGTAATGATGAGCAAGGCAAGAACAAGACTTAGACCTGAACAATCTTGGTATTAATTCTGGTATGGCCTGTTCGATCATGGTCTTGGTCTTGCATTTTCGCAAGACCAATTATATTCATAACTAAAAAACAGGCGCTTTTGTTGTCCATGAAAAGAGGTTATATGTTTATTTATTAAGTCAGAAATCCGTTTAAAATGTTCAAAGCTCGTTTAAATGGTATTTTCTTTTCTAAAAGTCCTTATATAACCGGTGACGTGGACTAGTTCTCGTTACTCCGGAAGCTGGAAGGGTAAACTCGTTACGTTTGTGTTTATCTCGAGTAACAACATTTGGAGCCAATTTTATCAATTTAAACGTTTTAAAGCGAATGGTACATGTGCCAATAGACAGTATATTGACAGTCGGTGTTTCAGTAAGTAGGAAATAACAATTTGTGCTAAATAGGCCATCAGCATCATCATTAGATGCCCTCTTCAAACTGAAGTTTGGAGATCAGATTGAGATAACCAATTTGATTCTCAGCCATTCAAATAGGCCATAGGGGGCATATAAGTGTCGGAGAATAGTTAGAAGATTTTTGTGCAGCAGCTAACTAGGTACGTACCTACCTACTTTTTATTTCCTCAAACTTTATCTGTGTATATACCTACTGAGGGAAGACAGGGTTATGAGGGATTTCTATCCACTATAGTACCCTCGGTGATCATTGCCAAACTCAGCAGTTTGTGTCAGAACAAATACAAGACCACCTCTAATTTGTCATGCACATTGAAAGGAAGCCACTGCCTGTTGAACTATGTTATAATGGAATTTAAACAAAGATTAAGTTTTTTCTTATCACTCCCTTCCTGTTTTAGGTTAGGGCTTGTGTATGTACCTTTCTTTCTTATCTTTCTTTATTTATATCCTTGTAGGACTTTGTTACCCACGACCGTCTAGATAGATACCATCACAGGTCCTGCTACTAACGCCAAACAGCAGTGTGTAAACATTACTGTATTCCGGAGTTGTAGCTAGTGGAATTACTAGGCTAACTAGATTTAATATCCTGTCTCGAGACGAAGATTACATGAATAGAAAAGTAGTAAGGGTTATTTCTCAACGGAATGATATATTCAATACTCGTGGAATAGGACCTAAATATCACATTGTATATTCAACTTTATGACGTTGCTTGATAGCAGGATATCTACTTCAAAGTCAAAACTGCCCAATTAATATCTTAACCAACGCGTTGAACTTGCCATCAACACTGTCCACCCCATTCTGTTCTAGGGTACAGTTTGTTCGTAAAGGGGTGAAGTGATAAAATTCGTATGTAGTGTGCCCGTGTGCTTTTGTTTGCGAGTGTATCGCCCTCGTGCCGCCACTACATTTGCTCCAACAATGGCGCTGCTATGAAATCGCTGCACTTCACTTCACTTATCAGCACACCAATCCAGTTAAAGCTATACTATTACTGCAATATTTACTGCAGTGTTTGTATAGTTGATGTTTATTCTTTATTTGAGCTTTAACAAATAGATTGCTAAAAACAAAGTTTATATGTTTACTTAATTTTCTTTAATAACTGTAATCATCACGATTATTGTCTAAGAATCGTCTATCGAAGATGTCCTAAAGATAGGCCAGGTCAAGAGTACTCGCAACCGACGAGCATGAATGAAGACGCTCATGAAAGTGGAGGAAGCGGGAGAGGTCTCCCAGGATCGTAGCAAGCGGAGAGAGGTGGTCTCTGCCTACCCCAACTGGGAACGAAGTGTGATATATATATAAATTGTCTACAACTGTCGCTATCACTCATATTCCCAACGACCAAAGATTAATAATAGCTTTAACATGTATATACTAGATATCCTTATGCTGGGTTTTAATTTCCGGATGTCTAGGAAGATCCCACCGTAGCTCCCACAATGAAGGGCGCTGTAGCCAATGAAATTAGTGGGGAAACGAAACTTAAGATCTTATGCCTTAAGATGAGCGCATTTGATGCAGTGTATATCATCCTAACTAGCAGCACGTTTTTATCGAGCGTAACATTATCATCAGGTGAACCCGCTCACGTCGCTACACCGTATAAAAAAAATGCTTTATTATTTACTTATTTCTTCTTCTTCTTAGCATTTGTACAGTATTATAGCGAGGTCTACTTTCCTATTTCTTATAATCTACTTTGTTCTAGATATCGCTGTTTTTTATATCGATGCTGATCTTTTATCACTACACCTAACCATTGCAACTTCGGTCTTCCCCTTCGCCGTTTGTCTGAGGCGATGAGGCCAAGTGTTTTACTGTCTATATATTCAGATAGCTAGTTAGGATGACATACATTGCACCACATAGCGCTCGGTGACATAAGATCTTAAGTCTCGTTATCCCAGCAATTTTACCAGCTACAGTGTCCATCAGATCAGAATAAAGTAATGTTTGCACACTACTGTTTTGCGGCAGAGACAGGCGCTGTGATGGTACCTGCTTAAGTGATTAGGATAGGATCCCGTTAACTCCCGTTTAACTATTTATTATCCAAATTTTCGAGTAATTTACAGCATCCGTAGCTACGGGAAGACTGGTATATTATATATTCTAATGTCGTAGAGATTCTTTTAAATTATGACTTTGAGAGATATATTCATCGCTACGAGTATACACTAGCCTTTCGTATTCCCATCCAGTGTGGGACGCACTAACGCATATACCCTGATGAGAGCTTAAGTACGTCTGAGACGTAACTCAAAACGTATGAGGGAAAAAAAGCGGGGAGAAATTAAGACAGAAATTTGACAATTAATTTTTTTTTATTAATACCATGAGCAGATATTTCATCTTAATTATTTACTGGATTCTTTATCTGGAGGTAGGTTGTTGGTGCCCGAGACGGTCTAGGTATCACCGCTACCCCTATTAACTACCGTCGCCAAATAGTACTGTACAAACATACCCGTTTTAAGGGTGCTATAGCTAATTCAACTTAATATCATATATTTCAAGGTGACAAGCACCGGTGCCGTGTGCATGATCTTAACTGACGCCACGTTTTATGGATAAATATTTTTTTTATAAATCTTGGTATATAAAATTTTCTCTTCAGTTATCGTAATATAAATGTTTTAAATAAGGGTTTAAGGTTTTATGATTAAAGATAGTGTGACGTCTAATGATGCAGTGTTCGAGATCTTGAAAACGATATTGTTTTCAAAGATCAAATCTGTACCGACGGATCAAAGTACCAATGATTCACTTTTATAGACATGATTATAGTAATTAATTGCTATTGCCAAAATGAGTTATAGTATCTAATAAATTCTGCGGTGGTGCTTTACTTACACGGTCTCCGCGACAGAAAGACAAAGACCTATCATCATCATCATCATCGTCAGCCGCTAGACTTCCAGTGCTGGACATAAGCTTTCCCCAAAGATCTACACATCGATACATCCTGTACTGCCCGCAAAACCACCAGGCATTAAGGGTCATCGACTGTAGAGATTCATATTGAGTGAGTGGCTTTGGGCCTTTTCTCACCATACTGCCCCCATGCGGGTTGGTGGAACACAGAGCCTTGTTTTTTGATTAGCAGGGTTCACCACGAGCACGTGAGGTTGACTGGGGTCCCTTGAGTTGTTATGCGCGACCCTTTACACCCCCTATAAGACTTATCATCAGTTGGTTATATAGATCACTACGTAATAAGGCGTCTTCTTATTTATGTAACAGCTTGAAACTGCTGATTACTGAGTATAGAGGTCTTCAAGAATCTACACATCAACGGCTGGATAATTTGAGTCAATTAATTAGCGTATCCGATTGCCTTCGTAAATATGTCGGACGGATACTGTAATAATTTCGGATTATCATGAATCAACATAAACGTCATTTGGTTTATCGCCTGGCTCCAGGCGCGACGGTAGCTGCAATATGAATCAATACGAAGATAACATCTACGGTTATCACTGATTGGAAATTTAATTATACGCTATGTTTAATTAAAATTTTACATAAAATTTAATGGATATATAATACTTAAAAATATAACTATAATGACTGTTACCCTCCCGCTTTGGTACAATCCGGATTTAGCTGACCTATACTTGTCAAAAGGATTACTCTTCCAAATTTCAAGTTTCTAGGCCTTATAGTTTCAGAGATATAGTAATGAGATGACTGTGCGTACATAGGTGTAAATCTCATGCTCATATAGACCGGCTGTCCCCGGTCCGCTTTGCTTGGCGAAAACTTAATAAACATATTCTTTGAATTAATATATTAGATGTAATGTTTTTTCCGGAAATAAAAACAAAAGACTAAATGGATTGTGTTCAATTTTTCTCTAACGGATGTACTCATATCTACCGACACCCACTTGTATGTTCTTTCATTCATCTATTCATTTGTTCTGCCGTTCTTCCGTTCTTCTGCCTATCCACCCGTTGGCCGTCCGTCCGTCTTTGCAGTCCTTCGTTAGATCGTTCATTTGTTCATTCATTCAATCAACCAATCGTTCATTGGTTCACTGATTCATTAGTTCAAGCGTTCATTAGTTCATCACCACCACCACCATCATCGTCATCATTATAAATAAAGGCCTACTCCAAAAATCACAACAATACAGTAAATGAAGTTGTCTTGGGTTCCGCAAGTTGTTGTGCGAAACCCGTTACACCCCTAAGTTATCAAGTATTACTCCATACATGTTTGAGTTTAAAAACAACTAGTAGTAAGTAAAAAAACTCTTGTATTTTAATTAAATTTCTCAACAAACAACAACAAATTGTTTGAAACCTGCAGTCTTGTTATTTTAGCCATTTTCCACTTCTTTTAACAAGCGCTGGCGTGATCTGTGAATAATTAATACGGAAGGACGGACCGGAAATGTATATTCATACAAATGTCTAGCACCACAGTATACCAGTTACTGGTAATGTTCGGGAATGTCTCCATCTATTAGTGATCAAAAAACAAACGCTCATTATACTATTATTACAAATGAGGTATGGCATTGCTGATATTGTGTTCACCGTTCGCGGGATATTATACACTGCACCACATTGCGCTGGTCGCCTGAGACACAGGATCTTGAGTCTTATCCCAGTAATTACACTGGTTACAACACCTTTCAGACCAGAACACAGTAATGTTTGTACATTTTGGTTTGGCGGTAGACATAGGCACTGCTGTGGTACCTGAACGGTATCTAGCAACATTGACCTACCACCAATGAAAATTGCTGTGAAGATATCCTATCCTGGGAATTCTTCCAAAATATCACGAGGTAACAATGATGTTATAGCATCATTATCGTCGTGTCAAAGAACTTTCTGAACATTTTTTATTATATCTAGCAACTCTGGCTTCGGACTAAACACATAATTATAACTTCCCTTGTTATTTGTTTCCAGTTGTTACCGGCTGTAGCCATGATCCGTTAAAAATTAATATCGCTCAACCCTCGAAGTAATTTTATATTCATGAGGAAACTTTTTGAGATAACTATTCCTAAAGTTTGAGTGTCGTTTGAGTTTTACACAGGAACCTGTAATTTTTGTAAAGTAAAAATATAAAATAAAACAATAATAAATAAATTTAATAAATACCCTTTTAATATATACGCACATTTTATATATTGTAACTCAGATTCCGTAGGGGTTGCTAATTCAAATTCACAGGAATCTATCTCAATGTTCGAGTATTAACGTTAACATTACATAACTGGTGGTTTTCGGATTTGAGGGTTTTAAGACGGAGGACTTCATTGTCCATTAAGCGAGCCCGTGATGAAGAATGCGAGAGAGAAAACGAGGTGATCTAGTGCTTGTCGTACCAAAGCGAGGGTGTTGCAGAGGACTAAAGCTCTCCCTGGGACGTACTTTAAGCGTAGTGGGAGGCACCGATGCGTTCGGGTTTTAGTGGCAGGGTATCTTTTAGAAGATTTTCTCCCGATAACAGATAAAGAAATCTCTGTGGCCGGAGATCGTCTAGGTAAGGACCACAGCATCGCCTATTGAAACTACTAAACAATAGTGTGCAAACATTACTGTGCTTCAGTTTGGACGGCGATGTATCTAGTGTAACTACTGGCGTAACTTAACTTAACTGTCTTATGGCGATGAGTACAATGTGGTGTAGTGTATATTATCCTCACGCCACGTTGTCATGGTTGGCCGCTTCACTTACTATCAGGTGAGGGATCTGCTCGTCTTAAAATAATATATAAAAAAATCAAATTTCGAAGCGAAGAGCTACAACAGATTAGTTAGAGTTGTATTACAAGATGTAACTATTTAATTTCAAGATCCGATTTTTTTTTAAAATAAACAGATTTTTTTATTAATGATTACTTAAACAGTAATAATGTGCGGGAACATATTTGTAATAGTTTCATATTTTAAAAAAGAAACAATAAATTATTGAGCCAAGTTTCATGCCTCCGTTCTCCTCTGATCATGCATTAATCTGACGAATAATTAATCGATAAATGAATATTTTAACATAGTTTGAATATAAAAAAGTTGGCTTTGACGTTGCAACGTTACTTACTACGTCTGAAAATACTTTAATCTTACTATTTTTATCTGCGGCTCACAAATGAATATTCAAGGATCGTTCATTCGCAGCAGTAATTATTCACGCAAACGCTGCGTTCAAAATAAATAAAACTACAATGCAGCCTTTTGTTGTCAGCAAACGTTACAATAACTTTATATAGTATTGTGTATAAATAAAAAATCAATTGGTCGGTGGATGATCTGTTTATACCAGCATCATCTGTATTTTATAAAAATTATACCAAAATTAGATCTACAGTCAGCAAAGCCTCCGGTACCGCCGGGCACTGGGGTCCGTCGTTTGTAGCGGTTCTTAGGCGATTTTGGGCCATTTCCCACCACGCGGGCCCAATACTGGTCTGTGGGAGCCAGTGCCTTGTTTGTTGATTGGTACGGTGCACCACGAGCAGGTGAGGTTGGCTTGGGTCCCGTGAGTTGTTGTGCGGGACCACTTACACCACCATACTTATAATAATCATTGCTAAAATAGGTTAAATAGCGTTGAATTATAGGTTTTGTTTATTAGCAATATTTGGAATTCCTCAGTCTAGCTTAAAGTGTTCCAGCTGTCAATATCTGGGACCTAGAATATTGTGCCTATAACAACGTAACGGTAGTTAAGGTGATACCTGCACCACATTGTGCTCGTCGCCTTGAGACATATGTTGAGTCTCGTTACCCCCATAATTTTACTAGCTACAGCGCCATTCAAACCAGAATTTAGCCATGTTTAGGCACTACTGTTTGTTGGCGGATATAGGACTGGTGATATTTAGACGGTCACCAGTCACCACCAGCAAATGTTTATTGTACATGCTAATATATTTTTTTTGTTTCCAATTATGACTACCTATATAGGTTTTCTATCTCAATATGAGCTAGGCTTGCCTGTAATATATATATATATATATATATATATATATAATTCTGTATATTCAATACTCGTCCTTTTGCTTTTTGTATGTACATAGTAGTAAAATGAATAAATCGGTTAACAGTAAGGGTACAGTCAGGAGCAAAGCTGCCCCAGTGATTTACGTCAGTCGTTGTTGTAATTAATTAGTAGGTCAGTCTCAGTGGTGCGTTACTTGCGCTCTGGACGCGACGGGACCAAATTTACTAGTTTTGTTTGGTGACGTAATCTAATACGGGTACTCCAGTAGAAATATTTAGTAGCAACTTAAATCTAACAAATTAAGTCGTCGTAAATAATACTGTCTGAATTTTCAACTACCTCCACGGCGTAGTGACTAAAGGGTGAAAGGAAATTGGTACAACTCCGGGTCCATATGTTGTATATTAGGGTTTTCCGAATTCGTTTGGCTTTGGCTACTCTCTTATTATAAATTTCGAAATCGTAACTGCATTACTGTGTTTCAGCTATCAATATGAGAGAAGAATTAAAAAAAATTGAAATAGTTCGTTATAGCAAACGCTGCGGTGGTACCTTTCTAACCTATCAATAGAGACACACCACCAGTATACCACCTATTAAATCAAAAAGTTCTTATGTATTGGAAACATACTCTTTAAGTAATATTTAAATAACTGGTTGAAACTATGTAATCTGTACCAGTAGGTTGCCAATTATAACCCTTAACCTTTTCTCATGAGTAAATCTAGCATCGAACACCTTTCTATAGCAGGGTTGGCGCAAGAGTTACACAGGACTCTTACTGGTTCAAACTTCACAGTGTTCCTATTACCGCTGTTAGTTGTAAGTACGAAAATGATTTCCGCACTGTCATAGTATAAATAGTTTATTTCCTTTTTATTCACACATTTAAACTAATGCGCAACCTTATTTTTTCATCCCCCTCTTCTATCCGGCGCACTGTATTCCGTTCTAATTGCGAGCACTGATTGCAGCTATTCTCAACTTCGTTAGAGAAAAAAATCCTCTTTTCGTAGCATTGTTTAAAATGCCTTCATTGCGTGTTTTTTTATCTGCATTAGGCTAAGACTTCTCCTTAATTTCACGTAGTATTAAGTGACAATAACACCGTTAACGGTGAAGCGTGCTTACCTAGAATTGTATTAATGTTGTTTGTTAATAACTTGCACCAAGCAGAATTTAGTTAAATAAGATTAATTGTTTATTTATTTCCTTTAATTTTTTTTATAGTGTAAAGGTTACACTGTGAAAAAAAAAATCTTTTCAAGCAATGCGGTAGGCAGTTTGCTAAGGTCGGCGAAATAAACCGGTTCAACGAAAATAAAAAGTCAGCAAGCTGTTCCGCCCGCCTTTATTGAAACTCATAAAAATCGACGTCCCGCAAAAGTCAGCACTTTTGCTAATAAACTGTTTCGTGTAATGAAAAACAGAAGCTATTTAACTAAGCAGTAGAAAATATACTTATAACATACATGAAAACATTTAAATGAATTTAAGTACTCATAGTTTTTATCAGGGTATTCTAAGTTCCAAAATTTCGTAGCTACCGTCAAAAGCTTCACCATTAGCTAATTACATTATAAAGGTAACCAGTGTAGGGTGTCCTCTCTGCAGATGGACCAGCTATTTGTTTGAGATTTAAAAATCATTGTTTCCTACAAGAATATTAAAAATTCTCTTATTCGGAGATACTAAAGAGAGGTAAAATCACGACTGACCAAAATAAAATAATGTACGGCAATAATTATACATATTGCAACAACTAATATAGCAATCAGCTTTTATAAGTATGTGTTTTTTTTTTCAATATTACATTTACTTTACTGGTGGTAGGTCTCTTTTGCCAGAGACCATCTATATGAGTACCACTGCAGCGCCTATAGCAGCTGCCAAACAGTAGTATGCAAACGCTACCGAGTTCCGGTTTGAAAGAACTAATAAATATAGTCTATCAAAATACCGTACGAAAACATCAAAAAAATTTTGCGTGTAGTATTGAATAACCTTCTTTATGATTCAACGAAGCGACGAGATGAGCAGGATGTTCACTTAATGGTACGTGATACGCCGATAACAACGTGGTATTAGTTAAGATAATTTACACTGTACAACATTGAACTCATCGCTTTAAGACATACGTGCATCGTAGATGTTCAGTCTTGTTACTTCTGTAATTTCACTAGGCACAACGCCTCTGAAACCGGAACACGGTAATGTTTATACACTGCTATCTCTCGACAGATATAGGAGTTGTGGTGATAGCTAGACGGTCTCCAGCAATATAAATCTACCACCGATATCCTCCTTATTTTCGGATAAAAAATACAACCTGTCTCCAGGGTTTATACGAATATTTTAAAACATTTACATTCAAACTGGAATGTATGTTTCTGTACATGTTATATGTTTGTGTATAAAAAAAAATTGTTTAAGAGTTAGCCATTTTAAATAAATGTAACGCAAAGTAGTTTAGTTTTTCGCTGAAACATCTTCATGAATATGCACAGCGGTCACTTGAAACGTTTCATTATCGCGCGCCCCCGCTTGGTGGCAGCGAAACAGCAAACTCGCTAACAAACAGCAGCGAAATTTGCAATTATGTACGAGTAAGTGAAATACTTTCAGTGTTTTTTCATGCGGTTCATTTACAATATGAAGCCAATTACTCATCTAGGTCAGCTGAAAACCATTAGTTCGCTTCAAAGTCGGTAGAGAGGCGCGCACCATAAGGATAGTCTGTGACAATGAGTAGGGATGAGTAAAATCGATTTTGATCTTGCTTTCTCTGGGACAAATAGACAAGATCAAGACCATTATCAAGATTGTCTAAGTCTTGGTCTTGTTCTTGCTTTGCTCGTCACTCACTTTGAATTGATAAGTATTCAACCAGATATACTGAGTAACCAGTGTAGAGCAGCGAATCTCTCGGTGTTCTACCGATGGCATTTCGGAGAGTACACAGAAGCTGTATGATTTGATTTCGCTATCGGCCTTCTACCATCAGCCATACAGAACACACAGTGGAAATTCATCCCTAAGTGGTCGTGATCTCTCGCAGTAGGACGTTGCGTTTCCCGTAGCCATTCTTAATGTGAACAGCGAAAGAATGGAAGTCTGTTGGCGTTACTGCATCTGACCAGGTGTGAAGTGGAGATCTTTAAGAGAAGACTGAATAGGCTACTTTAAAACTGAACTATGCAGTTTTAAGCGTCTACCGACATCTAGAGAAATGTATAAACTCTGCACAGACGCCGGTATGTATAATAAATCTATCAATCGCACTATACGCCTTATAGTGATCATGTCTTTTTTCTTATATCCAGATTATTGTGCAAAATCAGTACTTTCATCTGATATATACTAAACACTTGCCACCAAAGATTACAACATCGATACAGATCGTAGTTAAGCGCTATTCTATACAATTAAAAATATTATATTTTTAAGAACATCGAAACGAAGCTTAGATTCTTGGTTTCCGAAATAGGGAGCTGACTTTACCGCTTGCGGTTGCATGCAGTTTCAGATTTACCTTTGGTTGATCATGATAACCACCGTTATAGACGATGGACTTTAAAGTGTCTTAAAAGGTTTAAAAATGAGAACACTTTTGTTTATTACAGAATTGTATAAGTTCCTTTTGTTACCGTTTAAGCAAATAGTAACAAAAATACGTGGCTGAAGGTGTTGAGATATCGAAAATATATAAAACAGTAAAGGGCTAATTTACTTAATTTTTATTATTTTTTATTAAATATGAATTAAAATATATATATATATATATATACAATTTAAAAAAATAGTAGTTCTGTTTTGCATAAAATTTCATTGTACCAAATCTGTCTTCTTAGTGCGCGCTTTTAAAAGTAGGAACCTAAAGTTCTTCCTCCTCGTATACACATCTAGGACAACTTAGATATTTCGCTTGGAAACCTAAAGAGTGCCATGTTAATTAGCATCACACTTCCTCACATACAAACATGTTTACGATTTTAGGAAGCCTTAAAGGATGGAAGGACGGGCAAAGCGGAAGCGAGAGGCGAAGTCTCTCTTGCTGTAGTTAATTAAAGTTTTTTAATCAGAAATATTCTCTGTTAAGTAAAAACACGTTATAAAAATTTTCCCAACACTGGCATCTTCCTCTTAGATACAAAAAAAATATCAGAAAATAGTAGATTAGAAAAGAATTCTCTTACATAGTAAATAAGTTATCTATGTAAGAGAATTCTGTCTATAGAGAATTATCAGGATGTTTCTCAAAACATAAGGCTGGAAATTTGGTAGGAATATTATTTTAGTTGAGTATTGATCAGCTAAGAATGGATTTTAAGAAACATTACCTCCAAGACGGGGTAGCAGGGGTGTTAATAACGCGAAGAAGCCCTGGGGGCGGCAGGTTGCTGCCGGGCGGAAATATTTCTGACAAATTACTAGTCTAATTCTATATTACAACCGACAAAGCGGGCGGGGAACAGCTAGTATTAAGTTTAAGTTGAGTCATAGGGGTAAGTGAGTGGTGTAAAGGGTCCGGTACAACAACTGCACGGGATCCAAGCCAACCTCACACGCTCATGGTGCACCCTATTAATCAACAAACCATGTTTTGGCTCTCACCAAACCGCATTGGGCCAGCGTGCTAGGAAATAGCCCAAATCACCCCACATGAACCCCTACAAACGACGGGCCCTAGTAACCAACAATGCGGATGGCGCAAGACCGTTTAATGTGCGAATCTTTGGGGGAGGCCTATGTCCAGCTGTAGGCGCTATCGGCTGATGATGAAGTCATACATATTTTTTTATTTACTTAAAGGTAACTTCAATAGTAGATATTTAAATAATATAAACAATTTCGAATAATTTCCTGGGTTTCTTTTAAGCGTCAAAGTAAGCAACAATTAATATATTTTAAAACTTAGCAGAAACTTATATATACTTATAAAACCTTTCAGCGCCTTTGAAACCGGAACACTGTAACGTTCGCAAATTACTGTTTGTTGGAAGAAATATAACCCGCGGTGGTAGCAAGACGGTATCCAGCGGCAGAGATCTACCACCAGTGCTTATCTCTTAACTGGTTAACCTATTATGACTTGGAGGTCCTCGGTTCAATACCGGGGCCACGTGTTATAGAGTTTAATTGATGATATAATTTTTCACATCCGCTTATCTAACTACCACCCTCATTTTGAAAATTTCATTGTAAGAGAGCCAGAATATTCAGTGCGATCGCGCTTGACTATCCTCACCCTCATGGCTTCTTAACACCTTTAGTTTTATACCTAGGCAATAGTTTTCTAAATATTTTATTTAAAATTATAACATTTGTAAATATTTCATTTGATTTTTTTTTATTCAATTAAGCAACGATACGAGCGGGACGTTCACCTGATGGTAAGTAATACGCCTGCCCAGAAGAACGTTGCTTATTCGGGCTGGTATATACTCCACCACATTGCTCTCTTCGCCTGGGACATAAGGTGTTGAGTCTCATTACCCCAATAATTATACCAGCTACAACGCCCTTTAATCCGGAGCACAGAAACGTTTGCATACTGCTGTTTGGCTGCAGAAATAGGCACTCCAGTCGGACATACCTAGACGGTTTCCGGCAACAGGGACCTACCACCAGTAAAGAGACCTACCCCACCAATAAACTATGGTATATTATAAAGATATGAGACTTTCGCTAGACAAAAGTAAATACAAATTAAAAAAAAATCATAAAATGATCTACAAATAAAACAGGATGGACTTAATTAAAAATAGATGAGCTAAGATTAAAGCGTCAACTTGAAAGAGCTAACTTAGTAATTCTTGTCTAGCGGCAATACAACTTATGAAGATTTTAATGAGTCGCTCCAGATTCATTGAAATCTCAATTTAACAGTGAATGTAGGGTAGTCTGTTATTGTTGTTTAATATATGTAATTTGTATCACTGCAATATAAGTGATCCACGAGTCTAAAACTTTACGCTAGTTAGGATAATATACACTACACCACAACATGCCCGTCACTTTGTAAAGCAACATGCTACCTGTCGCTATCCTAACTATTTCACTACTTACAACATATTTTAAACCGGAACCGGTAGTAGAAGACTTTTTGGTTGTAATAGAAGGGGTGGTATTACCGGAAACAGAAACTTGCAACCAGTAAAATTACATACAGTATTAACATTCATATTGTTACAGAATAAAATTGCGTGTCGCTGTTTAAATACGTTAATGACTACATTAAATTTCAGCGGAAACCGTAGCTAATATTGCAGTATACCGGAAACGTCATATCATCGCAACCGTGACGTTCAAATAGATGGAAAAATTTAATTATAAAGCTGAAGAGGGATGCTTTGTATGATAAATGAAAATGAAACATTGCATATTTACAAGTTCGCATTAAATGCACAAGGGGGCCATTATGCACGCTTTGTTATAGCACGGTAAAGAGAGTGTATCCACTTGAGGTTATAACCGGAACTTGTTGAAAAGGAAACGTAATTTATTTAATATTTGTTACAGCACTTGAAACACGTGGATAGGTAAAGCAACTCCTATTTATTAAATTGCAAGAATTATTTTAATGAGGGCAGTTTATTAACATTTATGTAATAATAATAAACAGCCCATTTAACATCCCCGTAGTCGAGAATCGGAGCCTTTTCTTTCCAATTAGAGAATAATTACCTATTAAATACTCCCCACTACTGAGATTTAGGACTATCTCCCACTATGAAATAGTCACACTCCTATTTCGAAGACGGCTTCCGTTCTTTACGGTTTCCTCTCGATGTTTAGTTTCACCGTAAGTTAAAGTTAAATGGGGGTTGAACTCATAACATATGATCTCACTTACAAATTCAGCCATGACCATTTCTAAGATTTATGTAAGGCCAAAGATACTGATACACGCTCTTAGCTCTCTGGCAGTAAAAGTCTCTTATAAATCGATTCAGCTTACATTACAACAAAGAATACTGATGATTTTTTTTATTTGATTAGGGTTTATAACATCAACCCTTTTCAAAAGGTACGTATACTATAAATTTATTTTGATGTTACGAACAAATATAAAAATGTTATTTCTTCGTACTTTATGTTAATTTTCTGGTCAGTCAAGTACATACATGTAAAATAATAAAAAGAATATTACTAGTATATATATATATATATATATATACTATACATATTTCTATATATATATATATATATATATATAAATAGAAAATGGGTGACCTTTGTTCGCCTTTCACGTGAAAACTAGTAAACGTATCGAATTCGGAATATGAGTATTCCACAAAGAATGATTTGTAGATGGCTATTTATTTTTGGAATTTCATAGATCCCAAATCATTTAAATTTTAGTACTTTTACTAAAAAAAAAACAAATTTCGTATTATTTATGCTGTTGTTATAGTAATAGTTACTATAGTAAGTAATTTGCGGTTGCTCTCAAGATATATTTCAGACAAAGTTTAAGCCCAATTTTTATGACTGGGAACAAAGTGGGCGGGGCACACCTACTATATATATATATACAAATACTACTTTACTCCTCTGGTGAAGCGACCCAAAGTGAGTCTTGATCCCCGACACAAGAGAACGCCAGCATTGTGAGTCTCGTACTGACTCTTGCCAGTGCCCTGTTTAAAGCTCGCGTAGGTGGTCTACGGCATCCTTCCAGCGATATCTGGGCTGGTCTACTAATCGGTCTAGAGTGGTACGCTGTTGACCATATATACAGGGGTTTGGTGGGCGGATGATTATTCCTTGTTTTGAAATTCGAGTTGATACTGGGATACATTCGGCCAGTGAAGTTGGACTTGTGAAGAGCTTATTATTGTTTACGTTTTTATGAAGGGGTGTAAGGGGGTTCCGCACAACAACTCACGGGATCCAAGCCAACCTCACCTGCTCGCGGTGCACCCTGCTAATCAACAAACAAGGCTCTGGCTCCCACCAACCCGCATTGAGGCAGCGTAGTGGAAAGTGGCCCAAATCTCCCATATGGTCTCTTACAAACTACGGTCACTAGTGCTCAGCGGTGCCGGATGCCATGCTGACTGCCGATCGGTGTGGAGATTTTTTGAGAAGGATGTCTAGCAGTGGACGTCTATCGACTGATGATGATGATGACGATGGCACACGAAGATCTTCGTGCGGAGACCAAACATAAAGGTCTCGTGTCTTGTCATCACTACTCGATAAGTAAATATGTATGTAAAGAGTAAAAATAACGCTTTAACATAAAACGAACGTTATCATTTCATGAGCACTCGTAAAACTCTCTTTATGAATCCCAGGGAAAAAAAAAAACGTTTCGGCGCACTGCATACATTTAAACCAATATTTACTTTGTTTTTGTTTTGCTCATGACCCATAAAAACATGTTTTTTTTTTAACCCATCTACCAACAAAACAAGTACGACGTATACCTGATGGTAACACACCTGTCTACAATGTGATACGCTAGACGGGATATTTATACAGCATTCGTATTGCTCTCGTATCCTTAAGACATAAGATTTGCTGATACTCTTTACACCATCCTAGTCTTTTGGCTTTCGGCTAGTAATTATTTTTAATTTAGGGTGGACGATCAACAAACGAGGCTCTGGCTTGCACCAACCCGCATTGGGCCAGCGTGGTGAGAAATAGCCTAAATCTCTTCATACGAGCCAACGTGGAGGTCTTCGGGAGAGGCCTATGTCCAGTAGTGGACGTCTATCGGCTGATGATGATCAACTAACTCACTAATATCTGCATTAACATCTATTCTAATAATATCATATTTTAATAATTATTATATACATAAATTCAGTTCCGCTGAGCGCGTATTTTTCATGTAACAGATTTTGCTAATTTGAGGGATACTATTATTATTAATCAGTCATTAACTTCAGTCTATTAATATTATCTGCTGAATATAACTTCCGCCCACGGGTCACACGTAAAGCTGTATTTCCAAGAGTATTTATTTAAGCCTCCATCTCTCACATAAGGATATTATTAAGTAAGAAATGTTAACTCTAATTTGGAACCGCATTTTTGAATGATTATAAACTTTCTCATTCATCCTTATTTCCTCCTGCCCTTTTCCCAGCTTTGTGGGGTCCACCGTCATATCTGAATTCGCACCCTTCTTGCACATATCTTTCTCACAATCCATCCGCACTTTCTTAGGTCTTCCTCTACCCTTATAACCATCGACGTTCATTCTCATTACTTTCTTTGTTATGTCTCTCATCCCTCCGCATAACATCCCCGTACCACGCTAACCTCTTCCTCCTCAATTGCTCTGTCACTGGAGCAGACTTCCAGACTTCATCTAACATACCCATTCTTAATTTTATCCATCCATTGTTTAATTTCAAGTTATTTTCCTAAAATCTATATTTACGTATTAACATTCTTTAGATAATACTATAACAGTATCAGTTTTCCAGTTTTTCCTCGTTTCGATTGTATATATTATTAAAACTTGTAAAATTGTTTACAAGTTAAGTTATAAGTTGAGCGTTAAAAGCGTTCAAAAACTGACTTAACTAGTATTAGTCTATACTACTACATTATTATTTATCATAAATATATAAATAAATAACTAACGAATTTCAATTTTAAAAATTTAACCTTAATTCGTTTGTAAAATACATAATGTTAATATTAAAGTTATTAAATAAGGAAACTGTTTTAATTTTCAAGTAATTAAAAAATATTTTTAATGAGGGTGTTGTTTTAAGTAAGTTATGTACAAATGTGCGAATATAAACTTAATATTATTTTAATTCGACTGTAATGTGAAACCGACAATGTCGCATTGTATATATCCCGCCAGGTCAGCTCTGCAGCGGATTATGGTAAGAGTTTAAAAATCCACATTTTCAGGCAATAACCGGCCCAAGGTAAACAAATAAGGTACTCTCCATCCCGCGAGTTTATTTACAGATTTAGTACCATGCTAGCGAAATCTAGATTGATACAATTTGTTTCTTCTATAATAACCTAATATGACGTTGAGCGAAAATGATGCGAAAATGCATTTTAGAATAAAGAGAAAAAAAAAGCATAAGGCTTAGACTTAAAATTTAAATTCTTTTGCAGGGTATAGGTCAGCTATGAACGGATTTTACAAAATTCCTTCCTCAAATGGAGCCGCGGAGATGTTTCCACCAGCAAAGCGGCCGGGGAACAGCTAGTTTAAAATATAAGTGTCGTAGATCCATAACATATCGTCCCATCGAGTAACGCGACGGCGGCAGTTAAAGTTACTTAATTTGTTAAGTAAATCGATGGCGACTTGCAAAATTTATGACCCACTATGTACTGAGTAGATAGTGTTGTTACAGGACAAAGTTAACTAACGAACTAAACTGAACGGCCTGGGGTACTGTAATTGAATGTCGCCATTTTGCAATGTCGCGGAATGTTCTCAAACGAAATTAGACTTAACTGCAGTTCAAAACTCAATATAACTAGGATTAATGTTTATTTCATCATCATCATATTGTCCTATATATATATAGCTGAAAATATACTTTACTAGGAGGACGACGTATTCGATATACTTGGCTCCTAAGTTGGTGAGTTTAGTTATTTTTTACAGCTCTCTTTGAAAAAGGGTTCAAAATTCGCATACGTTGTTTAATTTAAGTAAGGGGTGTAAGAGGTCACGCGCTATCACGGGACCCAAAGCCAACTTCACCTGGTCATGGCGCACCCTTTTAATTAAGAAACGAGGCTCTGGTTTCCACCACTGTATGATGTGATCTTTGGGGAAGCCACAAGTCCAGCAGTGGGTGTCTATCGGCTGATGATTGATTGATAACTTAATTCATGAGGTTCATAACTAGTACAAAATGGATTTTACTTTTAGTGATTTATTATTCGTTTACATTTAACTGCGGGTAGATGTTTGTTTTCGGAAATGGTCCAAGTAGGTGGCACTACAGCGCCTATTACTGCCACCAAACAGCAGTGGACAAATATTACTGTGCTCCAGTTGGAAGGCGTTGTAGCCTAAAGTTGTAAATGTTTTAGATTTTAATTATTTAGTGCACCAATATCTTTTCTTTGTTTTGCTTTTAGTTCAAGTCTTCCTATCCAATGGGTTGTCTAGAAGATTTCTTTCTGAGCAATAAAACCGCCCATTGTACATTTATGTACATATATATAGTAGATTCTATATCATATAATTGGTGTACAACAAAGGATAAAATAAATAAATAGTCTAGTACTAGAGTAACAAGACTTAAAGTACTGTGTCTCAACGCGACGAGCATGACGCTGTTATGGACTGGCGTATCACTTACCATCACGTGAACGTCCCGCTAGTCTTGTCGCTTCGTTGAATAAAAAAGAAATATTTTGAGGAATTTTCATTACTGACTTTCTTAATAAGCATATAAAAAAACCCTCTTGGATATCTATAATCTGTGATGACTTAGTAACATATTAAAAATTGGTTAGTTCACTACTTTTGGGTGGTTTAAGAAATACAAAAATTTGTAAATAACAGAGATATTTTTCAGTTTCGAGAGCTCTCCGCGAACGAGCTGTGTGATTGCGAAAAAGTACAACTCTAGCACATTTTCGAGCTCACGAAAATCTTCGAAGCAGAGAGCTTTTTAATGATGAAAAATGTTCAGTTATTTTACAATCTCTACAAGTCTTAACGGGGATATTGCTAGTTAAATTTTACTGTGAATAATCGAAGCAATAGTCTAGATGCTGCATCTAATAGAAAATAACCCGGTAAACTACTACAAAATAGAACTTTATTAAGAGATCAATAAGATCCGTAATGTACTTGAGAACCCCAACTATGCGTACTCTATCAATTAAACTAAAGTGAGTAATTAGAATAACAAAGGAGAATCAAGGTGATAGATTTAGGTCACAGGATGTCTAGGTTTATGACGCAATCGGCAGTGCAAGTTCCTTAAAAGGATTTTTCGGTAAGTAACTGAAATGTCTATGGTCGATGGTGCTAGGTCTCTGTTGCCTCTCTACCGCCACATGATATGTTACATGTATTCCGGTTTGATGGCTGTTTTAGCTAATATATTTACTGGGGTAAAGGGATTTCACATCTCATGTCTCAACGCGAGGAGTACAATGTGAGGCTGTGTATACCATCTTAACTAGTGCCACTAAGTTATAGTGATACGCCTACCCATTGTTATGCCCATAATAATGAGCAAGCGTATCACTTACTATAAAGTGACTTACCCATCGTTTTTTCGCTTTGTTGGATAAAAAAAAAACATAAGAAATTTTTGTTTATTACCTTTTACCAATCTTTCTACATCTTTTTAATTTAATCTTACATAACATAGATAACTTAAGCATATTTCTTTATTTTATTCAATTTAATTGAATAAAATAAAACAACAACATGGCGCTGGTTAGAACGATATACACTGCACCACATTGCGCTCGCGCCACCTAAGATGTTGAGTCTCTTTACTCCAGTAATTTCACTAGCTACAACGCATTTCAAACCAGAACACAAAAATGTTTGCGCACTATTGTTTGGCGGCAGAAATAGGAGCTGCAGTGGTACCTAGATTGTCTCCATAATGGAAGTCCATTTCCATTTCACTATTATTGGACGGCATAATCAAGTTCTGATGAGGCACACCTACCTACATAGTCTCCGGCAACTTAAACAAAAATAACTTATGTGCGATGAATAAATTAAAAAACCATGATTTAGTCCAAAGGTCTTAAGATTTTTTTCTAATATAATTGTTTACTTTTGTTGTGTAGTATATTATTAGTATATTATTTAATGTTGAAGTAAAAAAAAAGCTATGTTAGAACAGATTTTTAAGTGTACTACCTACTATGACTACTGAAGAATAGCCAAAAAGAATATGTAGTAAGGGTAATTTGCTGCGATCGCGCAGTTTTTATAACTCCGCTCGCTTGTGACCCGGTTCCGTGGAATTTAATCTGCAGATTGCCCGCTCAGCAGATTTCTAAAGCGAGTGGCATAAAACAAAACGATATTGCCTCTGTTATACTCTGATTATATCACGGATTAACAAGCCCAGCTTCATACCTCACCTGATATAATCTCTTCGAATGTATTCGTTCCCAACTACCATCTACCTACGATAACTTATATTCGACGCATGCGCAGTTGGGCAATACTGTAGGTTTCTATCAAGTCACTAATAATCGTGGTAAAAATTAAAATATATTTATTTAATAATGCTGTCATCATCATCATCATCATCATCAAAATAATTCGAATTTTAATTCATATAGGGGTATGTCGAATATATATAAATGTATCTACGTGTATATGTATATATTATAGAATATTTACCACAGAGCCGATGTTATACTTTTTAATAGTAATGAAACATAAATCAAAGTTAACATTTTATTATTCTTTTGGGTAATAACTTGAGCGTAACTTAAATATAACCGTAAATATAAACGCCTCATCCTTTTTTCTTCTACCATCAAACCGGTATATTTCAAACCCAGTGGGAAGTAACAGCGCAAAGCGGTGGTAATTAAAACGGAATGCTTTTAAGCTTCCGACTTACTGAGTGCTTGAGGAAAGTGAAACATCGGTACATTTTTTTTTTCATTTTTACAACCGCTGTAATTTTAAACGAAGTGTATTTTAAGAGTTTCCATATTTAACATTAGTTTAATGTGAACATTGTGGTCGTTAAATTTATTAAAATTACGTTAAGGTAGGGGTTTAAATGCGGATGCGAACAACACGGGACCGATCGATATGGACATCTTTGGGGGAGGCCTATGTCCAGCTGTAGACGTCTATCTGCTGATGATAATGATGATGGTGGTGATAACATTTCTATAGAATTTGGAACAAACTATAAAAACGAAGAATATAATTCATGTGTATATATACTGTGTAAAATAAAGTATATGTGCGTGTATGATTATTCCAACCCTCCATTAACAATATAGGACTCTTTTTTTATCTATCACAACTATAACTGGTGGTAGGTACTCTATTGCCGGATACTGTTTAGGAAGGTACCATCGAAACTACTATTTCTAAAGATAAACACTATTGTGCTAACATAACTGTGTTCCGGTTTGAAGGACGATGTAGCTAGTGAAATTGCTGGGGTAAAGAGACTTAAGATTTTATGTCTCAAAGCGACGAGCGCAATGTTATCCAGTTTATAAGATCCTAAATAACGGCACGTTTTTATGGGCAGGTATATCACTTACCATCAGGTGAACGTGTCGGACATATCGTCGCCTCGTCGATCGTAACAAATATAAAGATAATCCTTCTATACGATGAAACGAAACGAGCAGGACGTTACTAGATGGTAGAAGATACAGCTGCTCCGTAAAAATGTGGCGCAGTAAATGATGATACCCTGCACTATTGTTCGCATCGCCTCAAGTTACAAGATTGTTACTCCAGTAATTTCACTAGCTACAACGCCCTTGAAACCGGAACCCAGTAATGTTTGCAAACTACTATTTGGGGGCAGAAATAGACGTTGCGGTGGTATCTAGACGGTCTGCGACAGCAGAGACCTATTTACTATTTATTTATTATCAGCTGATGGACATCCACTGCTGGACTTAAGCCTCCCCTATGATCTCCATATCGATCAGTCCTCCATTATGATCGGCACGAACCCCATCCCTCAAAGCACTTAAGGCCGGGTTTTGTTTGAGTTCATTAAGGGGAACTAGGCCGAAACCCATTGAGCTGGCCCAGTGGGGTTTGGTGGGTGGACAGAGCCTCGTCTGTTATTCAACAGTGTGCACCCTGCGCAGGTGAAGGTGTCTTAGGATCCGTAAGATGTTGGGCGGAACCCCTTACACCCAAATTCGTTTTAAGCTATAAGTATCGTATCATCCATAACAGTAAAGTTATAAACTTATTACTTAATGGATACTTATGTTTTATTGATTTTTATAGATTGGTGTCTAGAGAAGCACTCTATATACTGTAAACAGTCTAAAAGCACTGGACTGCGTGTCATACAAATTTCACCACCCTCTCCCAACAACAACACAACAGTCCAACAACAGACTAATTAGCGAAACAGTGACGAGAGTAACTTGTTTTTAAGTGTTTTCGCACTTCAACACTTTGGGGACAATATTAATTGGGACGAAAATTATGTATTTACAAAGTATTATTTATATAATCTGTTACTTTAGTTATGTTGTCAATATTTGTTTTTAATCAACGATGCGAACGGGACGTCCACCTGATGTTAAGTGATCCGCCTGCCCATAGCAACGAGGCGCTAGTTAGAATGATATATACTGCACCATGTTGCACTCGTCGCTCTGAGACGTAAGATGTTGAGTCTCGTTACCCCAGTAATTACACTAGCTACATCGTCCTTCAAATCGGAACACAGTAATGTTTGCATAGTACAGTGTCGGCCGAAATAAGCGCTGTTATCTGCATGGCCGGTCTCCGACAATAAATAGCTATCATCAGTACTATTGTTGACATTACTAAGAACCTCTGTTTTTAAGGAAACTGAAGTGGAAATGGTAATAGCTTATTTTTGGTGCGGTGAAACTTCCGATTTGTCCTTATTACCCCTATGCGAACCCCAGGGTGAACGACAGATACAAGGTGGCCTAGTGCTTGTCGTGCTAAAGCGATGGTGCGGAGCTACGGCCCGCTCTGGCGTGCTTTTGGGCTTAGTGCCAGAAAGCACCAGTGCGTTCCGGAGCCCCCCCCCCCAAACCGACTCGAAGTTTAACAACCGAAGGAGTTTTGTGGATAAAAAACCCACATAATTTTATCGTCCCCCAGAAGCAGGGTGTCCTTTCAGAAGACCCCTCCGCCCCGACAACAATAAAAAAAGGAGAACTAAATAATAAGACTTCAAGATGCGATGGTCGTCTCCTTTAAGAGAGCTATTAAATAAAAAAAAATTCGCAGAAGAAAAATAAAAAATTGAACATACGCTTGTTGGATCTGGTGGATGAATACTAGAAATAGAGCTGGCAGATTTTTTTTTATGTACGTATAGGTAAAAGCAGTCGCATAATCGAGTTTTATACTGGGCCGTTTCTTTTATGAATATGCAATGTGTGTCCGCTAGAAGATATTAATTATGCACGGTTTAAGCTCTTGTAACTTAAGGGGAAGCTGTACCGTATACTTTATAGCGCTTATTTTGACCAGCTGCTGCAGATGACTGTGTAAGTGGGATCGGAGTGTAATACAAGAAAACCTCAGTGAACCTGTTTTCAGCGAAGCAAAGATCTTAGGAAACCGACGCGTTTCAATGTACTAATTCACATTTGGCCATCGAGGTTGTTAAGAAGATTAGACTCTATTCTAGCGGCAGAACATATTGTGTCTAAGCTATGGGAACCTTACTTAGGAGGGATTGATGTTTGTTACATTTAATGTCTAAAGAACGCGGGACACCGGTAAGAGCAATGTAGACAGTCACTTCACAGTGCACTGGTAATAGGTCTCTGTTGCTGAAGACCGTCTAGATAGGTCGCGGCGTCTATTTCTGTCGCCAAACAGTAGTGTGCAAACAATACTGTGTTCCGGTTTAAAAGGTTTTGTAGCTAGCAAAATTACTGGGGTAACGTGGCAACATGTTATGTCTCGAAGCGACGAGCACTATGTGATGCTTTGTATGTCATCTTAATTAGCGCTACGTTGTTATGAGCAGGCTTATCATTGGCCATCGTGTGAACGTCCCGCTCATCTCGTCCCTTTTTTGAATAAAAAAAAAGTTAAAAAATATTATATAAAAGTTGTTTTTTTTTATAAAGACAACGAGATGAGAAAATCGTAAATTTTTTGTTAATTACTATAAAGGAAACACGGATGGGACTTTAGTTAGATTGTTTACACAATATAAGAATACTGTTAATCGTTTCAGACTTAAAATCAAAACATTCTTATGCTAGTGATAGAACTTCATCATAAGTATAAATAAGTTGAAGAGAAATATCTACTAAATGATATATATAGCAATTCTTTAACATCTCTTTATAAATTTCTTCTTCTCCGTGTGCCACTCCACCACATTAACATTAAACTACAGTTAAAATAATAGTAATATATGAAGGATGAATCTTCCCCTTAATTGAACACTCGTGGATTCAGAGCGCAGATTTATGCCTTTAAAAACTCCGTGCATAGTGCTGACTCGACGGAAAAAAAATACCACGTCGCAGGTTTTAAAACTTAGTGGAGTCCACCTAGAATTGTGTTTTGTCTTTATACATTTGTCATAATTGTAGCTGTTCACCTAACAATAAGTGATACACCTACCCATAACAACGTGACGCTTATTAACATGACATACGCTACACTACGTTGTGCTCGTCGAATTGAGACATAACATGTTAAATCTCATTACCCCAGTTATTTCACTAGTTACAACGCCCTTTAAACCGGAATACGGTAATATTTCCACACTACTGTTTGGCGACTGGTATAAGGTATTTGCTTTGCGATGTTTATTTTTAGAAAGTACATATATAAGTGAAATTTTTGAACACAAAAATAACTGCTGCTTTACTGGTGGTAAATTTCTGTTGCCGGAAACCGTCTAGGTAGGTACCACCGCAAAGCCTATTTCTGCCGACAAAAACTAGGTTTGCAGATGTTACTGTGTTCCAATTTGAAGGACGCTGTAGCTAGGGTAATTACAGGGGTGACGAGCCTAATGTAGTATAGTATATATCATCCTAACTGGCGCCGCGTTGTTATGGGCAAGTATTATCATCATCATCAGCCGATACTCGGTTACTTTTAGACATATGCCTTACCCAAAGATCCCCATATCGATTGCGCTGCCTACATCCAGCGGCTTATTGCAACCTTTAATCGTTTGAAGGGGTTCATATGGGGGATTTAGGACATTTCCCACCACGGTGGCCCAATGCGGGTTAATGGGAGCCAGAGCGTCGTTTTTTGATTAGCAGGTGCACTACGAGCAGGTTAGGTTGGCTTGGATCCCGTGAGTTGTTTTGCGGGGTCCCTTACACCCCATGGACAAGTATTTCAAATACCAAGTAACTTAATTGAATCAAAAAAATTAACTGTTTTAATTCTTCTAACATTATTCATAGTATTTGAGTAGTTATTTGCAGCGTTATTTTTTAAATTTATATGAACAACTTTGTTAGGAACTTCCGTTATAAGTCACGGCCTTGTGCCGCTTTCCGCTGTTATTGCTCCGAGACTTGTAACTTTAAGCTTGATAAATAACTTAACAACAATAATTTTTCTATAAGAATAACACAACAATGGCGATTTGTTACACAACTTGTACATGCAGATTAAGAACATAAATTGCTATTTTTTTAATTATATTTTAATGTACATAGACGTTCGGGAGCATACGCAGCATCTTTTCATCTCAGATATCGCAATGTCTGAAGACAAAAGTGTTCAACTCGTATACTTTGCCAGTGTTGACATACGGAACTGAGACGTGGCCCCTTACTATTGGCCTTATAGAAACGCTCAAAGTCACCCAAAGGGTAATGGATAGGGTTATGCTCGGAGTTCCTCTGCGCGATAGAATCAGAAATGTAGAAATCCGCAGAAGAACTAAGGTCATCAACATAATCTAAAAAGTTGCTAGACTTAAGTGACAGTGGGTAGGGCACATTGCTCGAAGGACCGACGGTCGACGGGGTAGTAAGATTCTCGAGTGGCGCTCGCGTATCGGTAGACGTAGTGTTGAGAGACCTCCCACAAGGTGGACCGACGATCTGGTGAGAATCTCGAGAACCCACTGGATGCGAGCAACGCGAGAACAATCAAAGTGGATATCTTTGGGGGAAGCCTATGTTCAGTTGTGGATGTCTATCGGCTGATGATATACATAAACTTAAAGGTCTATTTTTTCGACCATAGGTCATAAGTACAAAAGTCAAAAGATAAATTAACGTTATTTTTAAACTTATATATTATACTCCATTTTTCATTTATTAATATCATTTGGCTCCAAGATAGGGCAAAGGTTGTCCACAGTGATCCTACTTGTCTTCCCGATCGTACTTACCTCGTCTGCTACTGTGCGGCGCTACGTCTGTTTATAGCAGCCGAGCTTGCACTTGGTTTGCAGATTCCAATCAAGCGCTTGCTTAGGAATATGAATTGGATCTCTTCGGAGAATATGGCCAAACTATATCCATTTGCGACGCTCCAGGAGATTTTCATTAGTGTTTCTCTTGGTCGAGTCAATACGGCGAATTTGGCGAAGACAGCGGCTGACGAAGACCTGAAACTAGTGCAAGATGATCTTGGTGGCCTTCCACGTTTCACACCCATGTAGCAGTATGGATTTAATGTTAGACCTATTTTAACCTAAACTCGATATATTATATTATCGATGTATTTTCCTTAACAATTCCTAACAGGAATTATGAAGTTTACTATGTATCATATACTTTCTTAATATTCCCACGACTGGGACTCGAGGTATTCATCAACTTTTGCACCACTTACTGGATGGCCCTAATCAATGAAATATTATTATTTTTGTTAGATAGTACGAAATAGACATTCACGTAAGAGTAAGTGATACGTCTGCGTGTAACAATTTTGCGCTATTTAGGAAGATGAATACTGCATCACATTGTGCTCTCCGGTTTGAGACATAAGTTGTTAAATCTCATTACCCCATTAATTTCGTTCAATACGACACTTTTCCAACTGGAACATAGTAATGTTTGCATACTAATGTTTGTTATTACGGGTACCATTAATGTATAAATAATCCTATTGTAATAAAGCGCGGTATTGAAACAAATAAAACTTGAGACAATAATAAAATCGTGTCTCCAGACTAAAAGCCTCCGCTCGTGTATTTACCAGAAATTCAATGAATACAACTCTTTAAGAGATTAATAGATTCTGTTAGACTAACGTATATAATAATTCAGTCGTACAAAATTACCAGAAAAAACTTGGAAGATTGTCCATGCAGTAAAATAGAGCACTGGTGGTATATATGTATACTGGTGAGATAGATCTCTGTTGCATCGTCCAGTTTTGTTTTTATTCGATACGAGACGAGAGGGACGTTCACCAGCTGGAAGCTGACATAACAACGTGGTATTGGTTAGCACGATATATACTGCATCACATTTTATTCGTCGGCTTGAGACAGATCGCCCTTCTAACCGGAACAAAGTAATGTTTGCATCCTACTGTTTGCTGATGAACTAGGCGCTGCGGTGGTACCCACCTAGACGCCCTCCAACAATAGAGACCTACCACCAGTAAGACCAGTAAAACGAGACGGTAGATCAAATAAAAATTGATAAAAATAAATCACAAATATATCGAAGATGCTTAGAATAATACTTGTAATATCTCAAAGCAAAGCACGAGGCATCACCGTGAAGTTAAGAGCCTACACTTAGAAGCCTCCTCGATCCATATTTAAACACCACACTAAGCTTACGAAGAAAGAGTTACAAAACGACCCTAGTACACCGAAGTTAAGGGTGCTCCACTTTCGAGCGTACTACAGCACAAAAAGGGGAGTTACGTTAAATCACTGTTCAATAGCGAAACAATTATTTGCCCATCTCGTAAGACTTAAACGTTAATACATTTTACATAAAGAACGCTTATACATTATTTTAAGATAATTTCAACTTTATTATTATCAGGAATAAGTACTATTTTACCTTCGATATTACTAGCTATTCCCCGCCCGATTTACTTCCCGTAACACCCCCACATCTCCCTTTGGGGAAGGAATTTTGTAAAATTCGTTCTTAACTGACCTATACTTGGCAAAAGGAGGGTCTACTCGTCAGTACCATCGTAGAGCCTATTTCAGCCGCCAAGGTAATGTGCAAACATTACTGTGTTCCGGTTTGAAGGACGCTCTAGCTAGTGTAATTACTGAGGTAACGACACTCAATATGTCTGAGATGAGCGCATTGTGGTGCAATGCTCACCATCTTAACTAGCGCCACGTTGTTATAGGCACGCGTATCACTTACCATCAGATGAATGTCTCGCTCGTCTCGTCGCTTAATTACATAAAAAAAAGTAATAACCTCACCAAATTTCTATTCTCCAGGACTTATGATTTAAGAGATATCGTGATGATTCTTTACATAGGTGGAAATCTCTTCTATAAATGTATAGATGATGCCAGTCGCAATTATTAAATGTATAATGCATTAATATTTCATTTCAGTAGATTCTGTACTGACAGGGTTGTAAGGGGTTCCGCCTAATAGCTTACGGGACCCAAGTCGACTTCACCAGCACACGGTGCACCCTGCTAAACAACAGACGACGCTCTAACCACCCACCAACCCACACTGGGCTAGCATGGCGAGTCTTAAGCGGGATTCCTTCACAATGAGGATCCTTGAGATAAGCCTATGCCCAGCAATGAGCATTATCCGCCTGATAAGAACTGTGTACTGTATTAAGGTAGCTTTTAACTTTATCGTAGGCTACTGAAGTATCTTGTACTTATCCCTCTATTGATACGAGGTTTCTTTTATGGTAAGCAATCGTACAGTCTGCTACTGCCTCTTTAACAGTGGATTTACTTTCTTTTCTTCCTTCCTTCAGTCGTTATAAAAAGATATAAAAATAAAGACTGTTAAAATAAAAAAATACTTTATGTATAAATAAATCAAATTGGTGTATATCCCGTAGTGACATATCCTGCAGTGGATAAAGAAATCGCCTTTAGTGAATATATCCAATTAAATCCAAATGATGGGTATTGTAAACTAATTCAATTTTTTTTTTATCAAGTAAGCGAACAGAGAAGCGAGACGTTCAACTGATGGTAAGTGGTACACCTACCCATAACAACATGGCGCTATTTATGTTGATGTATACTGCACTGCGCTCCTCAACTGAGACATAATATGATGAGTCTCATTACTCCTGCTACAGCGCCCTTAAATACAGACAGTAATATTTGCATACTATTGTTTGTCAGCAGAAATAAACGTTACGGTCGTGTCTACCTAGACAGTGTCCGGCAGAGAGACTTACCACCAGTAAATAATATTCCAATCCTTACCATCATTACCATTTCAGTCTGTTATTGTTTGTTAATCTTCCAATCATATCATTTAACTTAGTTTATAAAATGCTTGACAGGTACCAGTGAAAGCAGGTCGTAAGCTCCATACAGCAACCCTACCACTAACTACGAACCTCAGACATGAGGGAATGACCCTAGAGAGAGAGAGATAAAATACTAGTCTGTAAAAAAATACTATTTAATATGAAATATTGTATATTGAAATATTTCCATCTCGTTTATATCAAATTAAATGTTCACAGAAGAAAACGAATGTTGATAATTGAAAAGCACAAGTACCGACTCCAATTTTATCCATTCGCTGAAGGGTGTCCCGTTACCAAGGCGACTATGTAATAAATTGCCACATTCCGACGTCTTATTTTTGTTCTTTACGCCCCTTTTATAAAGACTTCGAAGTAGCATAGTCTTGAATTCTCGTATCATTGGCTTCTATACATCTCTACATCGATCGGTTCTGCATTGCCTAAATCTAACGACTATTTATGAACTTCACTCAGTCAGCGTGGTCTTCAGTACCACCGGGTAATAGGGGACGTTGTTTGTAAGGGTTATGTGGGAGGATTTGGGTCATTTCCTTCCACGCTGTCCCACTGCAAATTGGTACAACCCAGAGTCTTGTTTGCCGATTAGCAGGGTGCACCACGAGCAGATGAAGTTGGTTCGAGTCCCGTGAGTGATTGTGCGAGACTACTTATCCCTTTTCTTTTATAATATTTGCAAAGTTGTTTTTCTTGGAACATTACATGTTCATGTTCAGTGAGACTCGAACTCCCGCCGCTTACACTAGTATGGAGTAGACCTCACAAACTGAACTATCACTGCTTCGATTCGGTACTATTTTAATTAAATTTAATATTAGTATGTTCATGACAAAATCAAATGTTTCGCCTTTCATTTCCATTCGACAACATCCTTTGTAATATCCGGTACAGTCGCAACTTCTCAACCGATGGCGGAGCTGATGTTTACTTACCATAAACATCGTGACTATTTGCGCGTATTATTGTAGAGCCCATATAAATTAAATTAATTTTGAAACTACATTCATAAGAATTAACTCTAAATGGTACTCCTGGTAGTGATTTTTAAACTTTTGTTATGCCTGTTCGCTCAGGTTGATCTAGCTCTCATACCTATAGAGCCGGAACATAGTGTAACGAAGTACCTTAATTTATAAAAAATAATAAATTAATGATTCTATAAAAAAATATGAAATAATAAGAGTATTTAAATGGCATAAATAAAAATTTAAAAATTTATAAAAATATAATTTAGCGAAAGTTAAAAGAGTGAAATAGACATGTTTCTAAAATATACACTATACAAAAATATTTTAAACAAACTTTATTCTATGTATAAAATACGAAATTATATAAAGAAATTAAATTTGACAAAGATTCATCATAATAAGAAAAAAAGTTATAGGTCAACAGTTGGGTATTCGCGAAACATCCCAATGACGTATTAAGAAATTGTTCGTGTATCGACGGCTGTATGAGCGGCGGGGACGCATACTCGCGCTCCTACGTACGCATGGGCTCCGGACATGTACTGCGTACGTGTCAAATGTAAAAATTTGCTTCGTGCAAATTGATTTAAATATTGATTGGAGGTTATTACTGACCTACAATACATACTGAAAATATTTATGAGTATGAGAGTGTGAGTCTCTAGTGATGAGTTATAAAGGATATATCGGTTTGAATCCCGGAAAAATATGAAAATGCTATTAATAATGTATTATGATACAATATGATAAAGTAAGAGCGTGAAGGTCTTTAAAAATTAAACTTATAAAGATTACGGGTTCGAAGTCGTGTACAATGGTGCATGGCAAATTTAACATACAATATCAAGTTGGTGAAGACGATGAGGTACCCATCCGGATGAAGTTGGTGGTTATTTAAGTAACTACTTGATTATACTTCGGTTCGGGAAAAGTGTTAGATAGCACATCGGTGATATCGAAATACTCAGAACCATGTCTTAAGGCTTTCGCTTTATGATACATGGGTGCTTTTCGTCTTAACGGCTTGCCACTATGTCCCGTCGTGTTTAATAACCTTTGTTTATTCCAAAGTCGATTCAAACTGTGTCGATGCATTATGAGGTACCGGAAGCGGATACGAGCTACTGCCTCGATGCTTATCAAATATTGATATTGCGTCTTGTCGTAGCGTAACGTTTCCACCGTTACTGAACTGATGCGTCTTACGGATTCGGTTGGTTGAGGACTTTTGCAAGATATTGATGTCTGCTGTAGTCTTGTGCGCCTTTCATGATGATATGCACCGATGATAGTCTGTCACAGTTCAGTGATACGCCGTCTTCGAGGATCACTTAGTTAAATGTCGTTTTTAGAGGTTGCGCCTCGCATTATGGTTTGACACTCTATCTTATTAGATTTTTCCAAGTGACCCCTTGATGACGGGGCTGCAGACAGTTTACCCTCTCTATTTTATGAATTTTGCAACGAAAGATCTCAATAGCTCCCCATGTTTTAAGATATGTGGCGAGTTGTCGGTGGGCGAGACACACTTGAACAAAACAACATTTTACTCATCGACAAAGACTCTATGCCTGATGGCTAATAATAAAATTGATATTTATTGGCTACATCCACTACAGTGATTGGCGGAGTTACGCATTTACTTCATGTATAGTCATTGCTGGTGGGAGTACAATCTCTCAAGGCTGCGATTTAATCGCTTTGCCATCCTATGAGGTGAGCTATGAGCTATGATTCCCGGCTGAGCAGCACTTACAATAAAACACAGTAATTATTTACGCGGAACGCGAACTAAATGAAAAGTTTGAACGAGGCAATTAATTGCGCGCTAAACAACGCGTAGGGATGCGGACGCGGACGCGGTACCCTAACGGTCAACGGGGGACAGTTAAGACGACGCAATAGAACGCGGCGAAGCGACGCGACGCGCAGGCGTGCGGCTCGTTTCCCGCGCAAACGAACGATGCGATGCGGTAACAACACTATTACGCAGGATAAACGCGTATTTCTCCGGTAAATCGCTATGCGATTGTTGGGCTGAAACTTATTTAGGACCGCTAGGGTAGCGGACGGTAGCAGCGAACGAGAGCTGGCTGGAGCTCGATCGGAAGTGCGTCCCGTAAGGACGACCTGGTCACATTACGGCCATGTACGTAAAAATGTATGAGCGTTATATGTATTTGCGTTATGGTAGATGAAAGCGCGATCTATTATTTGTGGTGGCGCAATCTGTTATTTTTGTAAAAACTTCATCTTACAATATAAAAAAACCTGTTTAACTATTGTTTTCACAATTTATTCGCCCCTAACATTACTCGTGTACTAAGAAGTAAATATAAACAATAAAATGGTGGAATCGTTTATCACGACAAATGTTAAAGTGCAGTGTACACGCCTGTAGTCCCCCCGGAGTCTGTGTCTGAGTTGTTTGTCTACGTCTACCCTGATTTAATCTCCTCTCGCTTGTGTAAGCATTCACGTCTGAAACAAGAGGAGGAGAGGCGCGAAGTGATGTAAAATATCTAGATTATTTCCATACACTAAGTTGACATTTGCAAATGGAATTGAAAGTCCTTTCTACTGCTGAATAAATTTTTATTCTTTACTATTTATTATAAATTAAAGTATATATATGATTTGGAAATGGCACATTCATCGTCATCATCATCAGCAGTTAGACGTCCACTGCTGGACATAGGCCTCACTCAAAGATCTCCACATCAATAGTTCGATCGATTGGCACATTACTCAAGCATAATTAATAATTTTTCAGCGAACTTACGTTTTATCTACAAAGCTACGAGACGAGTGAGTCGTTCACCTGATGGTTAATCATACGCCTGCCCATAATAATATGGTTTATGATGATATACATTCCACCTCTACAACACTGGTGGCTTTTGTTGCCGGAGGGCGTCTAGGTAGGTACCACTGCAGCCTCTATTTTTGCCGCCTAACAGCAGTGTGTAAACATTACTGTTTGAAGGACGCTGTAGCTAGTGTATTTTCTGAGGTAACAAGACAGCATCTTATGTCGTAGGCGATAAGCGCAATATGGTGCAGTTTATACCATCCTAACGAGCGCAACGTTGTTATAGGCAGGCGTATCACTTACCATTAAGTGAACATCCTTCTCGTCTCGACGCTTCATTTAGTATAAAAAATACCAGAATGCGCTTGATGTCTTGATATAAAAGATGGGGAGTCTCGTTACCCCAGTAATTACACTAGCTACAACGCTTTTCTATCTGAAACATAGTGATGTTTGCACAATACTTTATTTATATAGGCGATACGATGGTGCCTACCTTGATTTTTTTTCTTTCAATCCGGGACACAACCAATTTCCGGTCTCGTAGACGAATAAATATATATTTTTTAATAAAACAACTTCACCTCTTAAAGGAAATTGATTTGATTCATTTGATCAAATTCTAGATTTAATTTTCGTGATTAAGTTAAGAATATTGTGGATAAGGCGTTAAATATTCGTTATTAGTTTCCAAATCCGTTAAGTTGAAATTAAATCTTGAATACATGCACTGAGTCAACTTAGGCTACCTTAGATATTATACTTTTTTGGATGAAGCAGTATTCTTTACCTGATGGTAAAGGATACGGCTGCATATATCAAATCGATGTATATACATATAAGACATTTTCACTTACGTAGAAACTTACTATGATATCTCAGGAACCATAAGGTCTGGAGACTTGAAATTTGGTAGGGTATGCCTTTTGCTGATTATAGGTCAGCTAAGAACGGATTTACGAAATGTTACACCCAAAGGGAATTGCAGGGTTGCTAATAATCGGAAATGGTCCCAATGGTGGCGAGTAGCCGGGAGAAGAACGATAAATGGTTGATCATAATATACACTGTAATGTAGGTTAGTGCTTGACGGTAGAATAGGTACGGTAGTGCCTGTCTGGTCAGATTCCGGTAAAAAGTTACGGTTACTGGTAAACTGTACTTTGAAGATACTGCCTCCGTGGTGGAGTGGCTCACTACTAACTAGGGTAACCACCTTAGTTACGTTGTCACACGGAGACCCTCAGTTTGGTTTTGGGACCTCATGTGGTCTTTAGATAGGGATGGAGTTTTTTGAATCTATTCGTATAGCATCCTTCCTCATGGTGTAAATATGCACAACAGATATACCGAGATTAAATCGGGTGACCACACGTTATAGTCCATGGCTATTTCACCTAAAATAGAAAAAAAATTACCTTGCCTTGTAATGTAAAAAAAACCGGGTCATCTATACAAATATTGCGTTTTAACTTCCGCTGTTGTTTAGCCGTAGTCTCCAACGCGGGACAGTTTAAAATTGAAAAGAAAACTAAAGGAAATACACTCAGAAAAGTCCATGAATATTCTTATAACCATCTGCAACGTTGATTGGAGGCTGAAAATGTTGGCCGTTGTATGAAATGAACTGAGTTTTTCAGCTAATAGATTAGAGGCGACTAAAAACTAGTACTAGTTTTATCGTACGGTTGTTCTAACACAAGAGTATAGCGTGCGCAGCGTGGGCAACGACTATCGTAAAATGAGTGTGGCGTGCGCAGCGTCTTTAACGTGAATGGTGTGTATAACAGATGTCTTATAAATCGTGTGTAGCGTGTGTGACGTGTGCAGCGAGTCCCACGTTGGCAACATCTGTCGTGAGATGACGTCGGCGTGCGCAGCGTCTTTAATGTGAATGGCGTGCATAGGAGATTGCTTATAAATCGTGTGCATCGTGTGCAACGTGTGTGACGTGTGCTGTAAGTCCGACGTGGGCAACATCTGTCGTGAGCTAAGTTGAGTGTGGCTTGCGCGGCTTCTTTAACGTAAATCGCGTGTATAACAAACGTCTTATAAATCGTGAGCAACGTGTGCAGCGTGTGTAACGTGTGCAGGGAGTCCGTCGTGGATAACATCTGTCGAGAGATGAACGTGGCATGCGCGGCGTCTTTAACGTGAATGGCGTGTATAACAGATGTCTTCTGAACCGTGTGCAACGTGTGTTACGTGTGCAGCGAGTCCGACGTGGACAACATCTGACGTGAGTTGAGTGTGGCGTGGGTAGCATCTTTAACATTTATATCGTGTACAACAAATGTCTTGTAAATCATGTGCACCGTGTGTAGAGTGTGCGCCGTGCGTAGCGTTTGCGGCGTATGTAGCGTGTATTATGGATTGGCCTTTCAAGTCTCTCTCTGTAACGCGCTTTAAGTTAAGATCACCACTATGTTTGAGATGAGAAAGAAGTAATGTTCATGTTACCACGGCTATCAAATACGTGAATTAACCAATTCTCACATGCAAAAGAAAGAGTCCTAGCATGGAGAAGATAAGCTGCACGTGCTTATGTTATTATGCTGCTATTAAGATACAATCTAACAGCAAAATAAGAACTTAAGCAAGTAATTTTTTCTTAAAGAATATAAAACGCTGTTTTCATTTAGAATTGCTTTGTTTCTGGTTCGAGACGTAAAAAGAGAACTTCAACTACTTACAAAGCGATACAATTAAAATCGTTTTAAAATCGCTAAACAAGACTTTGTAGAGTCCGTTTGTCGCATAGCAAAATGCAATAGCGTATTTATTTATTTTTACTGATTTTTAAGTAAACTGGGAAACTTGTTAACTTCCATTAAATCTGATTGTGACAACTGGATTGGGATATCAGTACTATCTATTTCTATTGGAACATCGATTTATATTTTCGGTTATTTTTATTCAACGAAGCGACGAGATGAGCGGGCTACTTGATGTTAAGTTATACGCCTCCCAAAACAATATGACGCTAGTTAAGATATACGTAGACACAAGATGTCGACTCTTTAAACTAGAACACAGTAATGTTTGCGCAGTACTGTTTGGCAGTAGAAGTAGCAGCTGCAGCGGTATCTACCTAGTCTCCTTCTACAGACACTTAAGACTAGTAAAAAGAAAGTTTTCAGTTGCATATCATTTATTTATAAAAATGCATTAGTTTTATTTAAATCTAATCCAAACTAGTGTCCATAACTATGTAGCGCCAGTTAGAATTTTTACACTACAGTACTTGTCAACTTGAGTCTTAAAAGATCTCTTACTTTAGTAATTCCGGTAGCTGCAGGGTTCTCAAGGCTACAGAATTAGTCGCTGTGTCTACACAGACAGACTTTAGCGAAAACTCAACTGGAACCTACCAGCAAAGCTTCTCTTCTCTTTCTCTTTCTTCTAATTTTAATAGAGAGTTATGAAAAAAATAATAATCATGATAGATAATAAATTCGGTGTGGAGATATTTGGGAAGATCTACATCCATTAATTAGGACACCTATTGGCTGGTGATGATGATGAATAATTCAATGCGCAAGTACCTCGCATCCAAATTCCTTCAATAACATCGTCTACATCCGGTTACAGTGAGATGAGATTTGCCATTTCTGTTATTGGACTACAGACGTACGCTTCGTCGGGTTTGATTGGATTGGTTTCAAATCTCCTTCCAATGAATCACGCTTTCCACATCGCAAAACGTTGTCGGAGGCTCAAAGTGCAACTTGGTAATAACTGACATCAAATTTTAACTAAGAACCTTATTAATTAATTAACTTAACTAATATATATAAAAGTATGGAAATTAAAAAAAAAAGAAATACATAAAGAATTAAAACTAGATTTAGATCACGCAAAAGAAAAATAGTTGTACAAAGACAGTGTTGAGTAATCTAGGTTAGTAGAGAGTAGAGTTAAGTAAAGACTAGGTGGTACCTATCTAGTCTCCAGAAATGGAGACTGGTAATAATAAAAGTTTACTGATGGTTGGTTGCTAAAGCAGGAGACCATGTGGATAGGAAGCACAGCAACAACTATTTCTTCACTCAAACAATGACGTGAAAATATCACTGTTATCTGGTTTGAAGAACGTTGCAGCATAGCGTACTGGGGTAACAAGACACATCTTATGTTTCAGGCGATGAGTGCAATGCGGTGCTATGTATTCCAACTAACGGAACGTTATTAGGAACGGGCGTAAGGCTTACCATCAGGTGAACGTCCCGCTCGTTTCATCGCTTAATAAAAAAAATATTCTGTATTTAGGTTTTAAAGTAGCAGAAGCATTTTTTGATAGAATTTACAGGTAGAATAAAAAAACTAAAAGCCTCTAACCATGTGAGGTAGGATGAAAGCATGGAAACGTTCAAGAGACTTTTCAGAAGCATCCGCATTAATGAATAATCAATGCGAAACGCCTCCTTGGTGGATGTGAAAAAATTTGCATTTAATTTAAGGATGAATAAGGAATTTACTGACTCTTAATATAGCATTAATTTAGCAAAGGATTAATAATTTAGCTGGTGGTAGGTCTCTGTACTCGGTGACAATCTAGGTTACCGCGTTCAGGTTTGACAGGCGCTGTAGATAGCGTAATTATTGGAGTAACGCGACTTAAAATCTTATGTCTCAAGGCGTTGAGCACAATGTGATGCTGTTTATAAACATCCCAAGCAGCGACACATTGTTATGGACAAGTGTATCACTTACCATCAGATGAACGTCTGCTAGTCTTGCTGCTTCGTCGAATGAAAAAAATATATTTTCATAGTCATTACATCCTATATTTAGACCAAAGAAAATATATTACAAGATTTCATCAACATTAATCGAAAGAGGCCAACCCCTGAACATAGACATCTTTTTTTTTAATTTTCAGACTTATAGCTACTGCGCTACGAGCAACATACGGTTTATCTCTTGATCTTGATGATCGTCACAAGATAGTCCATTTCACGCCCTTCAAACAGGAACACATTAATGTCTGCATAGTGTTTGGCGGCAGAAATAGGAGCTTAAAGAAAAGAGGGTATTATTCCCTTAAAGATCGACAACGCAGTTGCGACAACTCAGGTGTTGCTTCTGTCCATGGGCATCAGTGATCACTTTTCACCAGGTGAACTGTTCGTTCGTTTACCCACCCTACCAAAAAAAAAACGAACTGTGGTGGTATCTACCTAGATGGTCTCCGGCATCAGAATCCTACCACCAATAGACTACTGCTGTTGCAAGCTGTAAGTATAAAGTAAATAATTTGAGATAATATTTTAAACAATAATATATATTATACTTAGTTGCACTTCATGTTATAAAGGACGGTAAATGCTACCGCTGCAGTAGCAGTGATTGATCTGAAAGTAATTGAGTTGGTCGGAGCACTTCCGCAACTTCCTGTTTTGATTGATCAAAGTGACCCAATTTCCAGCGAAGTGCAAATTATGCACAAAATATATTTCACAATGAAATTCTTTTATTAGTTTATGTCAAAATGGAAATATATACAATTATCATTATTACCATAGATTACTCTTGACCGATTCAAAAGGAGGTATTTGGTGTCAGCTGGTAACGGTAAGATGGAAAGCCACTTATGGCTTGAAATATTTCCTAATACTTTAGTATATAATATTTAGTATGCACTGCACCACATTGTACTCGTCTTCAGATGAAAGATGTTGAATGTCATTACCCTATACTAGTAACAACGTCTTTCAAATCGGAACACAGTAAAATTTGCGCACTAGTATTTAACGGAAATAAGATGCGATAGTACCTGTAGTCTCTGGTAACGGAGTCCTACCATGTATCGCTTAGTGCATGTGGAAGATATTTAGGTTATACAGCTGTTAAATTGGAATAAATACGTAGCACTAATCCCGAATATAAACCAATCAAGGCCTGTATGATACCGCGCTCGTCTAATCCGTAGGCTGAACGTAGAGGAGTCAGTTAGTGCTGTAATCAAATCAAATCCAACGTGCATAGCTGCAGACGGAGCTGCTAGGCAGATTTATATGAAGGACAGCTGATTGCACAATATTTCATCTTGATACTCATAGAATAAATGAATTATATTACAGAAGAGAAATGTGTACTTGTCACTGATGATAGGTCTGTATCGCCGGAGATCATCTAGTTGGGTACCACCGCTGCGCCTATTACAAGCGTCAAACAGTAGTATGTAAACATTACTGTGTTCTAGTTTGAAGGGCGTTATAGCGAGTATTATTACTAGGGAAACGAGAGACAATTTTCCATCTCCGGCGATGAGTGCAAAGTGCCACGTCGTGCTGGGTAACCGTATCACTTACCATCAGGTGAACGTTCCGCTCGTCTCATCGCTTACTTAAATTGATTAAGAGTATGATATAACCTCAACCGCTTGGTGGTGTGAGGCGAGCAATATATAAAAAATAACTAAGTATATAAATTACAATACTGTTATAAATAAATAAACTTCACTCGCTCCTGGTGCAGCCTGCTAATCAATAAACGAAGTTCTGCCTTTCACCAACTCGCAATGCATCAGCGTGGCGAGACATGGCTAAAACCCCAATAACGCCCGGTAGAAACGAAGACTTGTTGACTTAAGGTCACGAGAAGCCACTGGGTGCAACATCGATGGATATGGAAATCTTTGCAGGCCTATAGCCAGCAGTGGACGACAATCGGCTGATGATATTACAACGACAACAGTAATAAGAGCTCCTTAACCCAAAATATTCAGTAAAGCAACAATACGAGTGAGACGATGACACAATGGTAAGTGATACTCCTGTCAATAACAACGTGGCGTTAGTTACGATGATATACACTGCACACTGTTCTTATCACTTTAGATATAAGGTTCTAAGTCCCAGTAACCACATTTCTAATCCTATCATAGTTCCTGACATATTTATCTTACTTTGTATATTTTCCTTTCTTCTACATTCCATGTTATTGTTAAGTTAAATTTTATATCTATATCCCTTATTTCCGCTCTTCCAGATTTTATGCTATATTATTTATTAGCTGTTACCCGAATATGTCGATTTAATAATAGATAACAGGACCCAGTGCGAATATTGGTAAAAGGTAGGGGCCGCGGGGTTAGAAATCGAGTTAGAGAAAGTTCATGACGTCGTACGACGTCCCGTTCTACAGTAATCAAGTTTACATTGGTGTTCGTTCGTGTAGTTAATTGATGAACTAAAACTTGAACCGACGGACTAAGTTACTCACTATATGTTATACTTGAAGATTTATTCATTCAATTCACTTGTTTGTTATCGCATTGCAAACTTTGTAGTACGCTTTTTTTGTCGGTGGAAATTAAAAGAAATCTGATTGAACAAAATATTTCACAAATTCACCAACTTGTTACACTGTTCAGTTGTGTAAATGGTTTCAGAGATGAGATACCAAAAAATTAAGCCATTTATAAATATAGTGGCTATTACACTACCGCTTTGCTGGCCGTAACACCCCCGCAAACCCTGTGGGGGCAACATTTTATAAAATCCGTTCTTAGCTTAACTCGATACTCGGTAAAGGGAATATTGCTGCTAAATTTCTAAATCTTTTATATGTCTATAAATATATGTAGTAAATAGATTCTTCTATAGAAAAATCAGTCGTGTACTATATGTATTATATATATATATATACTATATGTACATAAATAAATATTTTTATAGATTTCCGTATAAAGTCTTACCATATCAGAGCTATGTTATTTAAAGTGTAGTTTAAGCTATTGGAGAAATTACTTATATCATTTTCATATAAAAATTTTAAACATACATTTTAGTATGTCATGTAAATATTTATATTAATCATCATCAGCCGACAGACGTCCACTATGTTTATATTGAAGTAAAATGTTGTTGCAGTAAATACCTTGATGATAAGAATAACATGCACAATGCACAATAACTAATTCAGTTTGGCTTTGTTATTAAAAAAAAACTTAAGTTATTTAAACAACGTTTAATGGGAAAACTGTCCATCCTATTTTCTCTGAACGTTTCCCTTCTATAAAATTGAATTTGTTGCGTCTGATCAATAGAGGTTGGCATAATGTAGACCTAACTGCATTAACACAAAAAAAAACTTCAACAATTTCTAACCATTATAATACTTTCAGACTGTTTTAGAAAAGAACTAAAGATGGAATACATCCAGGAGACAAGCTCATACAATTTCTATGGAACATTATCTACATACATTCGTTAACCCGCTTGCTAAGTGTATACAGTTTAAGACTATATCTCTTGGTGAAGATTCTGTGTAACAATGCAGATTAATAGACTAATATTTTAATATTTATAAAATGGCCACGGTATGCCTAAGCAAGCTCCCTAGTTCAGGTTAAACTATAATATATTTTAGAAATAGTTGTTATTTCGTAAAGAAACAAGGGGGCTATTTACATGTCAAATCTACTTATAACAAGGCGTTCTAGTTAAGTCAATAAATAATGGACTATATTTTGTCGCTTTAAGGCAAAAAGTAATTAGTACCTTAGTAATTTCAGTAGCTATAGGGCCCTTTAAGTAGGAACATAGTAATTTTTAGTGCCAGCAAACAGAAACGGTCTCTGGCAATACAGAACTAATAGTTCGCTATTGCCAGTATTCATAACACAAGAACGTTTTGTTACGCACTTGTTTAGATTTGATGTGAAACGATATTCCGAGATGAAATTATTTTTTATTCCTTAACAATATAAATCCACTATAATAAACTCTTCACAATACCAAAAAAATTAGCTAAGTCATGTATACTTTACCCGTAAAAATTATTCGCAGCATAAGGATTATGATATCCTCAAAGTAAGAAAGTACAAAGAAGAAATCATCCGCTTTCCGAACGCATATATATAGTATAAGGCGTCTACCTATCACTAGAAATTTCTAGAGAATTTCACACTAGAATTTTCTAGAGAATATTTACTGACAATATCAATTATTAACGATGACTCTTGTTTATTCTAAACTCGTCTCCAGATACCTGACTGAAGACAGCGCTCTGGAATGTTTCCCACGATCGCGATAATTTACGTAACTACGTAGAGATGAGAGGAAATGTTTAGTATAAGCTTGTCGCATCTTCTCTATTCTATTCGAAGTTTTATTTCCTTACTTATTCCGTAGCACTTGTGAACTCGAGGCAGAACGAAATAGAAAAGAAAACAGAAAATCTTTCTTCCGGGCATATCGCCCGGTATAGACGCAGCGCCACTAAAAGGTTATGAATATTTTGATTGGTCGAAAGGGTTACGAAATGTTTGTGGTAATATTATTACTGTCAATGTCTTACTGCTGTAACAGTAATATGATAATATGTACATATATAACAAACAGTAATTTGATACAAACATTTAAGTAGTAATTTCTTTATCCATGTATATGATATAGAGCACCTGGTAGACAGCGGATGAAATGGTTTGATGACATAAAGGAGTGGACGGGGTTTAAATACCTTCAGTTAGAAAGAATAGCTGAGGATCGAATTAGTTCTCTCAATCTGATCGTCAAATTTCAGTTTGAAGAGGGCACCTAATGATGATGATGATGGTGGTATGATTTAGAAGATAGCAATACTTATGGGGTGTGACCAGAATTATACTCTACCCACGTTAATTTATGCTTTAAAAGTTAACAGACATACCATTGTTTTTTTTTTCTATTATAAACTGGTAATTTGGAGAATCAAATTTAGAACCTAGATTTAGAATTGACGCGTACTCTATACATAAAAACTCTGTTTGTTTTTTTCATTACAATGGTAGAAAATAGCATATTTATAAACCTGTTTCCGTTATAATTAATTTGACTAAGCCATGATTGCAGGCAGTAATCATGTGTAAACCTGGTATTACTTAGACGCCAAAATTAAACAAACCTATTTACAGTACGAGCGAAACGAGGACACGCTGGAGCTGCCTTCCGGCTGTTTAAGGAAGTTTCCAAATTTAGTTACCGAGTTTATGCTTGCTTCAAATAAGATTGACTATTCGATATATACGTATATATATTTATATATAATACGGTTATATGGTCATATAATAGTTATTTATATATATAACCATTTTATGTATCTTTTAGTTTACCGTTTATAAACTTGAGTCATAACAGCAATTATACTTATTGGAGATAGGTCCTCCTTCCACCTTTTCTGGTGATAGATCTCTGTTGCCGGCGACGGTCCACGTATGTACAATTGCAGCGCCTATTTCTCCTGCCAGACAGTGGAGTGCAAACATTACCGTTTTCCGGCTTGAAGGAAGTTGTAGCTAATGCAATGAGGTTAAGAAATGTAATATTTCGTGTCTCAAGGCGACGAGCGCAATATGGAGAGTTGTATATCATACTAACCAGCTCCACGTTGTCATTGGCAGCCGTATGACTTACCATCAGTTGAACATCCAGCTAATTTTGTTCTTTTGTAGAATAAAAAAAGATTGTATTATGATATGATCCTAAATGTTTTAAATCTTTTAAAAAAATATAACGAGAACCCCAACACGACTGTGAAGCACAATTGTTAAAATTTTGAATATCCAAAAACGTATTGTTGGAAGACGTGAATGTGGCTTCGTTGTTACATTCGTACTTTTAATGTAACCGCGAAATATACTCTTCCAGTTTCTTTTTTTTTAAAAAAAACAATTCCATACATTACAATGTATTGTATGGAATGGTAAAAAAGCTTATTGTTACACACACACTCTCCCATGCATGTCAATGTGTGCTTCGCGTAAATTGTAATTTATATATTATGCATCTAAATAATAATAGCTGTTCATCTGCTGCTTTGCTGGCAACAACATCCCGGACTCCTTTAGGAGAAGAAATTTCGTAATATTTTTTTTAAAATCCTTAGCTAATTTATACTCAGTAAAAGGAATATTCGTAATAAATTTCAACTCTCAAAGCCTTATGGATTCTGAGATATATGATGAAGATGAGATCTTGGTAAATCCACGTTGTTCTCAAGTACCATGGTTGCATAATAGACGTGAATTAAGTTTTTTTTATCGTCGCATTTGTGACTTCGCCTTAACTGATTTAAACTTACGTTATTAATCTTTTACAAATTATATTATAATAATGAAAACTTTGAGTCTGAAAAACTATGTACATAGATTATGATTTTGTTTTAATATGAAGATGATTAGAATAGAACAATTACTGAAGATTTCCTGTAACAAGTAACAAGAACACAAGTGTAGAAAAGTAGCAATATATATATGTGATATATATGGTAGTATTAATAAACACCCTTAAAAAAAGTGTGATCGCTATATAAAGTATGATATATATGTTGTAATTAAAAATAATGATATATACATATATACATATATTTATTCTTAATAGCGTGAACGGTATATGAAAAAATGTAGACCTCATTTCAAAGTAAGATACAAAAATGAGACCCTGTACTATTTTGCATAAACTTTATAGATTAACTTAAGCACAAATTTAAATGAAGTAAACCGGTATAAAAGTTATATATATATATATATATCAATTAACATAAAATTATTCATAGTAAATAAAGCTTAAACTAGAGAAGGTTGTTAACCCAATTTAAAGCGATACACTTTATACAAATTAACTTTTAACTTTACGCTTACAAGTTTTAACTTATTCGCGGAAATTATCGTGAAAAATTGCTTTTGAACTATTTTTTTTTTATCCTATGAACTCGACGTCTCGCGAACGAAAATAATTTATTTCAGAAACTAAAAGAACAAACTGGTTGCGATGAGTTTTTAAACTCAAATTGCGGCGGAGGGAGGCTGTGCGAGCGAACAACTTGTAACAGCTACTTATGTTTATACTTTGTAAGCTTTTGAAATGCAAATTATATATTTTATACTAGAACTGCATACGGTCCGTTGAGTATAATCAAACTTTATGATCCAATCTTGTCAATTCGAAATCGTAGAAAGCTTTAGATGAGTAACTAGCATATTTAATCAGAAATATATATATATACTCTACGAAAGGACGAGACGAGCGAGAAGTTCATCCGATAGTAAATATACCCCTGCCTATAAACACGGTAATTATGATGATATACACTACACCTAATTTTGCTCGTCACCTAAACACAAGATATTAAATCTCGCTACCACAGTAATTTCACTCGCTACAGCGCTTCCAATCACACAAGTAATATTTGCAAACTACTGTTTGGCAGCAGAAATTGGAGCCGCTGTGATACCTACCTAGATATCAATAAATTAAAAAATCCGAGAGAACTGTCATATAACGACTCATCTCAGGTGCATAACATATAATATCAGGTATATATGTAATTATGTAATCACCACCTACTGTACCACCAGTGAGAGATTTGAAGATGCCAATGCTAAATGTATGAATTAACAAACAAACAGGATATTTACGGATGCTATGCTGTCATAGTCTGTGGAAATTTTTATCTGCAAGAGATAAAATTAAATAGGAACATAATAAAGTTGTCGATCCATAGATAATCTGTTGTCAATAGAGGGTGGTTCCCTCCGCCGGGGAAGTGGATGATAAGGGTGACGCCTCATTACACGTTCACGTTATTGAACATACATTTTGAAATATTCACAAATATTTGACGATTTGAAAAATAGTTTTTTCAGGTAGCTATAAATTTGATGTTTCGTAATGAAATGAATTTGGTACGCAAACATTTTTCTGAAAAAAAAGAGCCTAGAGAAATTAAAGTAAGTAGATGAAATATCAATATCTGATAATATTACAACTGCCATAAGAAAGAATTATGAAGAGCTTTTTCAGGGTCTGTTGCTGTATCTGAATCTATCTATTATATTACTCTATATTTAACCAAATTAAAAAACCGAATAACCTTTACACAATTATCAGTGATTACAAAGTGTGGGCCATCTAAGCGACCTTTTTATCTTTAATATCTCTGCCGTCAAACAATTTACTGGTGGAAGATCTCTGTTGGTGGAGACCGTCTAGGTAGGTACCACCGCAACGCCTAGTGCAGACAAGAAACAGTAGTGTATAAATATTATTGTGTTTCGGTTTAAATGGCACTGTAGCTTGTGAAGTTACCAAGGCAACGAGACAACATCTTAAGTCTGAAGATAACGAGAACAATGTGGTGCTGTGTATAACTAACTAGCGCCACATTTTCATGAGCTGGTTTGTAACTTGCCAACAGGTGAACATCGCAATCGTCTCGTCGCTTCGTTGAATTAAAAAAAAAACAGTAATATGCAAATGGTACCGTTTTCCTGTCTAAACTGCTAGTGTAAGTAAGGACACTTAACTTATATCTTAAAGTGACGATCGCAAAATGATGTAGTATTTACAATCCCAACTAGCGCAAACATCAACTGAATGTCTTTCCCGTTTCGTTGCTTTGTTCAATAACTTAACTAACTCCATCATGTTGAAAGTTAACGAGATGATTATATCGTTTGATTGTTCAAGTTTTGATGAAAGAGATTAATCTAAACTTAAACGAGTTCCCAAGAACGCTACAGCGTATCTACTAAGATACAACCCTAACTATTCAACGACTGGTAAAACAAGAGGCCCATTGTTGAGTCTTGGATCCAGAGACAGAAGAGCGCAAACTTACCTATGCATGCAAACCATACAAAATACAACTTTATCATCTTTAACTTAGTAAATGGTAAAGTAGGTTTTTTATGTTTGTTATCGTCGGGGTACGCCAACATAACGGAAGAACTGAAATACTACAAACACATTCCCACGCGGCGGTAATAAGGTTTACGCTTGACGTAAAAAGGAATCAACTAATGCCCCCCGATACGATGGTTAAGCGCTCAATGTACCCTTTATCTTAGATTAAAAAGAGGGGTGGGTTTACCCATTCACAATGACTACGGTTGTTGGTTAGAGCAGGTGTTGAAAACACTTTTTTAGAGTTGATTGACCCAACTATAAAGGTACGAAACAATGGTATTGCGTTATCGCCTTCGTCGGGGGCGGTTTGGAGTTGATGGAGAGCATTCAAGTGTCTTTGAAAACCCACTGATTTGAAAATATGCTTCTCCCCTAATACAGGATCCATAATTTTTTTTTGTGCTATTTCTTTCTTTATATTATATAGATTAGTGTACGAGTACGATCCCACCTGATGGCAAGCAGAGATGTAATCTATCTCGTTGACGACTATTCGTGCAATAACATCACATCCACTTAATCTTTTACCACCGTACATGTGTTCTTCATCATTTGCCGTTCAACGCCTTGACCGGATGGAAGGAAGCTGTAGCTAGTGAAATTACTAAGGTAACGAGATTTAACATCCTTTGTCTCAAGGCGACGAGCGTATTGTGGTGCAGTGTATCTCATCTGATCTAGCACCACAATGTTATGAACAAGCGCGTTACTTACCATCAGCTGAACGTCTTGCTTGTCTCATCGCTTCGTGGAATAAAAAAAAATTTAAATGTCAACGAGCATAACGTGCTAGTGGTGTATGTCATACTAACTAAAGCTACGTTGTTATGATCAGTTATATAACTCTCTATTAGGTCAATGACCTGTTAGTTTGGTCGCTTTATTGAATTCAATAGAGAAAATTACTACTTTAAATTTTTATTTAATTAAGTTAAATAATTACTTAATGCTTTAGAAAGCTTGCAGAAAATTTATCCAGCTTTTACTCTTTCTTCCCGCAAATCTTCTAACTACTTCAGTAATTGTATAATAGCGAGAGCAGGCTCCTCAGGACCGCGGCATCTTGAACGACAAATAAAAAATAACTTTTTAAGGTTTCGTGAATGAGGTTAGGCGGGTCAGCAAATAATTATTTAACTTAGAACTTAGTCATGACTTTAGTATATTGGCTATTTTCACGATCGCGTCAAAAGGCAGTTGATTTAATTAGAGACCTATTTTACTACCACGGTGCATATTTCTGCTGAAAAGTAGTATGCAAACATAACTGTTCCGGTTTGAGAGGAGATTTATCTACTGATATTTTCCCCACGTAATAAAAAAAAAAATAGTTTCACCCGCAGCACCTGTTTCTGAAAGCATTACTGTGTTTCGGTTTGAAGGGCGCTGTTGCTAGTAAAATTACTAGGGTAACGATACGTAACATCTCAAGGTCACGATTACATTGTGGTGCTGCGTATATCTTCATAATTAGCGTCACGTCGTTATGGGCGGGCGTATCACTTACTATCAGGTGCTGGGCTTACTCGCCTCGACAAAAAAAGGCTTTTGAGTTGCCATTCTTTGGTTAACTGTTGACGGAGTACAGCTCGTCAAGTGAGGGTAGAAGTTTATAGTTTGTGTGTGTAAATATCAGTTTAACAATCGACTATATAACACCGGTTGATAATGTAAATATTCTAAAATATTAGATAACATGTTATTAAAGGAGTACCCTTGAGTTTCTTCTGTTTTATTCTACGAGAGACACGAGACGCTCATCTGATGGTATGTGGTGCTCCTTTCCATACACATCACAAAATTGTACTCGTCGCTTTGCAACACGAGTCATTAGGTATCCTTAATCCAGCAATTCTACTGGCTACGGAGCACTTCATACCGAATCTCAGTAATATTTGTACACAATTTTTTGGCGGTAGAAATAGCAGCTGCATTAGTACTACGTCCGTCTGCAGTAGTCTTCCTGCTGTGTTCTTCTCGGGAGAGCTTCCTCTATTAAATCAGCAGTAAAAGTTCCAAATACATATATACATAAGAGATTCCCATCATGTAGACACTCATCACGATATCTCTAGAACCATTATGCTTAGATCCTTGAAATTTGATAGAAATATTCCTTTTGCCGAGTATAGATCGCCTAAGAACTATTTTATAAAATTCCTTTACCAAAGGTAGTTGCGGGGGTTTCAATGCTAGCAAACCGGACGTGGAGTATTTAGTGATTATGTATATATAACAAAACGATAAGTTACAAAAAAATATATATTCTTAAATTCGTCTAGTGTTACGTATAAGGAGGCGGGAATCGTTTAAGTGACTTAAAGGATATCGCGGATTAGGCGATACGTCAAGTGAAGGTTTCTGTCTAGTCCCTCGCTTTATGCAAGATACCTTAGTAATGGTTCTTTATACCAAAGAAACGATACCGCAACTTATATGTAACTTACTTTTTAAGTTTAATCATATTAGAAACTTTTCAATGTATTAAAATTTCCTTTATAGTGAGATATTTTGAAAATTCGTTCAAAATGAAGAATCTACGACAGTGTCTGAACAATTCGTGTCGGTTAACTTGTCGCAGAAACAGTTGGTGCGATCTAATAAACTCGACTGAACTCTCTTCGCGACCAACTATTTGGAACTGCTTAAACTATTCAAGTTAATTGTTAGAGATATTTGGTGATAAGTTATGTAATATATTTAGTTATCACCAAAAGTATTTATTATATAAGAGAAGAGAATTCGCGAAGTTTATGCTAAAATGGCATGCTCTCTGATCAACATTATGTGTAAAGATAGTGAAGTACGAATATTATCTTATAAATGTGAAGATTCAAGAATAAAAAGTAATAAAAATTATATTAATAGATAAAATAAACAAACAGAAATAAGTTAAAATATATTTTCGTTTTATGAAATATATATATATATTTGTCTACCGAAGTGATAAAGGGCGCGAGACCGGAGATCATTTAGGCGAACATTTTCCTCGCCTCCTCGTGTTTTATGCTGAGAGACATAAGATGTTAAGTCTTGTTACACCAATAATTTCACTAGCTACAATGTCCTTCAGACCGGATTACAGTAATATTTGTATACTACTGTTTGGCGGCAGAAATAGCAGCTGCCTACCTAAAGGGTTCCGGCAATACAGGTCCACCACCAGAACATCTCTTTCTTTCTAGCTATTATCCTATGTAGTGGTGAGGCCAGCTTTCTTTGTTTTTCTTCTCCACTTTGTTCTGTGCTCGACATCATCGTCAGTCACTTGGCACTCCGTACATGTCTCTTAACACTACGTTTTTCCATCCTGTTTTGGGTCTGCCTATGGTTCTTAAACCAGAGAGGGTGAGCTACAGCGCCAAGTAGCCAAGGTAATCAGGCGATCTTCTTTTTACGTGACCATACTATCGCAGCTTACTTCCTTTCTGACCACCAGCAGAAAATATAAGTAAATACACATACATAATACCTGTTCCTTGTTTATAACCTTGAAATATGTTTAACATAAATTATACATACTAGTAATTTCTTTCCTAGTGAATAAGATTTTTTTAAATACGATTAATCAAAAATATTTAAAATTCTTCTCATAGACTACATATATGACAAGTTCTTTTCCTATATATATATATATATATATATATATATATATATACATATATATATATATATCTTAATGAGATTTCACAGCGTCAGGATAAATTTGTATTTCTAATTTTTGACAAACATCCCGTAGTACGTTGTCCAATATAAAAATGATGAAACCGGCACACAAGACACTAGGTCCTTTCTTTTGTCGTCGGTTAAAAGGATACAGCTCTACATAAACGTGGCTGATATTTTAAACTTAGTTTCCGGGAAATCCTAAACTACTTTGATAATTGAATAATCACGGCCGTAACTTCGTCTAGAACCGCTGTAGACTTTAAGCCACAAGACCGCAAAATGTTATAAGCTCAAGCGATGAACTTAAGCCACTCTTGATTACTGGTGTCAGGTCTCTGTTTCCGGAGAGTGTCTAGGTACCGTAGTTGTTGTTATTTCTGACGCCTACGAGACGAGACCTATATCTTCTGTGTAAAGGCGATGAGCACAATGTGGTGTATTGTATATCACCCTACCTAGCGTCACATTATAAGTAGGTAATCATCTCACTCGGCTCGTCACGTCGTCTTACAACCCTTATCAACGTGAAATAAATTTCGGAATTCTTATAAAGAAAATTCCTCTCGACTTCAATTACATACTGCAAGTTTTCTTAGCTTATGATAGACATCCGTTCCTCACACGAGTGCTAAGTGAGCGCCTTGGATGGTAAGTAATCGCCCCGCAGGAAATGACAGTCGCAGGTGCGGCCCCGGCACCGACTGCTAATAGCTTTTAGACAGCTAGCCTTCTTAGTGGTGTTCACATTCATCGATATATACGTAGTTTCAAAAACCGCATATTTTGTTATGAAATAGATGATGTTTATTGGTGATAGATTGCCGTCCAGGTAGGTACCACCTTAGCGCCTATTTCTTCCAGCAAACAGTAGCGTGCATATTACTGCGTTCCGGTATGAAAGAAAGGGGTCGGTAGTTAGTGTAATTACTGACGTAACGAGATAAACACAATGTGATACAGTGTATAACGTCCTAACCAGCAGCAAGTTGTTATGGGTAGGCGCTTCACTTACCATCAAGTGAAAATCCGCTCATCTCTTCGCTTCTTAGAATAAAAAAAAAGATAGTGAAAGGTACATTGATCTAAATTAAGCTAAAGCTTTTAGAAAAGGAGCAACATGAATAAAACGATATGGTCCAAGACCAACTTTCGTGGATGTTTACATCCGTCATCTTGCTCTTACTTGTGCATACTCGAGAAGGCTAAGGTACCTACTAAACTTCAGTTCATGAAGAAAAATATCGTAAAGTAATTTATTGTCCAAAATCAAACAAGCATCATATAAATATATGACATTTGTTAAATCGCGATCGGCCAGTGTAGTAGATAAATAGAGTTAACGCTCATCTTGTGAGAGAAGGCCCTAGGTCTTCAGCATTGAGAAAATGTTTAAGATTTGTTATGTTTACAGAAAAAATATACGATATTTGTATATACATAAAAATAACCACTGATTTTTTAATTTAGAATGAGGTCGTAGGTAGTAGAATAACTTTCCCCCGAACAGGTTCCCGCCTTGTCGTGGCGGTGGGGCTCAGTAGCCGTGGCTTGTTTATTCAATATGAAGCTAAGAGGAACCTGCCCTGCCGACCCGAGGTGGCCCGTCCGGGTGAGCTCTTTGAGCTTACCTCTAATGTTTGCCGGTGGGTTTCGGAGGCAGGCTTGTACTGCCCGTCGTACCCGCGATGGAGTCGCGGAGGGAGAGCAGTGACGGCTGCTCTCTCTACCCTCTGCTACTAAGTGGTGCGGCACCGCTGATACGGCGGCGGTAGAGTCGCGGGGGAAGAGGAGTATATCGTTCCACGGTTCTCCCTATCCTCCACGGCCGTATTCGGAGAGGATATAGACCGTACTCGCCGCTGGGAACCGATAGTTTTTTCTCTTGGCTTCCATGATCTCTGGGTGACGGATTAAAGGTATATTATGTTAAATAGCAAAAAGATCCAATGAGGACATAATAGTGCAGTCAGAAAAAATCCTAGCCTCCCGATATAAAATAAAGCTAAGGTCATTAAATAACAACTATTAATACTTATTAAAAATTACTGAAATTTCGATAAATCTTCTGAATTTTCCATCTCTACACCTTTACTGAGATGACATACAATAATGGCCGACTTGCAGCACCATCTGCTACCAACGCAGTTGAATTAGCAGGCATGTGGCCGTCTTCAGCTGAAATTGGTACACACTCGTATGACCTGCTCGTGAACATGCACTCCTGTCATTAACTTTCAAGCAAACTTAGTCCTTAGGTTGTGAACTTAAGAAAATCGTGGCTCAGTTAAGAGTGGCAAGAGAATTCTTGTAACATTACCTTCATACTAGCTTTAACGAGCCTACACGTGTTCATAAGGGTTTGTTAAGTCTCAAAGTTTACGGCGTGTGTGCCAAGAACAAGTAATTTTACTTTAAGTACTCACATAAATAAAATTAAAGGTAACTTGAAAATATAAACCAATATACGAGTAAATGTACTAATATTATCTTTATTATTAAGCAACTAGTAAAACGTGGCGCTGTCTTTAGCAACTTAATTACTGCCACGTTATTATGGACAATCTTATCACTTACTAGTTAAAAAATACTACTACCAGTATTCAACCGTTCATGACTTTAAATAATAAATAAATCGACCATCATTTCAGAGAAGAGTTCATATTTAGTTAGAAAGGGTTAGTAACAACATAGTGCCTATCTAGTATGTCTGTAAAATATTGCTAAGAATTTAACATAAATGTACACAAATATCTCAAAGTATAATTTATGAAATGCATTAAGAACACTTACTTAAACTTTTTACTTAAATTATAATAAAAACATTAGCAAAATAGAAAGAGAAATGTTTAAAGAAAATGCGGGCTTAATGCAAGAACAGTTATAAAACATCTTGATCTCAAGTTATAAAGATGATCCCTCGAGAAGCTGCCACTCAGGGGAGTGGAAGTACCTAAACTGTTGAAATCTGATAACTCCTACTTGAAAAGATTTCCATAATTTAATCTACTATAGGAATTCGTCCCAAAATACAAAGAATACTTTACTATATTTTGTTGTAACTGTCACGGTTCTACTGTTGTAATGAAACTAGATGTTTCTCGCCCGCTTTGCTGGCTGTAACACTCTCGCGACTCCCTTGGAGGAACAAATTTCGTGAAATTCATCCTTTGGTGGCCTGTAAATGGCAGAAGCAATATCTTCACGAAATTCTGAGAACATAGATTTAATAGTTGCCGAGAACTCTTGATAAATTAACAAAGCTCTGCATACATAGACATAGGACTGAAGTACAAATGTTATTTGAAATACAATAATTTTGACAACTGACGATAACTCTCATTCTAACAACAGACATATTTTAAAATACGAGTTGTAATTATATAATATGATATATTGCTAACATGACCATAATGTAATATGATGTTAGATGAGAATGGCCAACGATGGCTTACTCACCGAAAAAGATGATTATATACCACCAGCATCGAGAATGAAATCATTCGCGTATCTCATACAATGCTATCATAAATTATTTAAAAATACCAACATTTCTGTTACCTCTTACAGTCTAAATTTTCAGTGATATAAAATGTAGAGGTATGAAAAACGATCATCTTTTCAGTCTATTGTCATTTACGGCCACGCTTCGTATATAAGTTGTTAAGTATGCTGGTAAATATAAAAAAGCTGCATTATTTTCCGTAGCTTCTTCGTAGTCGCTTTTTACGACACGTCGAAGGAAGTGTAATATATCCCACGCGGGGGACGAAAAACGATAAAGGAATGAAACATTTTTTATTCAATTAACTTGATATCTTTTGGAAGCATGAGATACGGCCATAAATCCTTATCCGTGGCCCGTTGTCTAGAGAACGGAAATCTGAAAGCGTCCCTCTCGCATAGCGTCACCGATTTATCACTCCGCTCGCGCCATCTATCACGCCATTAAACTCGACGTAACGTCCGTGGATCGCGGCGGGAGCTTATGGTAGGGGACACGCGCCCGCCTGAACAGTTCCCGACCAGACGCGTGGGGGAACGCACGCCAGTTCACCAGCGAAAGAGCGGGAAACAAACCACCGAACTTGACTTCAACAGAACCATGACCGGAAATGTTATATACGATTGTGAACTTTTGAAAAGTGTATTTAAAATTAAACTCCACATGTAACTTTGAAGTTTACTTAAGTGTTACAATCATGACTATTTAGTGATATAAGAATTAAAATGAATACAGCCTGTTGGATTTTATTTTTTCTTTTCACCACAACATCCTGCGGTAAGTATCCTTATCGTTTGGCTTACTTAAGATTAATATACAAAGAATACTTTGTTTGACATAATTTTCTTATAAAATTATTAATATATTCTAATTATAATTAATCTAAATTTATTATTAATTATCATTATCAGTCGATAGACGTGCATAGGGCTCTCCCAAAGATGCCTACATTGACCGGGTAGGGATTTATATGAGAGGATTCGGACCATTTCCCACCACGCTGGCCCCATGCGGCTTAGCTGAAACCAGTCTCGTTCGTAGATTAGCAGGGTGCACCACGAACAAGTGAGGTTAGCTTGGATCCCGTGAGTTGTTGTACGAAAACCCTGGAACCCTTTCTTCTTGGAATATATTACCTTTTACTTTCGCCTATCATACATTTAACTTTCTTGGCACAAGTTTCTTTTTAGAAAAAGTTGTTTCTTAAGTTTTTATTTTTAAACCCCTAACCGCAAATTTTCTTTATATGAATACTTTAAATATTAGGTAATAATAACAAAAGAGTTAAGTCACTATTGTCATTATAAGTAAATTATATACTTCAATAATTAACATAAATTCTGTGATTTTTTTATAGACACATTTCTAATAAAATTTAATTTTACGTACAATTAATATAAAAAAATTACACTGCGTTGTTGATAAAGAATAACTTATTTATTAAATTTACGTAACGATACTTAACAGTTTATGTCTAAGGCGACTATGTCAATCGGGTGCAGCGTATATCATGCCACGGTGTTCTGGGCGGACGAGTCGATTACCATCAGATGTACATTCCGCTCATGTCTTCGCTTCGTAAAAAAAAAATACTCATGTAATCGCGTTATACGCGACTTATCTATTTTAATGCCTACTATCAACAATGGCGTAAAAAAATTGGTTAACTTAACTGGTGGTTGATATCTGTTGCCGAACGTCGTATGGGAAGTTTCTACCGCAGCACCTATTTCTGCCGACAAAGGGTAGTATTCACACCTTACTGCATACTACTTTGTAAGGCGTTGAAGGTAATAATATTACTAGAGTAATGAGATTTAACATATAATTATTATAATAGATTAGAACTATCTATCAAAACAGCATGAACTTTGTATTTAGTGGCAAAAATATATGTTAGCATAACCACATACTTGGTACATGTACTATTATCGAGATCAAACTTGATAACACGCCGGACCTATTTATATACATATAAGTAATAACCTACAGTGGACGTCTACTGGCTGATGATGATGAATAACCATAAACATGCAGATTATCGGTATCAGAACATTTAAGGTTTTGTGTACGGGAGTCAATATTATAATACGATGGAAAATATTAATAAATTGTACTGAATGAACTAATATCAATAAGGAGAGTAAAGGTTCCAGCAAAATAATTCACGGGACCCAAGCCGACCTGCTCGTGATGCATCCAGCTAATCAACAAACTAGACTCTGGCTCTTACCAACTCGCATTGGGCCAACGTGGTGAGAAATGGACCAAATTCCTCTTAATATGAATGTCTATCAGATCTTGGTGGAATCTAAGGAGGCCTACGTCTACTAGTGGCCGTCAATCGGCTGATGATGAGTTTTTTTATTTAAAATCAACTTTTTTCTCGGCTTCTTTCATCATTTACACCGTTTACATATTCGTTACTAATTTACAAAACGATTCTTACTTACAGCTTAAGTAAAAGCATGTATATATGCTTTTACTTATTCTATTATATTATCTGCCATTACTTACAATACTATTGTGTACAGATGTATATATAAAGTAATATTTGCGTGTACTTATTTCTTTTGTTGACAGTGATACATTAAATAACTTACAATTTGCTAATTATTTGAACGTAAATAACTAGACATTTTCGAACAGGTACTTTAAACTTTTTGTTATTTACACTTGTTCTTAACTTAACAATATGTTTTATCACAGCGAAGCCAAGATTACTAATTATGCTCACTAAATTTGTATACGTTTACAGGACCATAGATTCACTTAATTTGTCCTGAACAAAATCGTCAACAAATAATATTATATGTTATCACAATGATAACCACCCACTTAATAAGTATACTAATAACACTTGACCATTCTGCTAAGATATCCGTAGTACGAGTTTTATATTAAATTACAAGAACAGAACATGACAAATATATCGCCGTAGAACTCTGCTACGGCGTAGCATTAATAGACAGGACTAAGGTTTTAGGACTACTGATAATAGGTCTCTGTTGCTAAAAACCCTATACGTATATATCAACCACCGCAGCTCCTAAATAATAAAAATATGCCGCCAAACGGTACTATGCAAACATTATTTTTTTCCGGTTTACAGGGTGTTGTATTTGTTAAAGTTAGTGGGGTAAACAGCGTATCCCTTACGTGTACGTGAACGTGTCGCACCTGTTCATAATAACGTGGCTCTAGTAAGGATCATATTCACAGCATCACATTATGTTCGATATCTTAAGTTGTAAGACGTTAAATCTCGTTAGCACAGTAATTTCACTAGGTACTACGCCCGTCGAACCGGAACACTATAATGTTTGTACAGTACTGTCTGGCGGTAGAAATGGGACCTATAGTAGTCCTAAACTAGATTATCTCCGACTTTAAAAGGCTTCCACTACCAGTAAATTTATCTAGGCAAAAACCTTGCTTGATTTTTTTTATAACTTATTTCAGCAGATCATCGTGACAACAATATCTTAGTTATATCAAAGCGAGAACTTCTTAAGTGGAACGTCTGAGTGACGCTGCAGCATCGTTAAAACTTCAACAATTACACTCAAGTTGCGTTTCAAAGTTACACGCCTCCCACACTCGTTCACACCCATTCTAACTTCAGTAACAAGCATCCTTTTTTTTCCCTTATTTCACGCGGAAGTGGGATTCATATTTAGGGGTCCGTATGATGCCGCGAACAAAGGGAAATACATAACAATGAAATGTGTCTTTAAAAATATAACACATCATGGCCGGTATAGAAGGCAAACAAAGTACTGGTAGACGGGGGTAGTTGTAGTTACATGCAAACGGAAGTAGAATGTCTTTACTTACACCTTGCTCAAAAGTGTTAACACGTCTGTAATCTTCAGATATGTAAAGATTTATATATTGTTATTAATTAGAAAAAAATAAATAACAATGATAATAAATAAAACTAGTATTAGTAGTATTTTAACCGAGTATTTTTTCCTCTATTCGCTGATGGTTGGTCTCTGTTGCTGGAGACCTTTAGGTGTCATCGTAGTTTTTTTTTGCTATCAAATAGGAATATTCAGATCTTACTGTATTCCGAATTAAAGGGCGTTGTAGCTAGTGAAATTACTGGGGTAACGAGATTTAACTTTACATGTCTTAAGGCGTCGAGCACAACGGGATTTATATCACCCTACCTGACGCCGGGTTGTTATTGGCAGGCGTATCACTTATCATCAGATGAAAGTCTCGTTTGTATCTTCGCTTTGTCGAATAAAAAAATGGTTAGTGATGTAATAAGCTTGTTCACTCGATACCAAAAATAAGCTTATTGGTTACCTGCTCAAAGAACTTAGGCTGTATCCGACTTGACTTACTTATAATGACCTGTCTTATTTAATAATTCTAGAACAAGGTGTCAAGTAACAAAGTGAACAAGGAGATATTACCTGATAGCTCATGACTATGAAAAAATATTCTTTCATCAGATATCTAATCATTGGCTCTTCGTTTGGCAACATTTGGCTACACCAGTCGACTTTTTATAACAGCAACACCAGCCCTATCAATAACGACGTAGCATTTATTTTACATTTAAAACTTGTAGTCCAAACCAAAGACGTGTACATAATAAAATAATTCATCACGCATTAATGAGTGTCTTTGATATTTAACTAGTAATTTCTAAAATTTTTAACATTACATAGTAAATATTGACTTAGTGATATTGTTACAGTGGTTGTAGTGACATCGAAAAACAAAAGTGTCGTGGAAGAGGGAAGAAATGCAGGAGGCTCACTTGAAACCATGTAAGTAATAAGTTAGATATACATTTTACACATCTAATAGTATTTGTGAAAAAAAAATTTCTACATAACCTACCTATTTTTGAAGATAATTAAATTCCTCTCAGAATTATTTGATATCAAACACACAATCATACACATATTGTTACATCAATCGTTACTCTGCGATTTAAGTTATATTTTATTTTAAGTTTTTATTCAAAAACTTTATTATAAGAATCCATAAAATGAGTAATAACTAAGTTTAAATCTTAAAGCTTTTAAAAATTAATATACTTGAACATAATATTCAATTTATTTTAAACTATAACTGTTATCACAAGTGTTCTTAATCAATTTATATCTTTCGCTTTTATCATTGATAATTTGTTATTAAAGTTAATTGAGAAGAGAGAAGCGGGACGTTCGCCTGATGGTAAGTGATACGCCCGTCTATATCAATGTGGCGCCATTTAGAATGATATACACTGCAGCATATTACGTTCATCGCCCTAAGATTGATAATTGGAACTGCGATTTTCGGACCCGTTATACTATAAATAAAACTCGCTGCAACGCGCTTCAAACCGAAACACAGAAGTGTTCGAACACCACTGTTCGGGGGCGGAAATAGGCGTTAGAGTGGTACCTACCTAGATGGTCTCCAGCAGCAGACATTCACCAGTAAATGATAACCTCTGCGTTCATCTCAGAACTACTAAGCAAGAAACATTAGTATTGACACTTAAGTTTTAAGTTTATTAACATAAAGTTATTGACTGTTAAAACCGAAACGGTATTGTGGAAATACTACTGTGTTCCGGATTGAAGGGAGTTATAGCTAGTGAAATTACTAGGGTAACGAGACTTATTATCTTATGTCATAAGGCGAGGAGCACAACGGAGGGCTGTGCATACCATTCTAACGAGCGTTATAAAAAAATTGTTTTGTTATAGATTAATTGTAAATATAAGGTAAAAGTGTTGCTTGGTTTTACAACCAAGATCATCATCACCATCTTTTTTTATACAACGAAGCGACGAGATGAGCGGGACGGTCAATTGATGGTAAGTGATACACCCGCCCATAATAACGTGATGATACTTAGGAGGGTAGTATACACAGATCCATATTGTACTCCTTGCTTTAAGGTATAAGATGTTAAGCCTCGTTCGTTACCTCGGTAATTTCAATAGCTACAGCACTCTTAACACTGGAACACAGTAATGTTTGCACATTGCTGTTTAGCGGTAAAAAATGGGCGTTGGTACCACCAGTAATTTCGGCCTATTGTTCACTGCTGAAACTAATAACAATTAAGTGCAAGTTATTTAGTTACAAGATCTCACTTATCATAATTAACCTCGGAAGCTGTAAATATGTGAACGTTATGATTGATTTTTTCTTTATATTTATCCGGATTCTGCCTCCTACGCGTCTGAAAAGCAAATTGTAAAATAGCATTTCAAACTTACAGCAACATGGAGGAGCGCGAGTCGCGGATGCAATAAATCGTCCGATATTGTTCGTAGCTATTGTACTTCCGGAGCAGAGCTGCACACGAGATTGATACCTATTCTTTGTGTGCAAAAGAATATGTTTTGCTTGTGTGTTTGTCTGTTTCGACGTGATATTGTATACACTATCTCATATCAGTTACGAGAAAAGGATTTTCCTTTTCATACTTACATTCAACTTCTTTGAATTACTAAATATTCTAGCTCTTTTCTATCTTTCTGTTATGGTAAGGTTTTTAGGCTGGTTATATACATAGGTATATACGCTACAGCCCCTATTTCCATCGCTGAATAGTATTCTGAAAATATATTCACTGGTGGTAGGTCTCTGTCGTCGGCGACCGTAATAGTAGGTACCATCGCAGTGCCTATTCCTGTCTGCAAACATTACTGTGTTCCAGATTGAAGGGCTTTTTAGCTGGTGTAATTACTGAGGTAACAAGATTTAATATCTTATACCTCAAAGGGATGAGGACAATGTGAAGTTTTCATTCCATTCTAATTAACGCCACATTGTGAAGGGCAGGTGTATAACTTAACTTACCTTTAAGTAAACGTCTCGCTCGTCTCGTCGTTTCGTAGAGTAAAAAAACGTGATTAATAATAACATTGTTATAGCAATGTTTGATTTGTAATGTAATGTTTACTGATATCCGAAATACGGTTAATTCAAATAAAATTGAGTTGGCTTACGTTTGTTCGTGTTTCAATTAATTCCATCGAAAAGCTGTGATTAATATTGTATTGTGTGTTTACCGCGGAGCTGGTGGTACGTCAATTTTACCAATATCCGATTTTTGATTGTGATGTAGTACTATTGATATCATATTGCTGAATTGTTGCTATATTTACAAAGATTTTGCTTAAATTTATTTAACAAAAAATACATTTTCAGACTACAAGCATAGATTATGTATACCTTTTAATATAACTTGTCCACAAAGATAACTAATCGTTGTGGTATTTGTTATTAAATAATAATAACCGTTTCATTTTGGTATTCACTGGTGGTAGATCTCTGATGAAGTTCTCCAGGGTGTCAGCTAAACTAAAATATTATTGGAGACCATTAAAAAGCCAAAGGGACTGTGTATATCATCCTAAGTACATTTCATTATTATGTAATCAGGTTACAGTCTCACTCTTCTCATCGTTTCGTTAAATAGAAAAAAAGAGACCATTTCTATTTCGACCAGACTTACTTTCAATATCTCCTCCCTCTCCAAGAGTAATGTGCGATGTGGTGTTGTGTATATTATACTAACTAGCACCTTGTTAGGTGCAGGCATTCAATTTTTATTATTGTCTCTATAAGGTGCAAGAAATGATCATTCAATCAGATTTCAAAGTAATTTGAAAGTTTACTATTATATCAATGAATAGTTTCAAATATCTAGTAGTTCTATTAATAACTTGTGACCTATATAAATGATAGAGGCTATCAAATGAATGGAATAAAAGGTTTTAGATCACAAAAGAAATAAAAATCTAGCTTGACTTCATAAGACTTAAAAACTTAAAACTCAAGTTGAAATTAATTATTAATTAAAATGCTAGGTAGGTAGAGGGCGATAGATTTTCATATCTTACAGGTTTTTTATTTAAATGGACGGGCGGGATGTTCATCTGATGGTAAGTGATACGTCTGGCTACAACATGGCGCAATTAGCGTTATATATATTGGACCACATAGCGCTAATCGCCTAAGACATAAGATACTGTGTTTCGTCACTCCATTAATTTCACTAGGTACAGCGGCCTTCAAACCGTAACATACTAATGTTTCGCGGTAGAAATAGGCGTTGCAATGGTACCAGTAAAATCATCTAATGACATCTCTAAATTGTAGATAGAGTTTACTATTTACATCCCGAATTGGCTTCGCAGATGTTGCCTTCTATTCTTGTATATATATAAATAATCCGGCTCCAATGATCTCAATTACAATGTGTTCGATAAAAATAATTGCTTCCTCCGGCCTTTTTCTTTCAGACTGATAGCGGATGTCAAGAAAAATACAACAGTGTACGGAAAATTAGACGCGAATCAAATTACAGGAAATAATGGTGAGCTTAATAATAATGATTAAGTTTTATTTTTGGCATAATTGCAACAAATTATTGAAATATCTTTTTATCATCAAATCATCTCATGTATGAATTTTTTGCTGAATAGATCTTTGTTGTCGGAGTCCGTCTAAGTAGTTACTATCGCAACTCGTTTTTCTGCCGTCAGAAAGTAGTATGCCAAATTTACTGGATTCCGGTTTATAGGGCGTTATAGCTAGTAACAATACTGGGGTAGTTTACTATATACTACAACGACTTATCATATCTATATATACACAGCAACACAGGCGATGAGCATAATGTGCTAGCTATGTATATCATCTTAACTGACGCTACATTGTTTTAGACAGATTATCACACCATCAGGTTAAAATCTGACTGTTCTTATCACTACATCAAATAGAAAAAAAGAGAAAGATGTTTTCCTTCTTCTCTTACTTTTTATATGGTTTCTATCTCCAAAAGCTCAGTAGCAAAGAATGTCATTATATTTCATGGTATTTAGTCTGATCTCTGTACTTTCTTTTACTTTTACGTTACTTAAAAAAGGTATATATTAAAATTGGATAAGTGAATAATTAAACTTACGAAAGCTATCTATTTATTTATTTATTAAAATTACGGTATCTTATACGTTTAACAGAAACTAAATATTCAAACCGACCGCGTCACAAAAGAAGAATAGGGATGGTCATATCGCAACACTTCAGTGAAACTACAATTACACTTGGTGTAGACGTAAGTTTATATTTTAATATAACAAATACATATATAATTAACCAATTTACAATAATTAACAATATTTCCTGTTTTTGGAGCAAAGTGGCTAACAGCTTGTTACACGGGGGTTCGATACTACGAACTATACATTTAATGGGAGGGTGTTGTCGAATAAACTTGGCAAGCTCTTACCCTTGTATTTCAAAATAGCCACCATAACAGAATTTCTGTTTTCCGGTTATCACATGCAAGCCGGAGTATAATCGATTTAACACCATTAAATTTAACCTGCAGACTCAGCATAATGAATTGTTAATTGATGATGTGATCTATGGTGGTAAGGCGGAATAACTTAATAACTGCCTTTTCAGTCTTTTTTGAAGTTTTAACATTTTAAAATAAATAATGAAAGAGACGTAGGTTATAAGTTATTGGTGGTATGTATCTGTTACCGGAGACCGTCTAGGTAGGTCTCACCGCAGCGCCTCTTTCTGCTCCCAAACAGTACTGTGTTCCGGTTTAAAAGACGTTGTTAACTAATGGAATTACTGACGTAACGAGTCTTTATATCTTAAGTCTCAAGGCGACGAGCTCAATAAATTTTGGTTCAATTTAACTCTTCAAAAATTGTTTTATGCTAAATAATGTAGCTACATTGTAAACTATATTTACACTGTAACTTGACTACATATAAGTTTTGTTGTAGATTAACTTACAGTGTATAATAAACGGTCCACATCCTGCGAGATTTGTTTGGGAAAGAGACAATATGGTTATATCTTCTAACACGGACTCCAGGTAAATAACTTATTTATTATTTAGGTGTTAACCGTTTCCATAACTCAGTGGCTACGGAGGTTCCTAGTTCGTTTCCGGGTTCACATGTTCTGAAGTTTGATTGAGGGTAGGATTTTTCAAATTCACTTTGCTAGCTACCGCACTCATAGTGTACTTACTGTAATGATAATGCTATTTTCCGTTTTTTAATATATGGGTGCCAGGGTATTTTGGGCTATCACTGTTACTAGACACTAAACTTGAAGTCAAATGTTACCCCATAACGAAAACTTTAGTAGTTTATTAGTAGTAAAATTCTTATACAGATTATGAATCCCGCTAAGTAGCGAAGTATAGTGTGATAGCAAAGATTCTTAAAATGTTTTTCACATAGTTGGAACTAAATAAAATTAAGTTGAAAGGTAAGTACTTAAGACTGTTATACTTACGTCAGGCAAAGCTTATAATGACGGAATTTAATAATAATTTTAGGTACACGATAGGCCAGACCATGACGCCGGATGGCGGGGTTATGACGCAGTTAAACATATCCCACGTAAGAGTCGATGATGGTGGACTTTACTCGTGTGTAGCTCACCATGGAGACACAGTTGTCGCTCATGAAGATAGAGTGAACGTCTATGGTATATCAAAAAGCATTTTATTAAAATCTATAGAAAAGTTTGTAGCAAATCCACTGTATTTTACATATTGTTATAACATCCCAAATTTTTCTTCTAACTCTTTTTCATTTAGAAACTAAGTGGTACTGACTATACCAGCGAAATCATAACCTTAATCATTATTAACTATTAATGAACTATTACTTGTTACTATGAATCTCATAATCTAATAATATAAATCGATGACTATAGCATAGTATTTAACAGTGAATTATAGAAACCTTTTAATACTGTATTTTATCGTATACACTTTTTATTACTTTATAAATAGTACACAAAAGTAACTTATGTATTAATGGAAATATAAAATGTAATGCGATTACATACTTTACATCTCAACTTAGATTTAGATCATCAGATTCAGTTTAATGTAAATTAATAAAGTTGAATCTTTCATTATATTACACCAGGCCCACCATATATCAGAACGTTGCCACCTTTCAAAGTTCAAAGCGGTCAAAGTGTAACACTTCGCTGTCCTTACTATGGCTATCCAATCAGGTAAGGTATGTGCTCTAAAGACAATATAAGACAATGACTAAATGTAGTCTTATATGCTTCATTGGTTTTTAGAGAAATCTCATGGGAGTACAAAGGTAAAGAAATAGCTAAGGACGGACAACAATCGCAACGGTACAAAAGATTTATCAACGACACCGCCTACAGTATAGAGATATTTGGACGGAAACCTAAGTTAAGACGGAAACGGGATACGGCCAGTGTAAAAATTGACGGGGTTCTTAATATAGCTAAAGTGGGCAAAAGTGATAATGGGGCAGCTTACGCTTGCATTGTCAGAAGTCCATCTGGTGAGATGGCGAAAAGATCATTCGAACTTCAAGTGGTGGAAGCTCCGCAACTAGAAGAGATACTTTTAGCATCTGATTTACGCGAAGGACAAATAGTTCAAATTCACTGCAACCTCAAGAGTGGCGACTCTCCGGTCTACTACTCTTGGTTGAAAGACGGTAAAAAGATACCCACACATTTAAAGGTATTCAATGTATATTACAAATTAAATTTAATTTCTTAAAAGTTATTATCACTGTAAGTAGGTTAAGATAAATATGCTGAGATTACATCATTTTAGATTGTCGAGCGTAGCTTAGAAGTGTTCAGTGTGCTCATCATCAAAAACGTTTCCTTGGAACATTGTGGAACTTATACATGTGTTGCAGCGAATCATGTTGCTAAAGTAAACAAAACTGTAAATTTGTATATAAAAGGTAAGCGTTTTTGTTTTATGACAACAATACTTATATTTGCTGGTGGAAAGTAATGAGAAAAAATTATAAAGAGATTCCTTTATAACGTAAACATCGTGGAAGTAGATTTGTTCTAAAATGTATTAGCGGACGCAGCATCAAAATTTTAATGACTTTATAATGAACTTTTTACTTATTCTTGTTTTAGATAAAAAATATGAAAATTACCTAAAAATTAGTACACTTTTGAACAATTGTTTAATACTTGTTTCCTCATACGTATTTATAACAGACGCTACACACTGTCAATGTGGTGAATATTCATGAATTTAAAACGAGTTTATCCGTTACAGTTGCTCCTAAGTGGAATGAAGAACCACAAAATACATCTTTGCTTCTTGGTAGAAACGGGCATATATCTTGCAGCGCAAATGGCTATCCCCAACCACAGACACATTGGTTGAAAAAAGATGGTAAAGACACAAGTCACACATATATTGCAAATGACAATAAATTTAATTAAACTATTCAATGTTCCATTTCCGTTTCAGTTATATCTGACGCTTGGAGGCCTGTATTGGAAGTAGCTGGTGGTGGAGTTTTAAGTTTATCAAACGGTTCGCTAATATTTGACGCGGTGGCATTATCCGATGCGGGTTTGTATACGTGCCACGTGGAAAATGGAGTTGGTGAACCTTTAAGCAAAACTATTTGGATATCAGTGAATAGTAAGCATTCAACTAATCCACTATAGTCGACGCATTGTAAACTGAGTCTTCGGGCAAGAAATCATATTTATCAGTCTGTCTCGCTCGCACTTACAGATCTAATGGAGAGGTGTAGTGATGTGCATAAGAATTGTAGAGGTGCATATCGTTAACGGGATAGGTACGATGGTGTTAAATATTAATAGGGATAATTTTTTGTTATCTAAAAATGAAAGTTTTTAATTTGTAAGAAAAAAGTGTTTGCTTCAACGTAATTATAGAGAAACTTTTTTCTCGGTGTCAGTTTTCAATTCTTTAAAAACAGGAACTCGTTGTGAATTATAGCCTGAGCTTGAGCGTTGATGTCAACATTTAATTTCTTCCCAACCACGTCAGAAAAGAATTCTCCATTGTGCGTATTGAATGATGAGTATTGTGAGTAATGAGTGTCATAATAAAAAATCTTATATTTATAAAAAAACAACAACCCTTACTCGTTACGACTAATTAGGAGTCAGAGTGGTAATGGTCACGATGACGCATCGACCCCGCGTGCGCAGGTAGCTAAGTATCGATAACGGAGTTGCATTGCATGCATATTCCCACTGTCAGTGTCATTTATTGTCCGACAACTCAGTTTAAAATGCGTTGACTATAGTATTTAGCAAATATTAAAAGAAATATATAAAATTGCAACTTTACTTACAGAACCAGTCACATTTGATATAGTATCAAGAAATATGACTGCAAAACTTGGACAACACGTAACCATTGAATGTCAAGCGAGAGGGGACGATCCTATTAGGATAATGTGGACCCGAAACGGGAAACCTATTAATCCTTTGACTCAAAGGTCTTTCAAATTTACTCAACACTTTAATTAATTATAACAGGATTAAATAATTAAGAGAATTAACATTAAGGTAGCTAAATTTTTACACTAAATTGTAAATTATTCATTATCAATAACTTATTTGCAGGGTGAAAATATCGGAATCAAAATCAGATGAAGGGATGGTAAATATTTTAGAAATTCTACAAACGGAAACAAGCGATGGCGCTATCTATCAATGCAGAGCCGGAAATCCGTACGGAGCGGATGTGTATAGTGTTTATTTGACTATATTAGGTAAAAAAAGTCTATTTCTAGAATTCCATAATTTTTTTTTGGATTATCGTTAATTATTTGTACTCGCAACCGACGAGCATGGATGAAGACACTCATGAAAGTGGAGGAAGCGAGAGAGGTGTGCCAGGATCATAGCAAGTGGAGAGAGGTGGTCTTTGCCTACCCCACTGGGAACTAGGCGTGATATATGTGTATACTTATTAAGCTTCGTTGGTTTTTAGAACCACCATCACCGCCAACTGATCTTTCTGTTGATTCGATTAAAAGTCGCTCGGTGAAGTTATCATGGAGGGACATGACCCGCTCCCTGGCACAATTTTACAGTTTACAAATCACAACGAGCCAACGGTTATCGTGGATTAATGCTAAAACAATAAACATGACAAGGTAACATAGATATACTTATTTTAGTGATCTTAAAGTATTGCGAATACAAATGATTTATAAGAATTCAAAGATCTACTGGTTTTATGTCTAGGCTAGATGAAATCCGTCACACCGTTGAAATAGGGGACTTGCTTCCGGCGACCGGTTATGCAGCAAGAGTAGCTGGTGGTAACCAAGCTGATCTTAGCTCTTTTTCTTCACCTGTTAAATTTACTACTACAGAGGAAGGTAAGCTAATTGTCGAGAAACTTTTTGGATAAATGTAATCAAATATAATAGTCACGTCAGTAATTAATTCTTTAACCATGATATATGCAGCCCCATCATCACCACCATTGGCCGTTCAAATTGAACAAACCGATGCTCCTGGAGAGCTCAGAGCAAAATGGCTACCACCAACAGCCGATAAACACAATGGTCTAATTCTTGGCTACCGATTGAGAGCTATACCTCAATTGAATGAAGTTAAAGGTGTGTTATCCTATTTTTTTTATTGAATTCATTCCTTTATACTTTTGTTTAAAGTAATTCTACTAAACAGTATACGACAAGGTCTACCCCGTTACCATTATAATCTGATGAATCAGATTTAACTGATACAGAATTCAATTTAACAGAAAGTCAAGACGTAAGTGATAAGATCATCAAGACCTCATCCCTTTATTCAAAACAAGAAACTATTGTTACTGGTCTCCTGAAAGGCGTGAGGTAAGGCCGTTTCTTTACTTTTATTACGTCTTTTGTTCAGATTGGTATAATTTACGATTTCTTTGTCAGGTACGCCGTCTCCATAGCGGCTTTCAATAGCGCTGGAGTGGGGCCGTTCTCAATATCTATATTTCAAGATACGAGAGAAGGAGGTAATTCCAACTCATCATTAATATAATAGTCATTACAGCTTTATACAATATGTAAAGTAGAGACTGAAATTTATATAAAAAAGGGCAGACTTTCACATGTTTCAGATTTACTTGTGATAAATCTGTAGCCGGGGCCGTCTAGGTAATATCGCAGAACCTGTTTCTGCTGTCCAATAATAGTTTAAGAATATTGCTTTGACCCGGTTTACAGAGTGTCTTCAGCAGTGAAACCACGAGGGTAGTAAGACGGAACATCTTGCGACTCAAGGTGACATGCAGTGTATATCATCCTATCCGACATCGCGTTGTTACGGGTAGACGTATAACTCTTATCATCCGTCTTGCTTCTCTCTTCGCTTCGTAATAGACTAAAATATGAACCAGTACTATAATATTATTTAAATTTGATTTAGTAACATGGATGCTTTACACTACCTACATTTATCTTACATTTTTTTTAACATGTAAAGCTTCGACGTAATTTCTATTGGGAATCTTGAAAGTTTCTGTAATTACAGCCCACCAGTTGTAACATTTAAATTAGTAAATTTCTCTCGTTCGTTAAACAAAGTTTCTGCGTAAATTCTTATCACTTTCACAAAACGTTTCTATCTTAAATTACACCCCAGTTCTAAATTACTAACTTGACTTTCTTACATTTACGCGGAGCATAATTTTTGGACCGCAAAATTTGTTCAAAAAACGTTTTCGCACAACATTCATTTGCGAATGATTTTCATACTGATTTTACTACGTACATAATATCCATGTTATCATATTTTTTTTGGACAAACTTTGTGTATTAAATTTGATATTAATACTTATAAATTCAGCACCGGAAGAAGGCCCGTCATCCGTTGAATGCGGCGGTGTAACGTCGACTGCACTGAGGGTTAGTTGGCAACCTATACCACCACACAGACAAGCCGGTGCACTTATCGGCTACAGTGTCCTTTACGCTGCACAAGGTAACTTCTGATAATTTTGTACGAACTCTATAACAGCTTTCTCGTGGAAATAATTTGAATTGAACATTAAAATCAACATAAAGTTTAACTGTGGCAGAGAAACTAGCGCTGCCATATTTCAAATCCTTTGAAACGCTCACTGTAGTTCAAAATTTATGTAAACTAACAAAACTTCTCAGCGCGACAATGGCAGAATGCTACGTCTCTAGTGACAGAGCTGCGTCTGCAAGGACTACACAAATATACTAACTACACGGTCAAAGTCGCCGGTTTCTCCAACTACGGCACCGGTCCATTCTCCTTCCCCATTGTCTGCGCCACGCTGCAGGACGGTGAGTGTTCTAAAGTTTCCTTAAACAAATATTACAGGTGTTTTCTCTTCTAGTTACGTTAAGAAAAAAAAGCAGAGAAGAAAAATATTTCTTATGCACCCCTTGCTTAATACTATTTTATCTTATTGATTATTTACAACTACCCACGTTACATAGTAAGTACCGCATTATCTCTATCTATCCCACAATTGATGTATATATCAAAAAACGGACGTATTGGTGAGTATCATCACAGCGATTATTTTTACTTTAGTATTCTGATTCAAGACCACTTTAAAAATTACTCATGTGAAGAGACTCTGTGGTCATGACCGAGACCATCGAAGACCTTGGCAAAATGCTCGATGACCTCTTCGACGCGTGGCTCTTAAAATGATTATGAAGAAGACAAAAGATTATGTCTAATGCGCATGATGTGCCCACGCCAATAATTATCGAGGGCTCTACACTGGCTTTACTATGACTTTCTATGCGTGATCGAATCAAATATGTGGAGATCCGCAGAAGAACTAAGGTCACCGACATACTCTAAAAGATTGCTAGACTGAAGTGGCAGTGGGTAGGGCACATTGCTCGAAAGACCGAGGGCCGATGGGGTAGAAAGGTCCTCGAGTGGCGCCCGCGTACCGGTAGACGTAGCGCTGGGAGGTCTCCCACAAAGTGGTCCGACGATCTGGGGAGAATCGCGGAAACCTACTGGATGCGAGCAAATCGGCACCGATCGACGTGGAGATCTTTGAGGCCTATGTCCAACAGTGGACGTCTACCGACTGATGATGATGATGTTGATGAAGATACTTTGTCTATATACCAAAGTAACAAGCGCAATCCTGTCTTATGTAAACATCTTACCCAACGCTTCCCAGTTAAGAACTGCCAATAACCTTAACGCGCCTGTCTGTTATATATACTATATAAGATGGCTTCTTATAAGATAGATTTTAGATATTGAACTAGATTTTAAACATGTTATTAAATATCTAGCCATTGTAATTACAGTGGATTGTAATATTAAAATGTAATTTTAGTACCCGACGCACCAGCCGAGATTAAATTACTATCTCAGTCATCAAATACTCTGTTGGTGAGCTGGAAGAAACCTAGGCAGCCGAATGGAAGATTGCTTCACTACACTGTTTATTGTAAACCGACTGCAAGGTTGTTATTGTTATAACTCTGATTATGAAAATCTAACAGTTTGTGAGTTACGTTAGAGTAAAAGTTAATTGAAAATACTTAATATATATATAAATTTGTAAATCAAAAGTATAGTTTTTACTGGTGGTAGGTCTCTGTTGCTGTAGACCGTCTAGGTAAGTACCACCGCAGCTCCTATTTCTGTCGCCAGACAGTAGTCTGCAAACATTAATCTTCCAGATTGGAGGGTGCTGTAACTAGTGAAATTACTGGGGGTAAAGAGATATAAAATCCTATGTCTCAAGGTGGCGAGCGCAATCTGGTGCTGTACCATCCAGTAGTACGATTTTGTTATAGATGAGCGTATCACTTACCCTCACATAAACACCCCTCTCGTCTCATCGCTTTGTTGTATAAAAAAAAATATATTAAGACAACTTTAGTTAAATTACAAACCATTAACTACCCTTACAATGAATGTGTTAAATATAAAGTATATTATAGCAACGACGGCCCGCAAATATTTCGAATGGACGCCGAGGAAACATTTGATGTATATGAAAAAACGCAAACAATGGAGCTGAAAGCACTTTACGAGGGACGTCAGTATGATGTATGGGTCACCGCCAGCACCGCTGTTGGTGAGGGTCCAGAAAGTAAACATGTTACGAACACGCCATCTCAAAGAGGTAAGTACTTAAAGTCGAGATCTAATGTATAAGATATTTCCAGCTACGTACAGACTGACCACGCTGTCTCTGGATTTTACAAACTTCTTTCCCCAAAGGGGAAGATAGAAAAGTGTTGGAGCCAGCAAAGCGGGCGAGTAGCAGCTAGTGCTTAAATACATCTTCTTTATTAGTCATTCTATTAACTTACTATCCTTATTAGTCCTGTTTAATCTTAATAATACTAATAGTTATCATATTATTCAAGCTATACATTTTATATTTGATATAATTTCAATAATAATATTTTCTATAAGTATTAGTAAAACATTACTAGCTTTGGTCCTCCATTATCATATCCTTTTCTAAGTAATAATAGGCTTTAGATTTAAAAAGGTTTAATGTCATCTAGTCTGCGGTTAAAGCTGAACCGATCTATGTGGTAATTTTTGGGATTTAGTGATGAATGTAATTGTACTAAATATTACAAAGAAAACAATTTTAGAAGCAAACAAGATTGTTTACGATCGCCTCAACTGTACCCAGGGCACATTGAGCCTTTCGTCAACATTATCTAATTTGCAACCGTTCTTAAATCCTTTATAATTATCATTCCAGTTTGCTTTGTTCAAATTATAAAATTGCTTATTTTCAGGTTGTTTCATATGTAACAAAATATATAACTTAATAACTTATATAAACTAACTATAAATCAAATAAAGTCAACTTGTATGACATCAAACACACAGATGCTATTTCAAATTAATAACTTTTTTAAAACTGGTAGTAGATCTCTGTGGCCTGAGACTGTGTGAGTACCAACCACCGCAGCGCCTATTTCTACCGACGAATAGTAGTGTTCCATCATTACTATGTTCCGGTTTGAAGGGCGCTGTTGCTAGTGTATTTACTGGGGTCATGAGACTTGACATACTTAAGTTTTAAAGCGACGAGCGGAATGTGGTGCTGTGTATACCACCCTAACTAGCGCCACGTTGTTATGAGCGTGCGTATCACTTACCATCAGGTGAACGTCCCTTTCGTCTGGTCGCTTAATCGAACTAAAAAATGGAAAAATAAGTGTGAAAAATCTGTACGCATTTATTATATTCTTTAAGAAATTATTGAAGTAACAAGACTCAATATCTTTGTCTCAAAGTAAGGAGCATGTGTTTGTCACTCTATCACCACGTTGTTATGAGCAGACCTATCACTTACCATCACGTGAACATTTCGCTCGTATCGTCGCTTCATAAAATAAAATGAAAACTTCTGTAAGCCGAAATGGGTTTATAAAAAAAGATATATATGAATTAGAATATCATTAGGACATCGTCATCACCAGGCGACGGACGTCCACTGCTGGATATAGGCCTCCCCCAAACATCGACATCGACATTAAGACTGAATCTTCTTGATAATGAAATCTGTACGAACAAAGACGCTGTGTTTCACCAGCAACTCGACCATTTTGGACAACAGCTCAACTATTAAAAACCAGTGTTTAGACAGTCTGCTTGAGAAATGTTATTAGGGGTATAAAGGGTTATCTTTTAAAAATATTTCGGACCAGAAAGTCCTTATAAGGTTAGTAAGGGTTAGTAACAGTATAGTACTTAAATACTATGTTAGTAATATAAGGACCGATCGGCATTGGACTCCTATCGGCTAATAATGATGAATGTAAGTTAAACCACAAAATGTGTATATAGAATTTTTTTTTTATTAATTTTTTTTCTCTTGTTTTTCCCAAAATAACACATTATGTTAAACTATATTTTAATTATTAACAGTCGTGGCTGGAGTAGCGTCGTTAGGCGGTGAAGTGACGGTAGCAGTGCGCAACTCTTTGCTGCTAGAATGTAGGAGTGTGGGGTCTCCGCCTCCCAGGACTGTGTGGTATCATAACCAGAACATCATCACACACCACCCGCGCTTCACGAGGAATAGGGACGATAGTTTACTGATTAAAAGTAAGAAATTACTAAAGTATTTCTTTATTATTGATGCTCGAATTTTTTTTGTGGTAGCATGAAGCTGAGTAAAACGGCAGCTTATGACAATTGTGCCCTAGTTAAGATGCTTACACAACAGTACATTGCAGTCGTCCCTTTGAGTGTCCACATGTTAAACGTCAGCAATCTTAGTAATTCTACTGGTGATAGATCTCCATTGCTGATACCACCACAGTATTTTTTTCTACTGTCAAACAGTAGTGTGCAGACATTATTGTGTTCCAGTTTGAAGCACGTTGTAGCTAGTGAAATTACTGAGGTAATGATAATTGATATTTTTAGTCTTAAGGCGACGAGCACAAGGTAATACCGTGTATATCCTCATTACTAACGTCTCGTTGTCTTGAGCATGAGTATCACTATGTGAACATCTCATAGTAATGTTCTTATTAAGATCGATAATAGTAATGGTAACCACACTACCGTTTCGCGATAGAACTATACACTACTTATGTAACTTGTTAGTAAAAGTTATTTCTTCTCACTTCTCTATCTATAACAAGCATTTTTTTTATTGTTATGCTTAAGGTTTAATTAATTTACAGGCATAGATCAAGCTCTGAGTGGAAATTATACTTGTTTAGCAAAAAATCTATACGGGTCTGATTCGGTAGTATATACTGTTAGAGTATTACCCCTACCCGATCCACCTACATTGAGAACAACACCATACAAAGACTCCGTTGTTGTCGAATGGGATGACGTCAAAGTACACGGAAATGATTCATTGTCCTACGGAATTAGTAAGTTTAAAATTTGTTATTGTTTATTGATTTTTAAGACAGTTACGCGAAGGGTGTAATAAGAGATGAAAAGTACATATAAATCTTTTATATGAACTTCTCAGCCTTATCAACAGAAACATGTAGATAGATTAGTTAAATTATTAAGCGAATTTCTTGTTCCATCATCAGCCAATTGATGGCCCCTGCTGAATATAGACCTACCCTAAAACTTTGTACTCCATACCGTCCTGCGCTGTGTACAAATTGTAGGTCCACCTTGCAGAGAGTATTCCAGTACAGTAGATATAAAATAATATATCCACTACTTTCATCAGTTCTTCGAGCAATGTGCACGAAAGTTTAGCAATCCTTAGGTCCATATCGGTGACCTTAGTTCTACTACGATTCTGCTCATCTCTAAATATATCAAGCGGAGACGCACCGAGTTTAGCCATCTCCTTTTCTCTTTGGGTCACTTTGAGTGTACTTTGGCTAATTTACCATTTTAGTATAAAATCTTTAAATTACTTATTCATAATTTAATTTTAATAAGTAAAAGAATTTTTTAAATGACATATACTAATAAAAAAAAGTATAGTGAGCTTATGTTGTAGTAACGTGAAGACATTTCTAGGTTATAATTTGACGTGGCGCGAAGGTGATGGCCCCTGGCAGGAAGCGTGGCCGGTGGCAAGGGAAACCCGCCTGCCGGGCATCCAACAACATGCTCTAGCCGGTCTCAAATGTGGCACAAAGTATTCAATAAGAGTTACAGCTACGGATAACGTTGGAACTTCTGCGCCCGCGCATGTCGACGTCACCACTTTAGGAGGAGGTTAGTTATTTAAAAAAAAATATTTTGGTGATAATTTTTTCACAATTTTGTAATAAAGCCTATCCTTTGGAATGCCTTGCCTAATGACGTCAAAAAGATGCTTCATCTCCATTTCTTAAAGACACAACCAGTCTAATATTTAACATAAAGTTATATACCCGATCGTATATTTATATTAGTATTCTTTATTTTATCTGTATATTATGTATTGTTTATATTATTTATATATATATGTATATATATGTTATTACTTATTACACCTGCCTAAAACATTTCCACGTCTCCCAAGGTTGAAATTTAGAAAATGGCATCTAGGCATTAAGTCCTCCCTCTCTACTAAGTATAGAAAAGTAAATAAAATAAATAAGAAAGTTTATTAATTCAATAGCCCCAGTGTCACCATCAACAACCGATTGGCTTTGGAGTAATGCCACACACATCTACATTCAGCTGAGCGGTTGGGACGACGGCGGTTGTGACGTCACGAAATGGGACGTGGAATACAGGCTGCTGGGGTCTAATCTGTGGCAAAAAGCTGAAAACAGAGCGGTAAAAATAAAAAAAAATGTATTTAATTACAATCGTTTGAACATTTAAAATATTATTACTGTTTGTACTTATTTGTTTGTGGTAAAAAAAAAATTTCATTTAATATATTTGTATGCCGATGCAGAAATTTAATCTTTTTCCTCGTTTTCTTAATATAAACTTGTAACTATGCATTATATACTTGACCGTACCCGTAAGTGCTTAAAATGGGGTTGAAAAGCTTCTCTATCAACATGTACGTCCTGGAGTGCTAGTGGTAGTTTATAAAGTGACAGTCAAGAAGCTGAAAGTGGTTTAGTGATTAAATTACAAGTATTTCTTTTTTATTCATAGACTATAACTATATAACATTAAAAAAAAACAACTCTCCTAATAATCCCGCTGTTGGGACGGGAGGCCCACTGTAGCAAAGTCCACGTAAAATATATGTACTAAGGAGTAGTTGGAGGAACACCTCACTTTTATCACAGTGTTTTTTTTTCGTTGGAAGCTCGAGCTTTGCGGAGATCGCACCCATGTCTCTTCCAGTTACAAAGCTCATCACAAACAAAGCTAAAACTTATTTATAATAAATTATGAGGCAGTTATTTAATTCTAGCCAATGGAGCTAAATTTAGGTTGGGGTTTCATTGACGGCCATTACCAAGCACCGCCTTTGCGGTCCATACCGGCATCGTACGCGGTCGGCACCCTCGCACCCGGAAGTTGGTATCAAGTGAAAGTGACGGCGGCTAATGACGCTGGGACAGCTTCTACCGTATACACTTACGCTACGAAAACCATAGACGGAGGTAAGATGGTTTTTTTTATAGAAACAAAGAAAATCAGAGCATTACCCAATAAGGTAGCTAAATTAGTTGTGGTAGACTTTTTTCGCTGGTCCCATCGCAACTTCTATTTCTTCCTATTACATTGCGGTTTGAGAAGAGCACAGCTAGTGAAATTATTGGGGGTAAGAGAGACTGAACATCTTATGTTGAGGTGACGAGCACTGTGTTGTTGTGTACATAACCTTAAATAGCGCCACGTAGTTATAATCAAGCGTACTGCCAGGTGAACATCTCGCTAGTCTCTTTGCATCGCAGAGTAGAAAAAAATACGTTGGAGCAACTTCTGCTGGGTTCACTTTGTCTTAAGATAATTTCAACAAGTCGTAAATAATAATTTACGCAATGACTCCTTCGTCCCGAGATAAACTTGTCGAAATTCCGACATCAAATGAATTCTGACAGACTTTATCATTGTTGATGGAACAAAGTTGTGCCTCGTGCGCTCATCAAAACTTTTGTTATTACAATCTCCAAGAACTTCTCCCGCTCCTAACTGCTCGGCGGTTTTCTTAAATGCCAAATTTTGAGCAATTGGTTTTATTTCTAATTTATATATTTTAACGTCTCCTCCTCTTTAAATCGTAATCCTCGTGTCAAGCGTCGTTGACTATCCATCACATTTGCCTTCACAATGTTTCATCTCGCCCAGTCTTCAGTTACTCGGAGAATATCGCAGATCTGGACAGACCAACTCATCAGGTTGCAGAACCGCTTCCTTCTCTTCTCCAATAACTTAGTAACTGACTTTGCCTGTAACCACAATTTATTCAATATTATCTTCGTTTTCCATGGCAAAGTGTCTGAAATACTCTGGTTTGACTTGTGGCAGCTAAATGATAGCTTAGTTTTTATTATAAGCTTGGCATAGAGAATATTTTCATCCAGCACCGCATTGCGGAAGTCTTAATTCGTGTATATTATTTTTATTCAACAAAGCAACATGACAGCAAAACATTCTTCTGATGGGAAATGCAACCTGCAAAACAGTATGGTAACAGGATAATAGAAACTTCACCATAATGCGAGATGCTAGTCGCCTTTACACAAGATATTAAGTCACGTCGTCCCAATAACTTCACTAACTTAAAGCGCCATTCAAACCATAACACAGTGATTGCACACCGCTGTTTAGGTATTCAGACGGTTTCCGGTACAGAGACTAACAATAATTATGAAGTGTTTCTGTAAGAAAGAACTAAACATATAGATTTAACTCATTACGTCGCGATATGAAACTGTGGGTAGTCTGTAAAAATATACTGGCACCATATTGTTATAGAGAAAGCGTCAAACACACCATCCGGTGACCTATTTTTCTCATCATTGCATTGTTTGAAAATAACATGGTGTTTCTTTTTAAAGTACTTTCATCTTAATATTTTTTTTATTCAATCTTACCAATCTTAAAAAATTAGAAAAATAGACACAAAGTAGTTATCTAAGATATTAGGTCCTTACATATGAAATTGGCGTTTTGTACGGGAGGAATATAAAGTGTTTTTTTTTGTAAAATATTTTTAATTAATCAAAGTATGCACCGTTGTTACCTATGCACTTTTGCCATCTCATAGGTAGTTCATTGATTCCTTTACTAAAAAACCATGGTGCCGAAAATCAGTGAGTCTCCGGCTGTCCACACGGGGGTGGTTCTAAAGGTCAAAATTTCCAATACGAAAACGTTGAAACCGAAACGTACCGTGCTTTCTTTTGCGATACCAGCGCCGTATACATCATTAATCCTTCGAGCTGTTCCTGCAGCACTGGTACTGGTGCCACGGTATAACTCGTCCTCGTAGATATACCGATATTACATGTTTTCCATTGTGCGGTAATAAGCGACGCTAAAGAAAAAAATAATGAGGAAAAAACAAATGAATGACTGTTTTCGAAACTCAAATGTACCAGCTAAATGAATTTATAAATTTGAATTTGGAATTCTTAACCAAAGAGGAGATATATCACATCAAAGTGGTCAGTACGACAAAACGCTAATTTCATATGTAAGGAGCTAATAGATCGTTTAGATTATTTGTCGTAATATAAACAAAGTAAGCTTAATTTACGTTACTAGCGTTTCGAGATCAAAGGCAGTTAAGTTACCGAGATATTTATGTTATAACATTATTAAGATAACACAGTTGCCTCTAAATATCGCCTTAGATAGTAAACCTTACGTATACCTCTTTTATTTAAGATAAATGTAACTTTAACATTGTTATGATGGCTTTAATTTTGAATATATCTTTACTTCGTATACAAATATATTAATAATATTATTCATAATATATAAAAATCTGTAATTTTCATAACAATCAATGATTTTTTTATTAATTCATTCTTAAGCACTTATACCACAGGAATCCATTTAAGTTTAATATGATTTCTGGGTCAAAGATGGCAAAACCTACATTCCTACAGATAATCTCAGATACATCTAATAATAGTTAATCTCGTAAATCTTCGTTTTTTTATTCCAAAAGCGATAAAATCAATCGGAAGCTGTGTATTTAATTCAAGGTTTATATTAACTACAAGGTTGGTGTATTTGTATAGTTAATAACTATTGTTACAGATGAAATCGGTCCACCATCTGAACTGCTGGACCTGAACATGCTTGTAATTATTTGCAGCTCTGTTCTTCTCGTTATATGTCTCCTAGCTTTCATCTGTATACTGTTTAGGAGACACAGGTAATTAAAATTTTGTGTATATTTTCTTTATGTTACAATTTGGCGTTTAAATAAACAACGCTTTTTCAGCATCCATTTTTAAGACCTTAGTTATAGTGATCTGGCTTCACCCTAGTCTAGTCAGTCAGGTTTATGGCATGCGAAACCCAAAATAATCAATACGTCCGTCTTATTTTTGATATTTTTAATAATTGGTCCTTTAAACCCGATCTAACCTACCCAGCTATGTTACTGCGCGAGCAAAATTCTTGACTTAAGGTTTTTTTTTAGACAAAATTATTCCTCACAATACCGCCACTCCATCGCCGATGAAGTGAAATCGCGAAATGAGAGCATCGCAACACACACTGAGCACAAGGAGCGGTACGCGCACACACCCAGGATATACACATCACCAATACACCCGAGGAAACCTACGAAGAACGGTAAGCTTTCATCACCAGCACGAACTCCTGGTAATTGTTTGAATTTTCACATCAAACTACTAATAGAAGTAAGTATAAAAAAGTTTAGTATATGTAGGTGGATAACTTGATAAAAATGTTCATAGTATGTGGGTATCTCTAAAAGAATTATTTAAACCTACTTCCTAAGGGATCGGTGGTTCAACCCATCAAAACAATATTAATTTTTAACTAAACAACGCGACGAGCTGGATGTTCACATGATAGCAAATATAATTCTTGCCCATAACAAATGTGGAGCTAGTTAAAATGTTTACACTGCACCTAACTGCAAACCAAATATGAAACACCTGCATAACCTACTACAACTATTCTTTAGCTTTATTCGGGGTGGTATCCTACGCTGCCAAGATACAGGATCTTCGGTGAAACTTTTGTCAAGGTCTTCTAGGTCTTCATATACTGTTATCAGGCAATAGCGATGGGGCCGCTGCAAATACCCTTCAGCTCCTTTACTTTTCAACAACGCCACAGAATGAGCGTGGCGTACACCTGTTGGTAAATGCTACGCCTGTCGATAACAACCCGGCGGCAAGATGATAACAACTACACTACATTGTGCTCGTTGTCTTCGGACATAAGATGTTACGTCTCATCCTTCTAGTAATTTCACTAACTACATCCCTCTCAAACCAGAACACATTAATGTTTGCTCACAAATATTCTTAGATTTTGGAACATATTTTTTGTTTTAGAAATGTTCGAAATTAGCCCGTACGCGGAGTTTGCTTTAGGCTTCCGAACATTTGACCACGTTGAAAATCAGGACCTGCCCAGTCGACTGCCGGGTAGACCAAGATTTGACACTGGTAAGTGCAGAGTTCTAAGCTGATGATAAACTGTTGCCCCCGTTTAACTGAAACAGATTAACTGTATACTCCTATTTGCCGTGCTAAACATCAAGAAATCTCTTAATTAGATTTCAGTTGATAGTCATATAAAAAATATTACAATACCCACCTACATTTAATTTTTCATCATCATAAAAATATATTTTTTTTGTGTTCTTCACAATTTAGCACATAACTAGTTATTTAATTGAAACATATTATGCCTTAAAAACTCAAGTTGAACTAGTCGAAAGACAAAGAAACCTATCTCCATATATATTTTCTTCTGTAACACTGTTATCTTTTTATCGAGATTAATATGACAAAAATTAAAAAACCAGCTATTTACTGTATATATATATAATGATCATATTTTAATTCATCTTTGTCGATAATCAACAAATCGAGATGAGCTGGATCTTTAGAGCTGGATGAGCTGGATCTAGAGCTAATAGAACGTAATATGCTTACACTTAATAACGTGATATTGGTAAAGTTGTTACAAAAGGTTTAAGGTTGTGACTGGTTTAAAAACATTAGGTGTTCAGTCTAGATTCTTCAGTAACTTTACTATTTCATGATAAGCCTGAACAAAAATCTTCGTTAGAAATATGAACTGAATCGCTGACGCAGACCTTGAGTACACTATTAACCCCTTCTCAGAACAGTATACAGGAAATAACAATTTGCAGTTAATCTTCATAGGGCTCATTATTATAAGTGCTATGTGAGACATTTCAGCGAAGTTAAAATAATTTTCCTTCAGAAACAAGTTTCCAGAATCGCTCCGAGTCGGATGACAGTGATAGCACTTCCAAGGCAACCGTTTCCGCAGCGCCGCGGCGTAAGTCAAGTAGAATTTTTCTTTTTCATTAATATATTTAATTTACAAAGAAAATAAAGTGCAATAAGGAATGCAATAATAAAATTATTCTAAAACATTTTTTTTATTAACATTTACTCTTTATATATCTTGATAATCTAATTTAACCCTATGTATCAAGGGTTAAAATTATTAAAGAAAAATATAAATTACTCATCAAAGTTAACGTACTTTGATGAGTAAAAGTTTTAATATTTCTCTCAAAAAAAAAAATATTAAACCTAAAACAAACTGTTACATATTCACAGGTACAAAATCAATAGTTAAGTTTTTTTCAGTACCTAGTATTAATAACTTTATCCGATGCATTATAAGATGCACTCTATTCAAGGGTTCGAATTTTTTACCCCTTAGCGTTATGTGTGACACGTTGATATAGAACTACGACAATTTGAAAATAAACATAATATAAAGGCTAATAATATAACTATTAATATATAATATAGAAAAGAGAGGTTCTTTCGTAAAAATTTGTGATTTTTTTTTTAAATTTTACAGGACACTGTCGCACTCCACATCACAGATAACAAGATGTGAAGACGTTGTAAAAAAAAAACCTTGGAAAGTTTAATTTCATATTGAAACATTTTAAACTAATCATATCAATAGTAAAATAATAAAACTCACCCTGACGTTAGAAGGAAGTTGATGTTTTTTAAACGCAATATAGTTTGTTTCTCTCGTTTTAAGGATCTGTTGAATATATCCGAACTGAAGAACATTTGCCAAACACTCCCTCTGTTGGAAGACTGATGATTATAAGTTGAATTGTTGTGCCAAGTCTCTATTGTCTTTAATTATACGCTGCCATGTTTACTTGTAATAAATCCGGCGATTTCTTTTTCATCTCATCAAATAGATCACTGCATCCGGAGACCGTCTTGGTAGTTACCACCGCAGCCCCTATTTCTACCGACAAACAGTACTCTGTACTACTGTGTTCCAATTTGAAGGGCGCTGTAGCTGGTGATATTACTAAGGTAACGAGACTTAATTAGTTGTCTCAAGGCGACGAGCGCTATGTGGTACTGTACCATTCAATCTAGAGCCACGTTGTTATGGGCGAGCGTATCACTTACTATCAAGTGAACGTCTAGCTCGTCCCGTCGCTTCGTCGATATTTTCTCGTGTTGCAATTGTACAAAATTCACGGAAAAAATTATTCACTATCGTTGACTATTGTCTATGAAATATTATCAAATTAAGATTATTATAAATACTCATCACACACTTAGTTGTAAGATTCATCTAAATAATTATTATTTAATTAACTTAAGGGATGTTTTCATTGAGATGAATTTTACTTGTGTTCTTAATATATAGATATTCGATAATTGTTTAAATTGGGTTAAATATGTAACAATAGGTTTACAGAGAGTTTCGTGATGTAAATATTTTTTTCTGCTACTTTTATTGCTACCACTAGAAATAGTAATCTCGTCATAGACTGTTATAAACTTACTGCATTAATTATCATTAATAAATGTTTGCAATGTCAATATGCATTTTTTATCATTATAATATTAAAAATATATCATAATCATCACAGACGTCCCACAGCTGGACATAGGCCTCCCTCAAAAATTTCCACATCGATCGGCTCTGCGCGGCATCAACATGGCCTCCTGCACCGCCAGGCACTAAAAGCTGTCGTTTGTAGGGGTTCATATGGGGGATTCGAGTTATTTTCCACCACGCTGACCCGGGTGTTAGTGAGAGTCAAAGCCTCGTTTGTTGATTAGCAGACCCCCATCTCCGACTCTTCAATTTGATACTAATTCAGTTACTTCTTTTATAGACGTATTTAACTATATACATGGCGCAGCGGCTAACCGCTTTTTAACAAGGAAGCTCCTACTTCGATTCCAGGGGCTATATATGATTGGAGTTAAGATTGTGGAAGTTTCTCGAATCTATCTGGCTTCCCATTCGACTGGCTTTCGGCTTTTGTTCCGGCTATGTGTTTTTACTTTTTTTTATTCTACTAAATGACGAGACGCCCACAATGTTCACGTGATGTCAAGTGATACGCTTTGTGCTCGTCGCTTTGAGACATACGGTGTTGAGTTTCGTCACCCCAGTAATGACATTAGCTACAGTGCCTTTCGTACTGGAACAAAGTAATGTTTGCAATCTGTTGCTTGATGGTGGAAATACTTGCCACGATAGTACTTAGTAGACAGTCGCCAGCAGTAAAGACTTACCACTAGTAAGCCAAACTAAACGGTAACTCAATTTCACATAAGTAACTTAGAATATGAAATTGTCTTAATTTATAAACTAAACCTTTTCGCCTAAATTGTTATCAATGTATAAGTAATATACGAGATATTATCAACAGCGTTTGTATTTAAATATAATGAATATCTCAGCATTTTCAAAATATGTTCAGAGGGAAATAGATTATTCACCACAAAAAAATCTACCCTTAATTTTACTCTTCGATGGAACTTTCGCGGGAGCAACATTAATCATTGTGACGTAAACAAGAAAACTTTCAAATGAGATAAGGAAGTAAACAAATAGGCAATATAAGTAGAAATAAGATTATAACAATATTTTAAACGTGTAAAAAATTTATTTATATATAAATCTTATAAAAACAATAAATAAAAGTTTTCGTTATAAACCAGAAACTGTTATAAATAAACAATCGATAACATTTAAGGACAATAGATGGTAGAGCAATCTCCTTAAGATAATCCACTGGATGAGATAAAATAAAACAAACTTCTAAATAAAGGAAATTGCAAAAGAAGTACTGCAGTATCTAAATATTTATGTCGCCAAACAAAAGTATACCATCAAGTTTTTATCATGTGATAGTTAAGTGATACGCCTACTCATAACCATGCGCAAGTTACGATGTTATCAACTGCATCACATTGTTCCCATTGCCTTGAAGGTTGTTAAGTCTAATTACGCCAGTAATTGACCAGCTGCTACGCCCTTCTAACTGGAACACAGTTAAGTATGCACACCACTGTTTGGCGGCTGAAATGGTAGCTACCTAGAAGGTATTCAGAAAGAGACCTTCAGTGTGAGTTTGGAATTATTTTACATGACTTGCAGGATGTGCATAAAGATTACCAGTAGGGGTACCACACCGCACCCGAAATCTCTGTGCTTATCCTTACTTATACTTATTTATAAACTTACTAATTTAGTAATGATCAAAGCATAGTTGCGTACCTTTTAAGTAACTTAAAAGATTATTATTTACATAAGTTTCGATAGCCAGAGTAAGTAGTGCTTATTTGACTGTATGGAGCGCACGCCACTGCATGACATGAGATGAGTGATCAATTTAACAGTGATTATGGGAAAATACTGCTACTATATGGCTACTTCTATATAGCTGTGAGACGTGGACCAAGATTATCTCGCACCAGCTCCAAGTTTTCGTCGAATTCTCGTTATTCACTGGCCCGAGAGATTCGCTAATGAAAATCCCTTGGAGCTCTGCAGCGAATCTCTATTCGATTTACAAATCAGGCCTCGCATGTAAAACGAGAGAGCGATCGCTTCAGACAGACTTGCATAACAGACGAAGAGAAGAAGATCGGGAAGACGTGGAATGAGAGTAAGGTGAAAGCCCAAGACCGAATGCTATGGAGAATCATTGTGGACGCCCTTTACCCTATCTTGGGCCTATTGGATGTTATTAAAAATTCTATCACATCCGTTATTAAACGCAATATTCCAACACGACCTCGTCACGCTGACATGTAATGGCTTCCGACGTTATAATTGTTTGCGGAACAAAGTTGTCCGTTTTGAGCTCATCAAAACTTTTGCTATTACAAGCTCCGAAGAGTTTGCTCGGCTTCTGTTCGATGCGAACTCGATGAATGTAAAACATGTTAGATTTATTTATTTTCTTCCCCTTTTTTTTTCAATTTTCTTCATTATTTTACTTCAGTGTAGTAATCGTATAATATTGCAATAACAGTAAAATACAAAAATATTTGTAATAGTGCCAACAGCGAAAGATCGAATGAGTGAAACATCAATAAAACAATAGTCAAAAGAACGAAAGATAGGAAGATCGATAGAACGAAAGAACAAAAGAACGAATCGAACGGATCGAAAGAACACAGGAACAAAGCATTAAAGAGCAAAAAAATCAAAGGGTGAAACAAGGAAAGGTCAAAACATTTAAACACTAAATATATGTGTCGTGAATAGGCTACATGGAGAAATTAGAAGCCGTTAACCTAAACATTATCATCATCATGAACTGTTAGACGTCCACTGCTGGACACAGGACTCCCCCAAAAATCTCCACATCGATCGGTCCTGCGCTGCAGTCAGCATGGCCTCTAGCATCGTGGGGAATTAGGGCTCGTCGTTTGTATGGGGATTTCAACCATTTCCCACCACGCGGGCTCAATGCGGGTTGTTTTTCACCCAATATAACATAAATATAAATTTTTATTTCAACTTTAAATAACTTTATTTACAACTCTGCCGTTTAAGAAAATCAACAAGAGAAGAAGAAAAGATGGAAAAGTTATTCCTCAATTGTGAAACGAGTTTTCTTTCAGTAATTTTAAAAGCCTCGGACAAAAGACAGTAAGGAGACTTAATTAGACTCAATTAAATTGTATTTTTTTTTAATGACTTCATAATTATAACTTGCGCCGTGAGATTACAGACCGACTTCGGAGACATTTATTAATTATAAGGGGAGGTTTAAGTAGGCAGAGAACATTGTCACGGACAATTCATTGAAGATTCTTCATAATTTTTACTTTGCTTTTTACTATCATCATCATAATTTCAACCGATGGACGTCCACAGCTGGACATAGATCTCTTATAGTGTGTTCCACAGATCACGATCTTGGACAGTTTAAATCCAATGACTATTTTTAGAACTGGTAATCTCTTAAATACTAGATTCGTTTAATAATTGTCTTCAATAGTTTTTGTCGCGAAGAGACGAGCAGGACATTCAACTGATGGTAAGCGATATACCTGCCCATAATAATGTGCCGCTAGTTAAGATATTAAACACTGCACCACATTATGCTCGTCGCCTTGAGATATAAGATGTTAAGTCTCGCTACCCCTGTAATTTCACTAGTTACAGCGCCCTTCATACCAGAACACAGTAATGTATGCATAGTGCTGTTTGGCGGCAGAAATAGACGCTGCGATGGTACCTACTTAGATCCTTGATTTGCAAGAGAAGAGTGAATATGTTTCCTATAGACTACGCTTTATATCGCCTAGATTACATCTCCAGTTTCCATCAGGTGGGATACTACTCCAGCACTAGGCTATACAATATTGAAAATTTTATATTACTAATAATTTTACTGGTTGTAGGTCTCTGTTGATGGAGACCGTCTAGGTAGATATTACAGCAGCACCGATTTCTGCCGACAAAAGGTAGTGTGTGAACATCGCTGTGTTCCGGTTTAAAGGGCGTTGTATCTAGTGAAATTACTGCGGTAACGAGACGCAACATCTTATGCATCTAGGCAACTAGCAGAATGTGATGCTGTGTACATCAAACTAGTTAGCGCCACGTTCCTATGGACGCGCGTATCACTTACTATCAGCTGAACGCCCAGCTTGTCTCGTCGCTTCCTTAAAAAAAAAATTGTTCTCTTTGTATAACACCTGTTCCATTCATATCTATGTCTGATAATTCTTGAATTTTTTTTTTAGTGTTTAACATAAAACCAATGCAATTTTATTCAAACAAAATTGTGCGGGTAACGCCGGACCGATCAATGTAGAGATCTTTGGAGGAGGCCTTTATCCAGCAGTGGACGACTTTCGGCCGATGATGATGATGGTGATGAAACACAGTGATATCATAATAGAAATACTGGAAATAAAAGTAAGCTTACGACGCATTGTTTTGGACTGCACAAAGTTGATAGGAACTTTATGAGACTCCGTGTGCGCTTCCATAATAAGATGCACCCACAGTTTGTCTTAGAATTGCAGCTGATCGAATTTAAAAATCAAGTTGAAAATATTTTAATTAGCCAAGTTTTCTATACGGTTGGGAAGTATCTTGATGACCATAATGAGTGGAAATATGAAGCATTGATACTCAAGCAACTTACTACCACAACAAGTTACTCATAATGTAAGGCACTTTATAATTAAAAAGAAGAGAAAAAATAATAGTATATATACTAAAATAATATACATACCAGTGAGAATCTTGATAGATAGACCTACCTGTATATACATACTATTATATATATATATAGATCCATTTATCTGCAATAGTATATATTATATAATACAGACCGCTGAGTATCTTGCGCTTATTCTTGTTAGGTCCGAGACTTTTTTTTCGTTGATGGTAGATTTTGATGATCAAAAAGTGGATGAATGGTCGTTAGCTTACTTTCAACAAAAGTAACAATGGACAATTATATATAAAATTATTAAAGAATAGAAAGTAGAAAGAAAGGCGCTCGCTGCTTAAATACAGGGCTCAAGGATCTATACACCAATCAGTCCTGTTACAGTGAGACATTTATATAATGTAAAAAGGACTAATTCTGTTTTCAGGTTATTTAATCTTTTACCTCCATACATAAATTTATAGTAATTTTTTTTATATTTCCTATAAAATGTAAACTATTTCCAAACTAAAAAAGATTATTTCCTACCAATGTACAATTGATCAGCGTTGTAAAAAAAATCAAATCCATACCCTCTCATTTTACTGACGAAAAATTGGTTTTCACTACAATTGTTCGAAAGCAAACAGGTATAAAATAAATTCACCTCCTTTTGATATAACCTCAACGATCCTCCTTCATGAAAATGTAATCGCTAAGCAATTTCAGGAATCTATTTACTTTCGGCAGGGCTGTACTCACTGACAAATTGTGCATTACGTCCAACTGTTGCTACGAAACCAAAACAGGAACAAATTATAAAAAAATTGCTTAGTTTGAATCCTGATTAAAATAGAGAAAGTTAATAAAATAGGAATAGAGAATATGATACGTTTTATTCAACAAAGTGATGATGCAAAAACTAGTGGTAGATCTTTGTTACCGGAAACGGTCCAAGTAGGTACCACCGCAACCCTATTTCCACCGCCAAACATTACTGTGTTCCGGATTGAAGAGAATTGTAGCTAATAAAACTACTGTGTAATGCGACTTCACAGCCTATGTCTCAAGGTGACGAGCGTAATATGGTGTAGTATATAACATCCTAACTATCCCCTCTTTGTTATCAGCAGTGAGTGTTACTTACCATCAGGTGAACGTCCTGCTCGTCGCGTCTATTCACTCAAATGATAAAATAACGCATGCGCATTACAACGTAACACTAGTTGGGACGATATCCAAGCACCATATTGTGACTCGTCGCTTTAAGCAAGATATTAATCCCCTTTCACCCAATAATTTCACTAGCTAGAACGCCGTTCAAACCGGAACACACTAATTTTTGCACACTGCTATGTGAAGGTAGTAATAAGTTATGAACCTACCTAGATGGTCTCCGGCAACAGAGACCTACATTTTCTTACGTCCCTGTAAACTACCCATATTTGTATTATACCATCATCAAGGGTAAAGTAAAAGGTTAAGATTCGTTAAGTATTTTAGATATCTCTTCGTTTACTGGATATGTTAGAACTAGTAATAGACGCATGGTTATAAAGCTAGGATCGTAACCAACAAGTATTTACTTATATTATTTGAAAGTGAGGTAAGTTATCAAGTAAATGGGGTCGTTTTCGGCAGCCCTATATCGTAAGCGATATTCAGCGCTATGCATTATTCAGTTTCATTACTCTTTCACGGCTACTATAAATCGAACGGAAACCTCCCTCTCTTTTTTTCTTTTAATATCTATCGATTTTTATTTTGACCATTAGTTAGTCATTTTAATATATAATTTATAAAACTCATATAAAAAAAACAATTATTACTACTGAGTAAAAGAAAGATTATTTAGAAGAATGCATTATTCTGAGTTCGATAATACGTAAACTCTTAGATTCACCCCTGCAAATTTATTAATACTTTAATTTACTGATGATAGGTCACTGTCGCCGAAGACAGTCTAGATAGGTACCACCGCAGCGCCTATTGCAGTCGACAAACAGCAGTGCGAAAATATTACTGTATTCCGGAATGAAGGGCGCTGTAGCCAGTGAAATTAAAGGAAGGAGACTTATCATCTTATGTTTCCGACGTCGAACGCAATGCGTTGCAGTATATATCATCCTAACTGCCGCCACGTTATTATACTCGTGTCGTCTCTAAATTAAATAAAAAATTATTTATTATTTTAATTAAATGAATAAAATATATATATGTATATATATAACAGATTTTCACTTATACAAATTTGAGCTGAATCTTCGCAAATAATAAAGCTACTAATGAAGTCTTTTGTTACAGCAATTACAGAAAATAGTACTGAAGAGAGTAAAGAAAAGACTTAAATGAAAAAGGTTTTTAGGTCTTATTAATATGAGTTAGGCTTTTAAATCAAGTAAACTAAAGCTAGGTCACAATACAGACCTATTACAGTGAATAACCTCACTAATCCTACTTGTGATAGTTCTCTATTGCCTGAGACAGTCTAGGTAACCAACTGCAACGCCGATTTCAGTCGCCTAACAGTAGCGTGCGAACATTACTGTGTTCCGGTTTGAAGGTCGCCGTAGCTAGTGTAATTATTGCATGACATTCTAACAAGCGCAATGGCAGGCATATCAGTTACCATCAGGTGAACGAAATACTCAATCGAAACAGACCTGGTCACTCCTTCGTTAACAATTATTTTTTATTATACTGAGGGGACAATTGAGACGTTCACCTGATAGTAAGTGATACGCCTGCCTATAATACCCACATTGTGCTCTTCGCCTTGAGACATAAAACGTTAAATCTGATTAGACCAGTAATTTAACTAGTATGAACACCAGTAATAGGACACAGTAATGTTTGCACACTACTATTTGCCTACAGCTTCCTCACTAGATGATCTCCGGCAACAGACTTACCACCAGCATCTATATTAATAATGTACGAATAATAGTAATTAGACCGATCAATTCAATAAACTTAGGGTCCGAATCTAAGCAGAATGGTTTTACATCATATAACCATTTATAGCAACAGTTCAGGTTTAATCCTTAAATTTCCGGTCTGGTCTGAAGCCGCTTAGGTACATCCAAAAGGTTTAGCTTTCCAATGCTCCCGTAAATATTTAACCATCATGTGCCCGGGTTATAGTAGTCATATTCTTTTAGGTTATTTTAAAACAACTGGAGATTTTAGTGTTACCATAAAAAGATACACAGCATCTTATATTTATAAAACTTTAAGCTCTAAGACTAGGATTTTGTTTTTAGGATAAAAACGAAAATTAGATTATGATTAAACTAAACCAAGTAAAAAAAGGAAAATGTCGATTTGACAAACGAAATTCATTAGTGGTAGGTCTCTGTTGGTGGAGTCCGTCTAGGTAGTTAGGTACAAACATTATAGTTTTCCGGTTTAAAGGGCGCCGTAGCCAGTGTAGTTACTGGAGTAAGGAAACTCAACATTCTGCGTCTCAGTCAACAAAAGCAACGTAGGGCTTTGTGTGTCATCCTAACTAGCTCCACATAGTAATGAAGAATACTATTTCTTACTATCAGGTGAACGTCTTTCTGGGTGTAACAAAGGGGTGTAAGGGTTCTCGCACAACAACTGAGGATCCAAGCCAACCTCACCTGCTCGCAGTGTATCCTGTTAATCAACAAACGATCGCTCTCGCTCCCATCAACCCGCACCGGGCCAGCATGGTGGGAAATGGCCTGAATCCCTCCATTTGAATCCCTACTGTCGCTTTTGTCGCCTTCGGATGTTTTTTAAAGCAGAAATTAATATTTTTTACAACTAAGATAAATAAGACAAGCCCTTATGTTTATGGTAGATATAAAAATAAAACAGTCTTGATGAGAATGCAACAAGTAACCTCGTCGACATGACATGGAACAGGGAATTATCATGCCAATAATAAGGTGCTGGTGGTAGATCACTTTTGTCGAAGACCGTCTAGATAGGTACCACCGCAACTAATATTTCTGCCCCCAAAACACAATGTGCAAACATTAATCTGTCCCAGAGTGAAGGGTAGGTAGTGTACTACTGGGGTAACGAAACAACATCTTACGTTTCTAGCGACGAGCGCAGTGTGGTGCAGGTGAACATCCCGCTTGTCTCGTCGCTTAATTAAAAAAAAATATAGTTCTTGTCATGAAATGTACGAACTAAAAAAAACAATGAAGACCGACATGCGTCAGCAAAAATATGCTGAGTACTAGATCTTTGCGTCAAGTTAATATCTAAAGAGCTCGGGGTTCATCGCATAAGGCTTTGAGGCGTACTTTGCAAGCGTTTTAAGAGCGTGTTTCAATAGAGAGTCGTGAGATGTAACCTAGATAAGGCTCTGTAAATCTTTTCAGTCCGCGCCACTTTATGTGTATAGGTTATTAACTTAAAGTGGATGCTTTAGGGGTAATGTTACATCTGAGTTATAACCAACTGCAAAAGTTAAATGAGATACAAACAAACATCTTAAAATGGAAAATTTTTAAATGCTTAAATACATTTTAGCAAATGAAAAATCTATATTTTTATTTATACTACGAAATGATGAGATGAGCGAGTCGCTCACCTGATGGTAACTGATACGCCCGCCCATAAAAATGTCACGCAATTTAAGACGTTGCATCACATTACGCTCGTCGACATAAGCCATTAGATGTTGAGTCTCGTTACCTTAGTAATTTCACTAGCTACAGCGCCCTTCAAACCGGAACACATTAATCTTTACGCAGCATTGTTTGGCGGCAGAAATAGGGACTGCGGTGGTACCTACGTTCTCCGGGAAGAAAGACCTACCACGAACAATTATAGCATAGACTAGAGAGGTATACTTATATAATTAACTTAAATTAAAATACAGGGATGATCCGCATCTCAATTACGTATCGTTTTCCAGATAAACACTTAAATTAAAACGGAAATCCGAGCAAATAATGCTTTTTCTTTCCCCCGCCCCCCTTTCCCCAGGGGCTGTGAGGGGTACAGATGAATCCTGATGAATCCTCGCCTAATTCGTAGAAATGAACGACAACGTCTCGGTCCATACGCACGCGTGGGTAAGCTCTCTAAAGTTGAAGATGGCTCATCCTTTACTTATAATAGTTACTCTGGTCTAGATAGGTACCACCGCTGCGCCTATCCTTACCACCACACAGTAGTGTGCAAACATTACTGTGTGTCGGTTTGAAGGGCGCTGCAGCTAGTGTAATTACTCGGGTGTCGATATTTAACATCCCGTGTGTCAAAACGATGAGCACAACGTGTTAGTGTGTATAGCATCGTTGTCATAGGTAAGCGTATCACTTACCATCAGGTGAACTTCTTGTGCGTCTCGTCGCTTCGTCGAATAAAAAAAAAATACTTTTGTTTTATGATACATACGAAAAAACATCTGAAAAAAGAATAACAAGTGATTTTATTTGGGAAATAAATCGTAGACCGTCTCTATTTTTGTTACCAAAAACAATTCTTTCCCCTACCCTAGAGAATACGTAGCGCCACTATATGAAAAAAAAAATATCAAAGTTTGTAGTGATAAAAAAAGTATACGAGCTCGTACAACCGCAGTGTATTTATTCGAATAATGAATGAAAGTTTTTAATTAAAAACTCTAGCTTTATAGTTGCAACTTTATTGAAATATCTGAATGCAATAGTAACGTTAGAACCGCTAGAAATTCATTTGCCAACTCCTGAATATTTACTGAAGATTTTTTTTATGAATAATTATATTAAAAAATAAAACAGCTATATAATATTTTTCCAGCAGTGGACTTCGATAAGCTGATGATGATGATGATTATATTTTTAATACTAAGATTACTAAATTTACTAAACCAATGATGTAGTAATAGAAACGCCTCATTGAAGAAACTAAACGATGAAACATAAGTGATTTCTTATAATTCTTTACTGGTGGTAGATCTTTGTTGCCGGAGACCGTCTAGGAAGATACCACCGGAGGGACTATTTTCTCTCCAAACAGAAGTGTGCAAACATTACTGCGTTCCAGTTTGATTGGCGTTGTAGCTAATGAAATTACTTTGATAACAAGACGCGACATCTTATGTCTCAAGGCGACGAGCACAACTTGGTGTTGTGTTTAAGATACAAGCAGCGCCACGTTATGGGCAAACGTATGACTTACCATCATATGAACGTCGTGCTCGTTGCTTCTTCGATTAAAAAAAAAAAACAGTTCTATCTATAGATATTTTATATCTGAATAAAGAATACGCCACGTTGTTATGAGCGGGCGTATCGTTTACCATAAAATGGACATCTCGATAGTCTTATAGTTTCTTTTAAAAAAAATTTTATAAGTGGAAAATATATATTGAATTTATAACAAGTATAAAAGCTCCAATAATTCTCCAATTTGTCGGTATTTAAAAAGCTCTCCCGGCAACATATTGACTCGTACACAAATTTAACAACCCATACCGATACATTAAACGCGAGTTCTGTGTGAAGCGGAAAATGAATGTGCCATTAGGATCTTTTTATTTTTTTAACCTTAACAAAGTACTCAAATTAAATTCAAATTTATACTAGTCTTCATTAAAGTTTCATAATTTGAAATAACAACCCAGTGTAGTGCTAAAAATTTTTTATTACTTACCTCCCGATAAGAAAATATAAGCTTTGAAATTTTCTCAACTGTTTTTATAAGAAATGTTACATCCCTTAACTCCTTTCGATATTTAAAACTGTATATACATAAACAACGGTGTCTTTTTTTTATTGATATATTTAAATATAACCTTAGAAACTATTCAATAATTAATATATTAAATTTTATTTTCATGGTTAACAGATTAATAAACAAAATGATGGATAATAAAGCAATCCATTCCAGCGCCTGATGAATTTCTTCTAGTATAAATATATGTGCTCATGAAAGTGGAGGAAGCGAGAGAGGTGTGCCAGGGTCGTAGCAAGTGGAGAGAGGTGGTCTCTGTCTACCCCACTGGGAACGAGGTGTGATATATATCTATGTATGTATAAACATAAACGGATATGTAACGATGTGGAGGTCTGTTGAAGAGGCCTATGTCCAGCAGTGGACGTCTGTCGGCTGATGATGATGGAATATAAACGAAAAATAATAATTATCTTTGAACACAAACAATATGTTTTTTTAAGTATCTACGATAAAACATTAAGATGATACGGCCATAGTCAAAGACTTGCAGAAGACTATGTTGTCTAGACAGCCTAGACTACAACCGAAGGTTGTCTAAGTAGTTACCCTCGCAACATCTATTCCTCCCGCCAAACAGTACAGTGCAAACATTACTGTGTTCCGATTTCAAGAGCGTTGTAGCTAGTGAAATTATTGCAGTATTGGGACTTAACATTTTATGTCTAGCCTCACGTTGTTATTGGCACGTGATCACCATCAGGTGAACAGTTCCATCGTTTACTTAGCCAAAAACAGACCAAAGAGACATTATATGTCTCACTGTAAATACTGCTTCTTTTAAGAATCAGACAAAGAAGAGAAACTCTAAATAACTAGGTATAAAGGCAAAGGAGAATAGCAGTAGTTTTTAAGAAATCTCGTAATTAGTGTTATTAAGACATAAGATGTTGTGTCTCATTACCTCAGTAATTACAATAGCTAAAGCACCGTTCAAACCGAAACACAGAAATATTTGCATACTAACTTTGGACCCGGAAATAGGCGCTGAGGTGGTACCTACTCAAACGGTCACCTGCAATAGAGATCTACCATCAGTCATTGACGGTCTGTTTATCATTATCATCAGCCGATAGACGTCCACTGCTGGATACATGCCTCTCCCAAATATCTCTACATCAATCGGTCCTGCGCTGCCCGTGGTCAGGATGGCGTTCTATAGCGCCGGGTAGTAAGGACCATCATTTGTAGAGGACTTCTGCCATTTCCCACCACCCAATCGTCGGTTGGTGGGAGCCAGAGCCTTGTTTGGCACCCAACGATCTATTTATGTCATCGGTTTATTCTTTAGGTTTATACAATTCGTTCTCTTTCAAAACGAAACCATCATTAGTTGATATCACTGAAAATGTTTTGAATTTAGTGAAACATTTAACTATCTTATTAATTTGTCTGTGTGTGTATACTGAAAGTTATAATTAATGCCTATTGAAATAAATTTAATACATGAATAATGCTTACACATTTACAAACATCAGTTTGAGTTTTCCCGCAAATTATTCGCTTCATAGATCAATACTGTTTTATACAAAGTCAAATAATTTATACAATAGTAAGCGAGAGCAATCTATATATAAATGAAAATGCATTTTCTTTGTTCTCTAATCACTTGAAAACTAGTGAAGATATCTATATATGAACATGATTTGTAGATGATTATAAGCTAATTATATTTTGAATTTCATACATCCTTTATCCTTTTATTTCTAATCGACTTTTGTAAAAATTTTCATTACGTATTATTTACGCGGTTGCTATAGCAACGGTTGTTGTACAAAGTCATTTGCGGTTGCAGTTGCTCTCGGGTAATGTTCCAGACAAATTTCTTCAAATCTACTTCTATATTACGGCCAGCAAGAGCAGACCGGAGAATAGCTAGTACTACATAAATAAGATATGTGTTTTTGGACAGCTGAGGATCCGAATTGGTTTTCTCAATCTTATCCCCAAACTTCCGTTTGAAGAGGGTTCCTAATAATGATAACCAATAAAAGAGGTAATTGTAAGGAGATCCCCATATACTTAAATACACATTTACGTGAGTTATAATATGAAGTAATTTATTATCGTTTGTATATTTGAAGCTCCTAAGACATTGTACTAATACATCTATGCTTTAGTGAGATATGCCTCTTTTTTGATATACAGCGGCTTATATGATTTCAATATCGTACTTTTTATGGTCAGGATGAAAGCTTTCATGGATCACTTTGTAAGGTTATACACAGGACTTCTCGAAGAGGTGCGGATTCGAATTATATTTCTCGACCTTCTGATGAAGGTATCATTACAAGTAATAGTACTAGTGACAGGTCTCTGTCGCCGGAGACCTTCCAGGTACCACAGCAGCGCATATTACTGCCGCCAAATATTAGTGTGCTAACATTACCGTGTTCCAGTTTAAAGGGCGCTAGAGCTAGTGTAATTACTGGAATGATGAGACAACACCTTATGGTTGTCACAGGCAGGTGTATCACTTACCATCAGATGAACGTCCCGCTCGTGTTGTTGCTTCGTTAAATAAAACAATTGTATATTGTATGTATATGATAGTCCCGGTATTATAAACGACCTCATTCGTCGGGCTATGTCCCCACCGGTCCCCATTTTGGCCCGGGAACTCTACTGGAGTCCCCTGGTCTGGCGCATGACGATGCCATGAGACCAGATTGAGGGGCACTGATTCTTTGGAGAATGGGACGAGTTCTTGGATGGGATGCTACTTGCGACGATACGATAAAAAAATAAAGCTTCGCTATGTAACATGGCAACACTTGCTCGGTACTCAGACGGGGATGACCTAGGTCATTTCTTTTATTTTTATTTAGAACTTTATTAATCTCTATATAAACATATATATATAGTTATAATTTAATAATTATATAATTTTAACAATATATGAATATGAAAATATTTGTAGTAGTAAAATAAATTACTGGATTTTAATTTTTAATGTACTGTAATAATATTTTCACGCTAGAACATAACTCCGGAGTGTTTTTGGTTGGCAAATCGTATTTCACGAGTCGATACATTACGTTGGCGCACTCTAAATTATGCCAAATGGAAGAAAAATGGAGGGGGCCCTATTCCGAAACGTAGCGCGCGTTTATTTTTTAACGCCACATAAATTTCATATTTCTATCATAAAATTAACATACTTTTATTGTATCTGCTTCTTCGTCGGTATCACAGTGGTCGTGGTCATCACTTTAAGTGTTGGTCGCAAGATTAACAGCACATCGCCACTATATTATTGGAATCATTACTGATTTCGGGCTCGGAAGACGTTGTATCTTATTAGTGGTAGGTCTATTTTATAGGAGTCAATCTACGTAGGTATCAATTCCTACTTCTCCTACCAAACAGTATATTACTATGTTCTAGTTTGAAATGTGTTGTAGCTATTGAAATTATAGCATTAAGGCGACTTAACATCTTATTTCTGAAAACGACGTTGTGTTGTCACCAATGTGTTGTCAAACTTAACTTGCTACTGGCCCAAGATGTACCACCGATAGTCCAATGTACATCCTTAACCACTATAGAGACAATAAGAAATGAAAAGGCAAAAATACTAATCATCTCTTCATCAATTGTCTAGTGCAGTAACTCCCTAAGCAATAAGCCAAGCATTCATATATAATCTTTTTAATGTTAATTTATTTATAAATTAATAATTAATTAAACAAATCGTTTCCAAATCAAATTCTCCTTTCATTGTACCATCATCATCATCAGCCGAGAGGCTGATAGATGTTCACTACTGGACATAGGCCTCTCATCAAAGAATTCACACATTGATTGGTTCCGCGTTGCTTGCATCTAGCAGGTTCTCTCCGGCTCTCACCAGATCGTTGGTCCACCTTGTGGGAGGCACCCAACACTACGTCTACCGATAAACTCGTAATAAAATCCTGTTACTTACATGATAAGACAGGAAGTAGTTAAGCATTTCAATAATGAAGTTAAATTCATTTATTCAGTTACAGGAGACAAGGCTATGATTATTTCTTACTTTGTTATATTGTTTCATATTCTATACACGAAGTTTATTAACAATATCATCATCATCAGCCTATAGACGTCCACTACTAGACATAGGCCTATATAACAATAATAAAATAAAAAAAATATTCATCAGTCGGCATCCGAAATCTGAGATATCGTACGTCATCGAAATAGACCTACAAGCTTTTCATTTGGTTTCCACTTCCATTAAACAAATTGAGACTGGGAAAAAAACGTTCATTTTTTTTTAACTTTCCTACTCTTTTTAACGCACGTCGCGTAATACTATAACTTTACTACTGTACGAAATATTTTCATTAAGGCTGTGAAATATTTACTGTTTTTTAATAATAAAAAAAATATTTTATGTAATGGAAGAATCCTGAAAGTTCCTCCCGATCTTATTATGAAGCTTATGTTTTTCTTAACAAGGCTAAATTGTAGGAATTTAATAATATTTTGTTGTATAAATCAAACTTATTCCTACTGTGATTATTTAAAAAAACAATAGCATTTATTTTCTTGATTTATAACTATCGTTTTTCTGTATATTTTATTTCCGTCTATAAGAAAGAAGAAAGGATGTAAGTGAGAAAGCCTTACATGGCTAGTAGTACCGCTACAGCTATCTCTCAACCTGCTGCTGATAATTGGACTATTCTTGTGATTAATATCTTCATAATCATATTTTTTTTTCTACGAAGCGATAAGCGAGACGCTCATCTGATGGTAAGTGATACTCCCGCCGCCCATAACAACGTGGCGTTAATTAGGATGATATTCTCTGCACCACATTGTTTTCATCGCTTAAGTCATAAGATGTTGAGTCTCGTCACTCCAGTAGTTACAATAGCTACGGCGTCCTTCAAACCGGAACTAAGTAATGTTTGCACACATCACCGTCATGTATGCACCGTCCAGGTTGTACCTAGACGATCTCCGACAATAGAGACTACCACCAGTAAAAATTATAGTAGCCTATAGATATCCACTGCAAATGTGATCATATCCAATTTTGTGGGTAATTGCCGTTCATCTCCGAATTTGCGTCAGCAGATTATAAAGATTACTGAAGTACTTGATACATAAACTAAGTTTTTAAGGAGAAAAGTGTTTTTTGTAAAGCAGGCTCTGTTCAGTAGATTGTTTATTCCAATTATTTCTAATTACAGCCGAAAATAATAAATTCAGAGTGCGTAATGCCTTACTCTTGTTCCTTCAGGAACGTGATCCCACTGCGCAAGAGAAATAAAAATATACAGAGATAGATATAAAATTGGAAATTTTAAAATATTAATACCATTTACTTGGTGTTAAAATATACTTGATGAAATGAATGAAGATGGAGTGCCTTGAGATAAAATTTAGTATGAAGAGGTGAGCGAAGAAAAATGTATAATATCTATGTTTCTGGTTAACTTTGCACTAGGATAAAACTTGAACTCAATTTTACCCGATATTAAGCGACAATTAATTTTTATTTATTTATTTATATACAGACAACTTAGTCAATTACCAGATTGTTAATAATACAATACACAAATTAAGCCTAGGTTAGTACTTAATGTTTAAAAAGAATTTAGTCCTGATAATTAAAGTCCATAGGGAAGGATAGCTTTGCCTTTCTGCAGGTATTTCTATAATGCTGTCTTTAAGCGACGAAACGAAATACATCTGATGGTAAGTAATACGCTTGCTCATAACAATGTGGCAATAGTTAGGATGTTTCACACTGCACCACGTTGTGCTTGTCGTCTTGAGACAGGATGTCGAGTCTCGTTTTGCCTGTAATTACACTAGCTGCAACGCTCTTCAAACCGGAACACAGTAATATTTCCACACTGCTGCTTGGCAGTAAAAATAGGCGCTGCGGTGGTACCTACCTAGACGGTATCCAGCAACAGAGACCTACCACGGTGATGGTTAAGTGATTAGTGTGCTCCTGAACTGTTACTCTACTTCTACGAGCGCCAGCCAGAACATTGAAATATGTTTTAGAGGGAACTTAAGGACTTTACAAATTAGACTTTCCCATCTTGTTTCGCTCGCAAAAAAAAACGCATTCGTTTTTTTTCTCGACGGCATCCTGTCGCGACAGAGAAAAAAATTCGCAAAAATTTTCAAAAACTTCGCGTCTCTTTTTAAAAGTTTCCCTTTGCAAGGCGGAGCAGCACGAATTTTTAACTCTATATTTTTTCAGCGACCTCAATCAGATTAATGGCAGCGAGGATATAACAGTTGCAGGAAATTATATTTAAAAGGATATTTTGGGTTTTATATTTAAGAGTTATAATTTTTAAATCCTCTTAGCGATGGAAAATGTTCATAATAGGATATTTCTTTAAAATATTGTATAAATGTAATATTTACGTTAATATATCTAGCTTTTACAAGTAGTTATTTTAAATACCCGCCTAAGTTATTAAAGAGTTATTTTCAACCTCAGTACTTGAAGGAGTTATGTTAAAAATTAACTAAGCGTACTAATTAAAACGAATTGGATATCTGTCGTGTTTTTAATATATTTTAATATGGAATTCGAGTGAGTGTTATAATATACCTCTTAAAAACTTCACAGCTGGGACTTGGTTACTCTCATGAAGGAATAATCAAAGTCGTACTGCTACGGTGTCCAAGTGTTCGAGAATAATGCTATAGCTCATAAAAATGGGTTCAGGGGATAATATTTTAAAATGACTTGTTATATAAAGAGCTAAGAAGAAAGCTAAGTTATTATAGATGTTTTTCTTCGTAATTACTAATCTAATTTAATCTACTTAATTGAATCAGCAATGAATGGATTCGTAGAAGAACAAAAGTTACAGGATTATCTTAACTGATCAGGTAAACTGAAGAGAAGATGGGTATGCTATACGACGCGGAGACTAAGTCGCCGTGGTAGGTCTCTGTTGCCGGAAACCACCACTAGGATCGGTACCACCGCAGTGTCTATTTCTATGTTCTTTGAAAGGCGTTATACCTAGTGAAATTACTGAGGTAACGAGACTTAACATCTTATGTCTCAAAGCGACGGGCGCAATGTGGTATCATCCTAACTAGCACAACATTGTTATGATCAGGTGTATCACTTAGCCATCAGGTGAAGGTCGCGCTGGCTTCGCGCTTGGTTGAATACAAAAAAGGAAAATGATATCAAGCGCAGCCTCGAACGACTGACGACCTGATAAACCGACATTTTGAAGACCTCTCCGGAATTTTAATATTAACTTCACCATATTGATGTTTTAATCAAAAATTATTAATTTGTAGAATAATGTGGTTTACCTAGTTTCATTTGTGGAAATATTAACAACAATACATTAGCAATAATCAAGTTCATAGCGAATCAATGAGAATCAGTGCGGTCGGGATATTGGCTTAACATTAGACCAAACATATTTACAGTTAATACAAATAAAGGGGGGGTTTATGTAGTTAATCAGTTTAATTAATTGAACAGGTACATACACCACACTTCACGTCACCGCGGCTGCGTTAGTTAAATATGGGATCAGGTCGCTTTTGAAAGCTGAAACTGGGTTTTACGCTATAAATTAATCCACGTAGTAACTGTATTGTTAAATTTTGTAATACAAAGTTGGATTCATTCACGTGATGTTAAGTGACAATGAGGCTGTAGATGTTGATGCGGATTTACCCACAAAATTCCAATCTCATATTTTAACCGCTGTGTTCAGCGATGATGTTATTTAGCCTAGATAGGCAGATTCAATAAAACTTGATTCGGACCTTAGACATCCGTGTGATCATATTTATTTCAAACATTATTTTATTGATGTTATATCTCTGTTTCCGGAGACCGTTTAAGTGGTTAAAGTAGTGTGCAAATATTACCGTGTTCCGGTTTGAAGGGCGCTGTAGCTAGTGTAATTACTAAGGTATCGATATTTAACATCCTATGTGTCAAAAGCGATGAACACAGCGTGGCGCATAGTACACCATCCTAACAATTAAGCGTATCACTTAACATCAGGTGAATATCCCGTTCCTCTCATCGCTTCGTTAATTAGAAAAAAACCTTTATAGATTTAAATATTAAACATCGACTTCTTTAGCGGCGACATGCCTAGGATGTGAAATTAGACACTAAACTAAAGACTTAAGTATTAGTTATGATAATATATGATTTTTTTACTCTTATATATAAAAAAACTAATAAATTTATTAATTATATAATTGAGATAAGAAAAACAACATTAAAAAGTTTAGCGTTTTGAGAAATCTCTAGTGTTTTAGTAATAACAAAAAAAATATAGATATCATTGAAGGAATAGAGCATGTTTATTACAGATCAGATCTAAGTGATATTAAAGGTTAAAAAAGAACAAATATATTATTTTTTAACTGAGAGTCTGAGTAAATCTTAATATTTCAAATAGATGACAAACCCAATTACAAAAGCTATTAATTTAATTAAGCACTTAACGTCAAAGGTTAGGCACTTGCTCAGAGTAAAGTAACACCGGAAAGAGACAGGTAAAGATTTTTAAAAGAAGTTAATAAATAAATGAGATGTTATCTGCGATTTGTATCTTATGAGAGCTAGAATATTCTCCCTGTATTACTAGTGGTAGGTTTCCGTTGCCGGATACCGTCTAGTTAGGTACTACCGCAGCTCATATTTCTGCCGCCAAACAATAGTGTAGTTCTGGTTTAAAAGGCGCTATCGCTAGTGAAATTACTGGAGTAATGAGACTTAATACCTTATGTCTCCAAGTGACGAGCACAGAACGGTCCAGTGTATAACTAGTGTCACGTTATTATAGGCAAGTGTATCACTCACCATCAGGTGAAGGTCTCGCGCGTCTCATCGCTCCGTTAAATAAAACTAACCTAAGTCGGGCGAACTCGCTTCATCATCCAGGTCTTTATTTTCTCTTAACACCATATTAAATTGTAGTCATTTAATCCGCTCCAAATAAAAAATTCTCCCTCAATGATCCTTCAGGGAGGCCTATGCCCAGCAGTGGGTATTATTTGGCTGGTAAGATAAAAAAATTGTATGATTGTAGCAGTAGGACAATAGATGTACTGCCTCCTACAACATATCATGTAAGGCTCGTGAATATTCTGCGTCCAGTTCCTGATTTACAGCGGCCGCTATCTGTCCCGGCGAGGATTTATGTCCGTTTCAGACCCACTGTCGCATGCTCGCTCTAAACCAGATTTGCGGTCTACTACCTAATCAAATATAATATGATCTCCATGTATTTGATTTTGTTAAATATTTAACTTAAGCTTTAATCTAGCTGCGCAAGCATTTTTAACTACAGTTCGAAACTAACGAAAATCTCAATATTACAGAAAATATTAGATAGAAAAAACTTCATTGAATTCATCTTCTAGATTAATTTGGGTTAATATTTAATTAACTCGGTGATCCGTGGGTCATAACTTAATTTCTGATGTAACTGTTACTGGGATAACAAGCATAGAGAAATACGATATCAACCTAGGATCGCTGACGAACACAGCGGTGCAGTGTAAATTATCCTAACTAGCATCACATTGTCATAGGCAAGCGTATTACTTACCATCAAGTGAACGTATCTTGACGATTCGTAGAGTAAAAAAAAATCGAAATTTAAATAATTATGCTTGATCAAACATAAGAAAGAAAGTTAGATTCAATTTGGAAACCATCTCCTTTATACCGATATCTTTTGTAGCTTTGTTCGGTTAACTTTAGACTAACCAAACCAGGTTGGCCGCGGGGTACAGTAAATACCTGTATACTAACTTATTGTTTTGTCAAGTTAATTAATTCTAACTTAGTGTGTTTAGAGAGAATTAATTTTGCATACATTCATATAGTTAGATATTTGTGTAAAATAAGTAATGATACATGGAAACGGACGTAATAAGGTTCTCTTCCTCTTCCTCCTTCCTCGTCGATAAAAAAAGAGGCATAGATGTACAAGCATGAATGTAGATTTGATTTTGAATCTACTCCGCCGTGATACTCAAAACTGCGGGATAACAGTCTAATCCGAATAACAGGGATACTTCACCCCTTGTTTTTCAAAGTTCGACAAAAGACCGCCCAACAAATGAACGCCTGATGAACATGGCCTTTTATATTCCAATAGAAAAAAAAAGGCATAGGTGCATTGTTATTTGGCGAAATGTACGTACGATCATAATTACACACACAATTTCGCCGGGAACGATTCTCATTCATTTTTAGTTTACGAAGGCTGTATTTTTAATGAGTAGTGTATTTCTAAAGCTCTCTCATAATAACGCACGTAATGAACGTAATTGCAGACAATTGATTTCCTACAAACCTAATAAAAAAAATTGTATAACAAAATGCGACCTTAACAATTTTTATCTTCTCGTGTAATTGTGAAATACACTGAGGACAAGCTTTTGGACGGACAGTTGGTGTCAGGAATTCAAAGAGCGATACAGTTTAAACACAATTCTGTGGCCTTTCTAATCAAATGTGATGTGATGAGACTCTTTGATAAGACACGCCCCACCAAATCATCACTGACGCAGTATGATGACCACGTTGTACCTTTCCGAACTCTTGAGCAACTTCTTTAGAACTGTGTGCGTACACTTTATCATTTTGCTTATTGTAGTATTATTCCATCGTGAAAATGTTTTCATTGGTAAAGAGGATATTTCTGTGCCTTTCACCTGCCTATTGTATCGCGACAGAAGGTTTGTTCGTTTTCGATCGATCCATTCCATCCATCTTTAATTGTAAAGATTGATTTAGGGCATCTCCTGTATATCGACCATAAGCAACGAGTACCGGTCTTCAGGTCTTGTTTTATACTACGCGACAAAGTCCTAGCAGGAATCTTCATTCCTCGCGATAAGATTTTTTGATTTGTTTCTTAAGGGGGTTTCGACGAATTCTGGCTTTAACAGCATTAACAGCCTTTGTAGTTCTAACAGCACGCGGCTGCCCGGTCTTTTCTAGTCGTCGACAGAGGAACTGATGTTGTATCTGTTGATAGTACGATATACGAACATACGGTAACAAGCTTTTGAAGTGTCTGGAATATGACCGAGCGGACCGGCTCCATACCCACTTTGTGCAAGGCTATCACTAAAATCCTATTTTTTAACACCCTATTTCATACTGTAATTTGTTAATGAACACAAAAAAGTATGTGAAATAGCGCGAAATCGAAAGATATTTTTAAAATAATATACGTGTTCCAAATTCAAAATATTTAAAAAGTTGAAAAAAAGAAAAGTTTTTATGTAACAGTATTTATGGCCTGACTAGTTAGATGATGGCCGCCAGTAAAAACCTACTGTCTATAATATTTGATATCTTTAAACGGATAATAAGTTAGACCGATTTATATTAAAAATAAATTTTACAACGACCTCAAACTTAACCTCTATCCACACAGTTTTAACTAACAATGAAGCTGTGGTACTCTGACTTACATATGTTGAAAACCTGAATACAATAAAGCTGTCTACAGCAGGTTAACAATATGACGGTGATAGCCAACTAAGCTGGTCCAATAAACTTTTACTACCAACCAAACTCTATAACATGTGGCCTCTGAAACGAACCAAAGAGTTCCGTTTTACTAGCCAAGCGGCTGGACACTGCACCGAAACAGTAAAACTTGATCTATTACAAATTTGAGTATAAGGAAAATTGATGAAGCATTTTAAGCTGAATAAATAACGTAGCTGGCAGAGCAATCGAAAAGGGACGGAAACGTGAAAAAGGCCACATTTGATTTAAGGAAGTAGTATAAGAGTAATGAAACTGAATAATGCATGACATTCAATCGCCCTCTGGAAAAAAAAACGCTTTCCTAAAACCACCCTGTAGAGAATAAAGCCGGCAACAATGATTTCAAACATGTTTTTCACGAAGGCTGCGACAAAAATAGGTTTTGTGGCACTTTTCAAAACATGTATTCAGAGTTTATTTTAAATTTAAGCCCCTTTCAAATTCGCTTGTGAAATGCGTGTAATTTTTTTTTATTTAACGAAGCGACGTGACGAACAGAACGTCCACCTGATGGTAAGTGATACGCCTGGCCATAGCAACGTGGCGCTAGTTAAGATGTTATATACTGCACCATATTGTACTTGTCGCCATGAGATATAAAATGTTGAGTCATATCAACCCAATCAATTACACCAGCAACAACGACTCAAACCGGAACACAACAATGTTTGCACACTACTGTTTGATGGCAGAGATAGGAGCTTCGATGGTACCTGCATAAACGATCTCCGGCAACAGACACGTACTATCACAGATAATAATTCAAATAAGTTTCATAAAAAACAAAATTTTATTCAACTTATTGACAAAACTAAAACTTTTACATTTGATACATTTTGCGCCTACCCAAAGTAATACAGCAATTATTTTGTTGCATATAATAACAATTTATTAACTTTAGGCGTAATATTATTTTTAATTAACGGCAAAGATACGATACGTTTTTGTTTTATTATTAAGAATGAAATCAACGACATTATGTAATTGAGTATTACGAAATTATTAAATTTTAATGTAAGAATTTGAACACAAATACTACTATAGTAGTTGGAAAATATGAAAGATATACCTGTAAATAATTTCCATATAACATCCCTTAAATCACTAGTTTTTGTTTTTTTAAACGATTATCTTATAATATATCATGTCAATTTGAAACGTGTAAAATGTTTTATTGGTAAAATACGTATCGGCTGTTTATTGCAATATTAAATTTTTTCTATGCAATTACGCAAAACGCCCAGTATACTTTAATTTCATAATAATATTTTTTTAATTAACTTCGTGACGTACTGGCTTAATACTTTACTATCACACACAACTTACTCATCACATGATACTTTACTCATCGCCATGGTTGGATTCCAGGGAAACGCGTTGAGGAATTGATTTAAATTTATTCTCCTCATAATATAATTCTACCGCCATAACAGTAATACTGTGTATTATATATACATTAACTTTATATTGTTTAAACATTTCTGTAATTTTTTCTATGTTATATATAAATATTTTTCCCTATGCTCGTTATCCCCATGTTTCCTAATCGAAATGTGGCGACAGTTTGCCTTTTAACTATCAAAGAAGAATTTATCGTTCACTCTATTTGTGTCGCGAATTGGAGCAAACTTCAAAGGACCTCTCTGCGGGAATGGACCTTGGAGAAAAAATATTTTTATTGAAAACTTGAGAGACGATACATTAAGCGATAAAAGGCTGAGGTTTTTATTTTTATTATGTTCAAATTTTTATTGATAATTGTTAATGTAAAACTAATGTTCTTCGGTTTCCCACCGTTAAGGTAAAATCCTATAAAATGGCAAGACGCTGATCGTCTATTGTAACTCGTCGTTGAAATAGATAAACTGATTTTCATTTTCCACTTGTTGATATATTATAATATGATTATAGCCGTGCGTTATCTACTCATATCTACGAAACGTTATTTTGTTTATCTCGATTATTACATTGTAAACAATTCTTTGCAATATTGCGAAAATCAAACACGCTTACGGAAAATTTACATTTTCGGAATGCGAAATGAGAAAAAACACAATACAAATTTCGAGATGTTTCATTCTACCTTTGTTCTTACCCAAATGAGAAGAAACCAATGGGAGGCAGCTATTAAAAAGGGTGTTTATTCTTCTGCATCTAGACAACAATAGCATCCAGACTATACGTAAAAATAACGAACAGAATCTGACTTAGACTTTAATTAAGCGTCGTATCTTTGTTTCTCTCCTAGCGCCTAGAATTTTTTTGTTTTATAAACGATTCGGTCTCCACTTCAACTACAATCGTTTCAGTCTTAATCTTCTAAAAGTGCATCCCTTTCCGATTTTCATGTTGTTGGCCCGTAAATTTGTGAATTTGTGTCAATTTTCAGCCATATGGAAGTTACTCTACACCGATGCCGGTCCGCTCCCTTATACTTGGTAACCAGCATTAAATCTAAAGTACATGACATTACGACTTACGACCTTCTGTTGAATATCTTGGTTATGATAGAAACTTTAAAAAAATACTACAAAACTTTATTTAAGTGAAAAATTGTATTTTATTTTATACAATGGACGTAAATTTAAGTGAGCTCCAGTTCCTCTAGAGATTTAATACTCTTAATAAATAGAAACTTAATACCCTAATTCAATGAATATAGCTTTCAAAGTTAATTGTATGGAACACTTTACGAGGTATCCTTTAACGTTATCAAGAGAACTGATTTAACTATAATCCGATAAATAAAATATTTGACTTTTTAACTGACCAAGACATCAATTCATCTCGTTCAATTAATAGGGTTTAAGACTTTTTTTTTTTTAAATTGTAAACAATAAGTAATAACTTAACCAATCCCGAACCTTTTGGCGATAAAACAAATCAGCCTTTGAAAACAGCAACTTTTTAAAACTAAAAATGTAAATGTGTAAGGTAGATCAATAAAAATGTATCTAAAATAGATAACTTATCTAAAATTGATTGTTTACCGTACTTCTTTTAACATATTTGAATGATAGTTTAAAGAGACCGCTTTAACTGATTGGGCTACTCCCGGCATTAAGTCTACCTAGTCAACTCCAGAGTTGTAAATAAATATTGATGAGCAAAACTAAACAGTTAATTACAATTAACAAAAATAAGTATTGATAAGTAATAAATGAAGTATTGTTGGCATTCGCGCCATCGGTGAAGCCATCGATCAAAAATGGTTTATGTAAAGTAATGTGGAGTTTTCTTACAGAACAAATTGACGGTGTAAAATGTGACATTCAACACCCAATGTGGGTAGAGGTAAATAATCAATAACTTAATATAATATCAAAGCAGCCGGTGCGGGCGTCAACGGGTAGTATGTTATTTGTCGGATAAGAGTCCTGTACTTGTGATAATGCAGGAAGTGTTTTATCTTAAAGGCTGCTTATTATAATATCATTATGCACAATTAGTGACGAGTGGAAGTATAGGCAATAAATTTTATCCAAGTGAAAAAAAATCTATGCGTACGTTTTATCTATATTTCTTGTAATTAACCATTACATAAATATCAACTGTTCCCGGCCCGCTTTGCTGGCTGTGTAACACCGCCGCAGCTTCCTTTGAGGTAAGAATTTTGTAAAATCGGTTCTTATCTGACCTGTAGAGTAGAAGCAATATTCCTACCAAATTTCATAATTCTAGGCTTTACGATTCCAGAGATATAGTGATGAGTCCTTTATATGTGGAATCTCTTACATGTATCTAGGTGTATATATATATTTTCATATATATGTATAAATTACAAAAATTCTAGCAAACATTATTGGAAAAAAAAGCTTTTACTTTCCTTAAATAAAATTTATTTAAGGCATTTCACGTGAACTCCCTTTTCCACTGAAGTGATGACAAACGCAGGTACACAAGGTAAATTTAAATGGACGCAGACTTGGGAACGTTTCCTTTACCTTCAGTAACTTTATATCGCATCTCTAAAGGTGCCTAGTTAGGGATAACTAAGTTATTATACCTTTCAAACAAAGTAAATCCTTTTTTGGCAAAATGTTCTTATAAGAAGAAAACGTATAGACATAAAAGGCATTCAAGTTATGTTGTGGAAATTGATTTAAGTATTAACAACATTTGTTATTTCCGTCTCCGAACAGTAATGTACAAGCGTTACTGTGTTCCAGTTTTTATGGCGGTGTTGCCAGTAAAATTACTAGGGTAACCAGACTTAACATCTTATGTCTCAAAGCGAGCAGCTTAAGATGTTATACTTATCATCCTTACTAACACCATGTTATACAGATGAACGTTTCACTACCGGACGATCACCTGACGTAAAGTGATATGCCTGCCCATGACGTGGCACTAGTTAGCATAGTATATATACAGCATCACATTGTGCTCGTCGCCTTAAGACAAGATATTGAATGTCATCACCGCAGTAAATGCACTAGTTACAGCGCCCTCCAAACCGGAACACAATATTGCTGTATTGATACCTACCTAGACGGTCTTTGGCAAAAAGGCCTACCATCAGCATAATGTGGTCATAAACATATTTTTTAGGAATGAAATGTACTAATAATTAAAATACCTTTAAGATTTTATCCACCATTATCCTTAGATATCATATCTGGTGGACTTTTAATGGTGGTAGAATTTAATATGAACCCACCCGGCTTACAGCCACCTACCCATTCTTTACTGATAGTAGGTATGTTACCTGAGACCATCTAGTTGACACCAAATAGTAGTGCGCAAACATTACTGTATTCCAGTTAGAAGGGCGTTGCAGCTATTGAAATTACTGGGGTAAATAGACTTATGTCTCGAGGCGAGCGCAGTGTGGTGCAGTGTATGTCATACTAACTAATGCCACGTTATGGGTACGTATTTATCATCTATTAAACGTCGCTCTCGTCCCGTTTAATAAGTGACGACTAATGTAACCTTTGTATGTTCTGCCTTAGACCTCCCTTGCTACCGCCTATCATTTGATCATCACACGTAAACCGTGATATTAACACGATAAGTGTTACATTACGCTTACGTATTCTGCTTTCAACCGCGACATCTAACAAGGCTTTCAGCGCTGTGCTCCGTTGTACCCCATTAGACGGGTACACGAAAATATCTTTGATATTAAAATACATTAGAAATCCTAAAAAGGATATCATAATGGATAAATATTTACCATCTGTGGATGCTCAAGCTCGTTGAGAATCGAACCCACATCTCTACAAGATGAATGAAATCAATAATTACAATACCATTTAATGAATTATGAAAGTAGCAGAAATCGCTAACATTATTGTTACTGCTATTACTAAAAATTGCAAGCAATTGAACCTGGCTGCTGGTCCATCCTGTCTGCGATTATACCAGCGAGGAAATAAAGGACATTGTTACCATTTGGCCACGATTTACTCTAGCAAGAATTGAATGTGAACCCACAGTGGATCGGTCGATGACCAGAGAAAAAATCGTGCAAATCATGGAGGACGAGGTCAAAAGAAAGATCTTTCTGGATTACTGTGTGACTGGCAAGGACGGCGACCAAAGCAAATAGTTGAACTAGAAAAAAAAATTAAAACGCACATTTAACGAAGTGAAACTTTATATATATAGAACCCACTAAACGTAAAATAAGAAGACATTTCTACTACTTTCTAGTAAACTTGGAGCTAAGTAATAGTAAGCTAAAATATTTTCATTACTGTGGATATAAATATCTTTTACAATTTAAATTATTTTAATAAGAATAAAGTAAAATTTCCGGCCAAATCCCTGCACCGGTTTCGACTTCCGGTACGGTTATGAATGAGCGTCTATTATGAAAAGCTTAAACCATATTACCTAAATTTTCATTAGCATTAACAGATTAAATCTAATCTCACAATTACGCTGGGGTTGCTATTAAATTAATTTTAACTAAGAAATGTTATATAGAGGTAAAGATTGTGGACTTTATTAACTAAGGGTTGTCCTTTATGACCATCGGGACAAGGAGGTCTTTTTTACGCCTGTCTATAACATTGTAGCGCTAAGTAGGTTGTTCATACAGCCTGAAATTGAATAATAAATTTTTAAGATGGGAATATAATTTAAAGACAAGGAACCATATTGCGCTCGTCGCCATATCACAAGTTGTCGAGTCTCGTTACCCCAGTAATTTCACTATCTACAGTATCCTTCAAACGAGAACAGTTAAGTTTGCACACCACTGATTGGGGGTAGATATAGGCGCTACGGTGGTACCTACCTAGACAGTCTCCGGCAAAAGAGACTTACTACAAGTACAACACGAGGACATTTTAATTAAAAATGAATTCATTATATATATAAAAAAAAACATTTTTTATTTCAATTGACTTAGAATGTGAGTATATTTTAAGTTAAAAACATTACACTATTTTAGTTAAACTTTATATATATAAGCTATTACATTATCCTAACAAAGTGAATACAAAAGACAAACGTTGCTGTAATATAAATGAACTACTGTGTGATGCATTCGTGCTAGAATTTATACATGTAACGCAGCCACAGAGTATAAATATATGTAAGCAAAATAATGTACGGTAGAGCAATACAATATCATGTTTTTTTTTATGACGCATTAGCATTATTAAGTGGTTTTAAATATTCCTGTCCCTTTTCATAACGAACGTTAGTACTGTTTATTTGAAGATTTTGGTTTCTGTTAATGGAGTATATTTTATATTATGCGAGCGCATCACTCGCCACCAGGTGAACGTCCAGCTCGTCTCGTTGCTCCGTTGAATTAAATATTCTCAGTTCACAGGTAAACGGAACTGTTATATGTATACTTTATCAATTGGTTGAAGTGTTGCCCAGATGTCGTTGCCAGTTGTAACTCGGAGAATCATATGCAGCATTTTGTCTATCGGTGTAGGTAGATGCCGAACGGTAGCTGGTGGATATCTTTGGAATAGACGTGTCCAGGACTAAACGTCTACTAGCTAATGATAAAATTGAGTAATTTCTGTTGAACATTGTACTGTTTGACTATATAAACTTAAAAATAAGGTTGTGCACTTGATAGCGCCTCGATCGTATTCTAGTCTGGCCAATTGTCTGTATCTAGATATAGTTATCGACCACACTGAAATTTAGTGAGTCTGGATCCATTAATAGAAGAGGAGCGAGCGACAAACTTTTGCCCAATCCGCATATTCTATTTCGGAAAGGCATCGGAATATGAATTTGTTTATTATCAAAAAATATTTAAATAAAAGAAGATATTTATATACTTTTGTGTATAAGATATTAACCATGGACTGGTAGGATCTCTGCTGCCGGAGACGGTCTAGGTAATTACCACCGCAGCTCCTATTTCTACCGCCTAACTGAAAGGTGGAGAAATTAACGTGTTCCAGTCCTAAGACCGTTGGTGCAAATTGAAATTACTGGGGTAACGGAACTTAAAATACCCAATATTTCAAAGTGACGAGCACAATATGATGTTTATTATATGTGACCTATAAGTTACCACCAGATGATCTTCTTGCTCGTTACGTCGCATACAATCGATTCTTCTATATTAGGAGACGTGTTAGAATATCCTCGTATTCATTCTTTTTTATTAAAAAAACGACTGTCGCTTCTCTCTGATTTTTACGGACATCACCAATCTTCACACCAAGCGTAGGAAGTACAGCAATTATTCCCTCCTTTAAGTGACCTATGACCATCAGTGGAAGTAATAGAGGTGAAATCACATACTGTTTTTATTTTCCTCACTTGCCATGCAATAAAATATTTTTTTTTATTCAAAGAAGCGACGAGACGAGCGATAGATTCTCGCCTGATCATAATAGCGTAGCTCCTGTTTGGATTAGATACACTACACCACATTCCACTCGCCGTCTTAAGATGTTAAGTCTCCTTACTTCAATAATTTCAATAGCTACATCGTTCATCATACTAGAACACGGTAATGTTTGAAAACATCTTCATGGCGGCACAAATAGGAACTGCGGTGGTAACTGGTGGCCGGAAGGTCAACAGTAATATTGCACACTTTAAATTGAGAAAATAAAGCTTTGTTTCTGTGAGATTGCGAAACAATTATTTTTGCGTAAGTAAAGTGAAGCACTCAAAGTGAAACGTCTTAATGAAGCACGCCGGGCTTATCTCGAACTTAATGGACCTTCAGTTGAAAAGTCTAAGGCGGCTATAAATTGTGTTCGGTTAATTCTAGATTAAAATAGACAACTGACATAGTTTACTTAACACTTACAGCAGTATTATTTTAAAATCTTTTGATGAAACCAGGTATAATGGTAACGGTCGTCAGAAATATTTCCATCCTCTCTCAACTGATATTATAACTTAAATATTTATATTAATACATAAAATATGGGGTTCATTTGAAGGTTCCGGTAGACGTTGGACGTTGTTAGAAGGCCAAGAAGGTGAACCAACGATCTGGTGAGAATCGGACCTCTATCTGCTGTTGATGATATAATGTATGTATATATATATATGTGTGTAAAACATTTTATCCATCTTTATCTGTTTTCGATAATTACCTTAACTGAAAGCTCCAAGGCAGTGGGATCGAGCCCACCCACCTTCGAATCGTGTAATTACTACTATTACGACCAATTGTATGTTTTTTATATAAATGATATGACTCCATTATTTGTGTATTAACACCAAAAATTAATTTATCGAGATATTCTTATAACTATGTGTATTAATATAAGAATATTCCTACCACTTTCAATTTTATGTACACTACTTCCGATCGTCGTTATGAATGAAATCGTTTGTTTTTTGTATATAAGTAACAATTTAATTATCTTCTTTGCAATATATTCAAAAGCTGCATTACATTATGCCCGCTTAGAAAAGAAATTTCTATTTTGATAATTTAATTAAGGGACGGAAAATTTTAAGTAAAAATATCCTTCAAGTTGTATTGCAGAGGTCAATTCCTTGCAATACTAGGAAATTTAATAAATTTTTCTCGAAAAAATTTTTACGATACTAGTTTATAAAATATTGGAGACGGTTAAAACTAACAGGAGAAAAAGGTTAAACAGTTTATTTATACTAGTATAGTTTTCTTTTTATTCTATAAAGCAACGAGACTAGCGAGACGTTCACTTGATCGAATATTAATTCAATCGGTATTTGTATGGTGGCAGAGTTTTTTAGAACCTGGATAGTTAGTTACCACCATGCCACCATAACGGCATCAATATTTCATCTGTCAACATAGGATAGTATTATGATCAAGTAAATTTTCGTCCCATTATCAACTACACTTTTATGTGTACGTAGTTAAACAATTGTGTATATTCATCATCATTTCAGCCTATTGCCCTCTATGGCTGAGATTTTTAACGCGACCAGTCTTATTTCACCAGCATATACACAATGATGTATTATAATACAATATATTTCCACTATGTTTTCGTGTTTGTTTGTGTAACTTTATATTTGATACACCGCAAAAGCACGTGTCTGAAGCTATTATATTTTGCTTTCAGAGGCATGACATCTAATAAGGCTTTTAGCGGCGTGCTTTGTGCCGTCCATTAGCCCCGCGGCGAACCTCTTTTATATTACAATGTGCTCATTCCCCTCTAAATGCCGACGGAAATACAAATTGGAATTGGATATGCCAGATACACTGTTTAATCTGTAACTTAATAAGGTTACCTTTTATCGGTCGGCAAAGAAGCAAATAACTTACGTCCATTTAATATAAAAACGGTTGATATTAAACGTGTTTATGTAATGTTTATTTCCGCTGCTAACTAGTCTTGAATTGTTGTAACCATGACAATTTATTGATACATTCTTTGTATCTGTATTTTGAAATCATACGACCCGTAAAATCTAAGAACTGGAGTATTTTACAAACGCATCAACTTCGAAGTCGTTCTGTGTTTAGATGTACGGACGGTATAAAGTTTTCCTAAACAGCATATTCAGTTACACTTTCTAATCTTGAGACGAAATGAGGGGGATGTTCACCCAATAGTAAGTATTATTTTACTTTGTAAATTAAACAATATTGCTCATTCAAACATAACTTATTTTGTCCATAGTATCAAGTACAAATTGTTCTATATGTAATTATGAATCAGGCCTCTTAAATTACCTTTTATTGTTTATCATGGAAGATTTTTGTAAATTTATTTTAAGTAACTTTTGTATTAAATATATAATACAATTATAAGTTATGTTTTGCTAGGTAAGTTTATGATGAAATTTGTTATACGAAAAACTCGCAACACAAGATTTATCTGAAGTCTAAAGCAATCTTAATAAAATGTAAACTTCCTTACCCTTTCAAAGTTTTCGCTTCGTCCTCGGAGAGGCAAGTTTTATTAAAGGTTTTCTAACAACTACAATCCCTCGGCAGTAGACATACAAAACCTCTTCTCCATTATTAATATCACAAAGTAACCAAGGTGAATTATTCACAGATCTGGATACTAAATAGGCATTGTTTATCAAAGCGCACATAAATTTGTAACTAGTCATGAATATGGGACCTACTTTGATATATAGCAGTCCGTTTGTCTGATCTTGGACAGGGTGGATAGACCTTACACGGCACTAGTACCTTGACGAACAGCGGTTCCCCACAGTTCTACTTTTGCATAGTACCTATATATGAGGTACGTTCAATGAAGAATGGGTCGCGTTACTGCTGTAATTTCACTAGCTACAACTCATTTCAAACTGGAATACAGTAGTGTTTGTATATTAATGTTTGGGCTGCAGAAATAACAGCTACGGTGGTAGCTACCTAGATACTCTCGGCAAAATCCACGTTTACACTCTGCACATAAACATGCAAAACTGAACAGTAAGCCGCAATTCACGTTTTATATATATAGTAAAGAAACGGACACTTAATAAACAAGCACAATACAATTGTCTATTTGTAATAATGCTCAACAATAGTATGAAAATACTCAATCATAAAAAAAGTCATTAAAATTTCTTTTTTTTTAATCTAAACAATAATGCAGCTTTATCGGCCAGTATTCATTTCTTGTTCCAAAGAGTTCGTACTTCGTTCTAACTTTATAATAAACCAGTTGTTTCGGCTTTGCTGGCCGTAATATAAAATCGGACTTGCAGTTTGTGTGAAATATTCCCTGAAAGCAACCGCAGCCACAAATAACTTTCTATAGCAATCGTTACTATAGCAACTGCATAAATAATAAGAAATGAAAATGTTTATAAAAGTTAATTAAAAAATAAAATAAAGAAGAATCTATGAAATTCAAAAATTAAACAGCCAATAATCATCTACAAATCATTCCGTATCGAATGCTCGTATTCTCAGATCGATACGTTCACTAGTTTCCACGTGATTGGTAAACAAAGAACCCATTTTCATTATATATATATAGGTCGGATGAAATGCCATATAACAATAAAAAGAAAAAAGAACGTCACAAGGCTGTTAAAAGAAGGAAAAGATGGAAGAATAACGATTTAAAAAGTCGCGAATGTTAAAAAGAATTTAAAAAGATGTTTTAGACGGAATAAGTGTTTTATTAGTGTCTCAATCCCATATATATATATATATATATATATATGTATGTGTGTGTGTGTGTGTGTGTGTGTGTGTGTGTTATTTTGATAGATAGCAGTTTTTAAAAGTGCGTATAAAGCGTCATGTGTGTTCGATACTGGTACTGCAGATTCGGCGATTTGGAAGACGGTAAATGGAAACAAAGGAAGTTTGAAGGTAACTCTTTATAAAAGTAAAACATAATATTTGTATAGCATTTAAGTATTGTATGAACATGATACCTATACCATACCATACCATATACCATGTATACAGATACCAAACGGATATTAACTGGCGGAAATGACTCGTAATCCGAAGATGAAAAATACTAGAAACTATAGTCAATTGTAAAAATTCGTTGACATAGCTCTCAAAATCTGCAAGCTGAAGTGACAGTGGATCCGCTACGTCTGCCGTGTCAGTGCCGGCCGATGGTGCAGGAAAGTCTTGGAGTGGAGACCGCGTACACGACGCAGAAGCGTAAGACGCTCGCCTTCCAAAGGGACCGACGCATAATCACAGGGGTCGGAAGTCGGTGGATGCGAAAAGCTGATCGCATTGGTGGAAGACATTGGGGAATGAATTCAGCAGTGGATTAAAAAAGGCATGTTGATGATTATTAATTTAGTTCTGAACGTAAACTAATATTAAACAATATGCAACACTAAATCTTTTGTTTCCGAACATTTATCATTTGCATTTGCAAAGCTGCAGTAATGGAGGTAACGTAAATTGAATTTCAGTGAGAGGTTCTAACAGCGTACCGAAAGTCAAAGAGAGGCCAAATGGGTTTCCGGCAGCGGCTTATACAGCTAACGAAATAGAAATGACTGCGCATCGAAATCCTGATACGAATCCAAAATACCTATTTCTGCTGCCTTAATGGTTAGAGCGTGCGACTTTCATTCCGAAGGTCGTGGGTTCGAATCTCGGCATGTACCGATGACATTAATATTTAAGTTATGTACATTTGTGAACTTTAGTTACAACAGCAAAATACAAACGGTGAAGGGAAACATCGTAAAGAAACCTGCACATGAATTAGAATTTATTCTAAGGTGTGTGTTAAGTCAACAATCCGCATTGGGCCCGCGTGGTGACTGTAGCCCCATCGCCCTCATATTGAGGCTAGGCCTGTGCCCCAACAGAGGGGACGTAGGGATAAACTGTAAAGATTATAGGTCGCGTTGGGTAGAGGCTCAAAGGAAATGTTTAAGTTAGGATGATGTACACTGCACCTTAGTCGCCATAAAATGTTAAGTATTGATATTTTATTTGCAAATAATAATAAATAAAATTATTGATTTCATAAATATAAAACATATATTTTTTATTTTGTAGTGAGACCGAAACCTACTTATCATGAAACGGAGGTCCTAGTCCTAGGACCGTGTAATTGGAAGTAGTGTGATGGTACAGTGTTTTTAAACTCGTGCTAGCTTTTTATTGCACTTTGTCAATCTGATATACTGGCATTGCTATTTTCCTGTAATCGGACACGTGAGAGCTAGAATATTGTGAGCGAATAGGATATCTATCTACGGCTTCGTTATTACTTACATTTTACTGGTGGTAGGTCTTTGTACCCAGAGACCGTCTAGGTAGATACCATCACCGCAGCGCCTATTCACTGGAGTAACGAGACTTATATGTCAAAGCGGAGAATGTAATGATTTGATGTGTATATCATCCTAACTAGAGTTAAGTAGAGTTATAGGTAGGTATGTATGTCCCTTACTGTTCGGTGAAAGACTCGCTCGTCTCTCCGTAAAATAAAAAAAAACAACATTGTGTAAAATTGAGTTCAGTTATTCCATATTAAAAGTAAACTCGAAGTATGGAGACGGTTTGTTCATTAAGAACTGTACAGACCATAAGCAGAATAATGGTGTGATCCTCGATCAAGTATTTTTTATACTATAGTAGTATTATCGATCGATAATAAAATTATTTTCTATAATAATACAAATATGTATTTTTAGACACTTTGTAATAAAAAAACTATATAAAATTAAGATTCATTTAAATTAAAAGATTTAAAATGTCTTTAATTTAATCCTTAATCGTATTGATTTGTAGCGGAAATAACTAAATGTGTACAAAACGGAACTGTCAATTACAAGTTTTTAAAATTTCATTTGACAAATCAAGGTAAATACAGAAACAAAATTTTTGATCCCTGCATGTACTAGTATAATATCTAATAGTGCAAAAATAATAAAAAAAATTTGTAAAAGGACAAAATTATTATAAATAAACAATATAAATAATTTAATTTAAATAGATTTCTAAATGTACGCATAAACTTGACTAAACTAAATTGTTAAAAAGCTTTGATAGAATCGAAGAATCTAGTTATTTAGTTATCCTATTATTAGCCTCTATTACAGAGCACAACTTTGTCACATGAAATTAGTACTTCCTTATATAGTCATCATCAACCGATTCCGTCCACTGCTGGACCTAGGCCTCCTCCAAAGAACTCCACATCGATTTGTCCGCGACTCTCATCAGATCATCGGTTCACCTTATAGTAGGCCTCCCAAAACTGCGTCTACCGCTACGCGTGGTTGTTGATCAATTAAAGGATATTTTTATATATTACATTTCTAATATATAAAAATTTGAGATGTGGTACTTTAATTAAAAGTACTTGAATAAAGATTAAAACTATTTTAATTTAATCTTTGTTACAATCGTCTTTTTGACCCTTCGTATGTGTTTGTCCGACGTCCTTTCTCCTTCCTCTCGCACATTTCCTACCAATCCGTCTAGACAGTTATATTCCGTTCCCACATAGAAATACCCTTAACTTGACTAAACCAGTTAGCAAAACATGTATTAATTTTTGGTAAGGTGGATATAAAAAACACGACGTTTAAGTATATACTTATATTCTTCAGAATTTATTGTTGTCTGATGAACGCTGAGCCGTTTTCAAAAATTAATAACAAAAAATATTGTTATATTAATTTTACGATAGATGGCTAACACTAGCTCTCATATAAACTAATTAATGACTAATTAACGATCAAACCGCAAATTTGTCACATTACTACCCGTGCGTATCGCATGCTTGGTTTAGTTCTGCGGACCGGTCAGGATATTAGGCGATCACCTAATTTTCTCCTCCTGTAACTCTTTAGTTGAGCCCATATTGGAATATGCTATCGTAGTATAGAACACCCAATATAAATATCAAATAGATAAAATTTAACCAGTCCAGAAAAAAACAATGGAAAATATATTAATTACACAATAGCCTCTGTGTAGTCATTTGGCAAGAGATGAAATATTTTTATATTAAATTATTAACTACTATCCTGTTACTATTATCTAAATTATCACTTGAAATGTCCTTGAAAAATGCGTAGAAAGAAAGTTCTACGTAACTTGTTCTTCGTAAATCGAGTATGTAATACTTATAACGATAACTTTATTGATGTTGACCCATTTCCAAACTTGTGATGTTTAAAAAATTAAAAACATTTCAGATTGTCTGTTAGTACACATCTGTTATGGTTATTTAAGATAAGTTTAATATTTACGTAAACACGTGGTATGTACACTACACAAATGTTAAAACGTGGATACTTTCATGGTCAATGTAATAGAATTGCTTATTTTATAATAAGAACATTGTTAATACTGTTTGTATTCCACAAATAAATAAAATATAAAAAATAGAAATAATTTTTACAGTGCCTGTTTTATATGTGCAGATCGGAACTAACAGCATCACCTTCGCAAATCAACAAGAGACGCAGCAGCTGGCTGCAGGCGTGGTGGCTGTACTGGATGATGAAGAGCACAAGTCCAATAAACTTGTGAAGAACTGTCGAGTACGCAGGTAGGAAGTTAACGCACTACCTTTATTGTATGACAAGCAAGTGGGCACAGCCACCGCTTATTTCACAAATACCCACTAACACAATTATTATGTATATCAATATACCCCATACACAAGACACGTTCACCAGTTTTCACGATTGGCGAACAAAGAACACCGATTTTACCATCCTATAGATATACTTAACTTTACAATAAGTAGTGGAAAACAATTGTTTTATTTTGAAGAGAAATGTAGGGAGTAAAGTTATAACTTCTAAGAATACCTTCACGATAATGGCAACGTCCTGTATAAACATTCATAATAACACTAAATAATCTAGAAACTTAATACACGTAATAAACTTGATACATAGAATTAAGTGTCTCATTTTTAGATTTACAATTGAAAACACTGAATTTTAAACTTTACTATAAAACACCTGGTGGCTGATGGTTCGTATGCTGGGTAATTGTTGGGAAAGATAATTTGTCCATTATATCTAAGACCAAATGATCTAATAAAATGTTTTGTGTTGGTTATCAATATCTTACTTAAAGTTATAAGTAAAATAATAACACATAGTTTCAATATCTTCAGAAATACTTCAGAATACATGCAGTACAAGATTGAACTAGATATTACTAAAACATGGAGACAATTTTAAGATTTCAAAACATATTTAAGCAACTTCCTCCCGCCTAAGCTTTATATAGCTCATTTGCTGGACGTCGTGAGCTATTTTCCTGTACTAAAGTAATTTAGGTTCTGAAGTAGTGACATTTAATAAAGCTTTGCCGGTATGCTTTGACGTCAGGCATTAGTGTGCTCAGCGTATCTTTAATGTTAAAATATCTCAATATTGCAAATATCTCAAAAATTTGTATTTTCTCTTAAATATATTTTAATAACATAGGAGAATCCACTAAACAAGTTATTCTGTATATCTCAGCGATGGGATATAACGCTAACGTAAACACATGAGACATGCTTTTTAATAACTAATAAAGCATTTATATTGAAGAATCCTTTCTGCTATTGTTAGACAGTAAGAACATAACGTTTTTTTTTAACTAATTGAAAAAGAGCTAATATTGGTGCTAATAATAAATACTGGTATTCGCCCTCTGTCTTCGAAAACCGTCTAGGCAAGCCCCATTTCTGCTGTCAAAGAGTACTGAGCAAACATTATTATGTTCCAGTTTGAACGGCGCTGTAGCTAGTGTTATTACTGGGGTAACGAGACTCGACGTCTTATGTCTCCGACGACGAGCTTATTGTCGTGCGGTATATATCATCCTAACTATTGCCATGTAGTTGTGAGTAGGCGTAAGAAAAATCTAAAAATAGTTTTTGTTGAATCACCTTTAAAAGGAAATGAACTTCCCGAATTCGGTTCAGGCGTTTACAAGCTACGGTACTTCCAATTACATACAAGTAATAAAAAAAAATTACTTGTGTAACAACGCGATGATACGAGAGAGATCGTGTTATAGTAAATGAAACTCCAGCTTATAATAACACGGCGCTAGTTGGGGCGATAAACACGGCACCACAATGTGCTCGTCGCCATTGGAAACATTGAGTCTCTACACCTTTATAACTTCACTAACGAGAAACATAAACTAACTTGAACCAAATTTGTTTATGACATTCTGTTAATCTATATAGGATTACAGATCCCGAACATATACAGGATTTGGCGCTGGTGCCAAATACACTGCAATAAATTATATATATAACTTGACACATATGGCCCGTAAATGATAATCTGCCATTGTGTTGGTTAACCTATTGTAATTTTATATGTTCTGGTGTTAGGTCTCTGTTGCCGGAAGCCAAATATAGATATTACGCCTATAGTTATTAAATTGTAATTACCTGCATTCAAACAATTGCTACTTTACTTTAGACAGGCGCAACATTTATCATAACGACCTGGTCTTGTTGATAAGTTGAATACAAAATAGTTTGTTATGAATCTTATTTCAATTATCTCCGGTGGTAGGTCTCTGTTGGCGGAGACCGATTAGATAGGTACCATCACAGCTCTTTATTTCTGCCGCCGAACAGTAGCGTGAAAACATTACTGTCTTCCAGTTTATAGAGCACTGTAGCTAATGACACTACTGGAGTAACGAGACTCGACATCTTGACTCAAGGCTACAAGCACAATATGATATAGTGTATATCCATAACTATCGCCACATTGTTATAAACAGACGACTCATATGTCAAGTATATAGAAATATGCTGTACACAGTAGATTCTGTTGCCAGCTTCCGGGGTGCAAAGCTTAAATTTGGATACAAGAGTACTACTGTTTTGAGGTTACTCCAAATCCCTTATAGTTATGCTGTAATAATATCCTTTACAAATAATATTAATGTTTTTGTAAGACAAAGAAAGTGTACCTATACTACTTGAAATGTTTTGGTTTAATTCCTTTGAAATTATTATTTTTTAAAATCAACGATATAAACAAGACCTTTCGATGGTAAGTGATGCAGTCCATTAAAACCAGGCGCAAGCTGAGGTATCCAAAATAAGTCGAAGTTCACACCGCACAAGACATGTGCAATGGTAATTACGAACAAACTCAAGTACGACACCCCATGGCTGAGCATGGGAGGGACCTGCATTGTTATATCCAGAGATGCAAGATTTTAGAGTTAACTGTTAATCCTCGCCTAACGTTTAATAGCCACGTTAAGAGTTAGTGCAAAAAGGCCTTGAGTTTGTATATGCAAATAGCTCGGTTAGCCAAGATCTCCTGGGGTTTTGACTCTGAAATGTTCCGGTCCATCCACATTGCTGCGGTGGAGCCTATTGTGCTTTACGCGGCTACGGCACCAGGGAGCCGGCATAAGGACCAGCAGACAAGAAACTGGGGATTCAGAGGCAACTCAACACCGTACAGAGAGGATTTGCGATGAAACTCTGCAAATGGTACCACACCATCTCTCTTCATTCGGCCTTGTTTTGTCGGGGTTACTACCTTTGGATTATAGAATTCAGGTGTTCGACTTGTATGAAACAAAGAGGAGGTTTTCCCAGATAATTCTAGGCGATAGGGGAGTAGTGCAGGTCGTAAAATTTGCAGAGACATCACTCCCGCTTCGCAAATGAATCTTAAGTATATAAGTTTGGTAGATCAAAATTCTGTGCATGAGCACAAAGTGCAGGCGGTGAAGATATATATCGACGGTAGTAAGCTTAAGGGGAAGGCTGAAGCCTCACTTTCCATATGGAAAGGCAAGACCGAGGTCCAAAACCGGAAGCTATGTCTCTCCGCACATTGCTGTCTACCGGACCCACACAGGCATAACTCCTGGCCATATATGAAGCAACTAAAACGTTTACAAACGAGTCACTGTACACAGTGACTCTAAAGCCGCCCTCGATACTATTCGAATCATGGCTCGCTCCATTCTCTTCGGCGTGGTGGCCAGGGAGAATTCACGGAAAAGCCTTTGACCCTGAGCAAAAACGTGTCTTTGTTCTGGGTCAAAGCTCACACGGGCGTTCCTGGTAATGAACGTGCTCATGAATAAGCCAAGCTGGCTAACTCTTAAAAGCAGAAGAAAGCCAGACCATGACTGGTGCCCGGTATTATATCTTAAACGTTTGCTTCGAGATGCCTCAGTTGCGAGATGGAGCGCCCGATATAGCAAGGGCTGCACCGCGTCCATCACGGAGTTCTTTTTCCCGAACGCAGCAGAGGCATATCAATTAATAAGGAAGGTCCGCCCAACTGGATATTTAACCCAGATATTCACTGGCCACGGCGGATTCTCCCAATACTTGAGCCGTTTCAAGTGTCGGAAGAACCAGTCGTGCAAATGTAATAACGCCATAATAGAAACGATTCCTCATTTGCTGACGGAGTGTCCTATACATAGATGCTTAAGGTATGACTTTGAGCAGGAGACAGGGTTAAGAATACGATACAGCCAGTCTACCCGAGACAGTAAAAATAAATCAGTTAGAAGTAAGTTCATAAATTTTCGTTTAAAAATATGTCTGATAGAAATATGGAAAAATAAATATTACTTTATACGAGTATATATGGACATAGTAATATTCTGTAAATGAATAAAAAAACCTGGCGCAAGCTTGGATGCTAAACATAACACATTGCTGTAATCGCTGTAAGACTTGATGATGTTCACACCAGTTATTTCGAGTAATTTCAATAGATACAACACTCTTCTAACAGGAAGACATAATAACGTTTGCACATTACTGTTTGGGGGTAAGAATAGGATATACAGTATTATTAGATGGTGCCCGAGATCCGACACCAACCACCAATAAAGCAATAGAATAATGTTCCAAAGTAAAGTACGTACAGTGTTCGTTGATTCGTAGCTGTCTATTTGTAGAAACGCGTAGCTACACTTCTACGGTGAGACGTAGCATATAGATCGCTACACAATTGAAAGATAAAATAAGAAATATATTTGTTTGTTTAATTGTATCAAGTTTTATCTGGTGGTAGGTGTCTGTTGAAGGACTTCGTCTAGGTAGGTACCACCGCAGTTTCTATTTTTGCCTCCAAAACAGTAAAAACATTACTGTGCTCCGGTTCGAAAGGCGTTGCAACTAGTGAAATAACTAAGGTCACGATACTTAATATCTTATGTTTTTATGCGACGAGTACAGTGTAGCGGTACTAGTGCCTCGTTATAGGCACGCGTATAAATTACCATCAGGTGAACGTTTCATTCGTTTCGACAATTAAAAAGTACCGTAGCGATCGTGTATGTTTAATAAGCGATTGAATTTCTGATCACGTCGACATTTAGATATAACAAATCTTGTTTTAAACAAGCGAGTGACCGAACATCTGTAACGGGCGTAAATCCTCAGCGGAGACTGTTACCGACCGCTATAAATCAGAAACTGTACGCAGAATATTCATGAATATGTAAAACGGTACTCTCTGTACGTTCAAATCTAGGCTTCACTAGGTTTCAGCGTGTTATCTTACAGATTCACTGAAACTTTAATAACGTTCGTAGTTAAAACAGATCTTATTAAAAAAAAACAGATTTCTTTATTCGATGAATGGAAGATGTGAGTTGTTCGTCTGATTTCAAGTGGAGTTAGAATGATATACACTGCACCCACACTGTCAGCTCAATCCTAAGGTAGACTGGTAGAAAATGCCATTAAGTCTGCCTTTTATTGTACACATATTTGTACACATATTTGGGTGTATAAATAAAGTTTTAAATAAATAAATATAAAACGGTAAACTAGCCAAAACATATTTTAAACCGAAACACGGTTTGTAAATTACTGTTTGTCGGCGGAACTATGCATTGTAGTGGTACCGGCCTATTCGCAGTCTTTATACTAACCAAACTAGTAAAACGTAACCATTACCAACCCCCTTTTTTTGTTTTACGTTACATTTACGTTACGTTTACGTTTTTTGGGGGAAATGCCTACGCATACCCGACCTCGCGGGGGCGAGGAGGGGATATGTCGGACTTGCACCGACTAAAACCCCCACGATGTTCCGCCTCATCGCCATGATGGCAGGGTCACGGGAACGCGGGTGCGCACTCAACTGCGACCCTGCCGGCACTGGCCACTTGCGCGGCCCTTCCTCGGGAGGGAGGGATGAACCCTCCCTTTCCAGGGCGCGCCGGAACATGCAGCGCGCCCCCTCCTCGACCTCATCGCGCGGGCGACCGGTTCCTCCGAAACCGTCGCCTAGAGGCCATGGGAGCCACTGGAGAAAACCTCTTGCGGCTCCCCGCGGCGGAGAGATGTTAGGCTCGCCGCTACGTGGCAATGGCCGCGGAGGATAGGGAGAACGGCGCTTCGCAATACCGACACTCCTCTTCCCCCGCGGCCCCACCGCCGCCACATCACCGGTGCGACACCGGCTGGCCGCAGAGGGTACTCCCTCCGCGACCCCACCTCGGCTGCGAGGGGCGGTGTGAAACCGCCCCTGCAGCCTGGCCGCTAGGGCAGCATACAGCCGCCGGTACATATACAGCTCCGGTGAGCTCCAGTTATCTAACCGGTGCTCTCCAGTTATCTAACCGGTGCTCGAGCCCTTCGCCGCGGGCCGGCCGGGTGGGTTCCACTTAGCTTCACCGTGTTGGTTGCCACGATTACTAAGCCCCACCGCCACGACAAGGCGAGAACCCGTTGGAGGGGAACCATTACCAAGCTAAACTAACTCTTGGGACAGAGTTATGAACAATATAAACCTGAAATAGATTCTAAATAAAAAACAATAAAAAATACAAATACAAAAAAAGTCTCAACTTTATCTTATGTCTCAAGGTCACGAGCACAATTTGGTGTAATGTGTATCATCCTAACTATCGCCAGGTTATTTTGGGCTGGTGTAACAACTACCATCGACTGAATATCCTGTTCATCTTGTTATTGCTTATAATAAAAAAAACATAATCATAATAGAAACGCCAAGGTTATATGTCTAAGATCGGGTGGTATGTGGTGGTTAGAAATTCGACCTACAGTTTATTTCTCAACTCTGATTTAACCTTAAAATGGAGAGACGTGAACCACTTCAGTTTCATTTTCAGTGGTATTTATATATGATTAGAAATTATAAAGTTCTTTTTTTTATTCTAAGAAGCGACGAGACGAGCAAGACGTTCACCTGATGGTAAGCGATACGTCTGCCCATAACAACGTGGCGCTACTTAAGATGGTATACACTGCATCACATTACGCTCGCGGCCTTGTGATATAAAATGTAAAGTCTCGTCACGCCAGTAATTTCACTAGCTACAGCGCCTTTCAAACCGGAACACAGTAATGTTTACACAGTACTGTTTGGCGGTAGAAATAGGCGCTGCAGCGGTACTTAACCACCAGCTCCAAATCTTCTAATTAATGAAGAAACTAAGTTTTCAAATGCAAACAGCTCTTCAGTAGCGCCCAGAGCGTCGAAACTTCTAGAAATTACTAAGCCTTAACGAATCCTGATTGTCTTTGCTTCGGCGAAACAACAGTATCCCTGATTTTATGCCGGATGAAACTTTGTTACGCTCACAAACTTCCCGTTTGCCCCCACCGAAATTCAGTACATGTAAATAAGCTGTAATTTTTGTTTAATTCTCTACTCAATATACAAAAGTTAACATTTAACTTAAAGTTTACTTAAGCTTGAGTTGTAATGACGTTAATTACAACGGACCGTATAAAAGAACGCTTTAACATTATGCGATAATAATTTTTTTTTTTTACGAAGCTACGAGAAGAGTCGGACGTTTACCTGATGGTAAGTGATACGCCTGTCTATAACGGCGTGCAGCTCGTTACGATATGCTGCACCATATTGGGCACGTTACCCGAGGCGTTAAATGCTTAGTTTAATCACCCTAGTAATTACACTAGCTACAACACCCTTCATACCGGAACCCAGTAATGCTTGCACACTACTTTGCGGCAGAAATAAACGCTGCGGTGGTTGATACCACTCAGTACCCAGGTAACTAAGCGGTCTCTCTAAACAGAAACCTACCACCAGTAAACTAATTATAGGAGAGTTGAAAAGAAAATATAAGTCGATTAAAACCGTATAGGGGATCCCGTACAAAAACCCACGGAACCCAATTCAACGTCTCCTGATCGTAGTGCACCTTGTTAATCAACAAATGTGGCTCTGGCTCCCACGAACCCCCATTCGGCTGGCGTGGTGAGAAATAGCCCTGCGAACGACGACCCCTAGTGCCCGGTGGTACCGGAGGCCATGCTGACTGCGCAGGACCGATCAATGTGGATATCTCTGTAGGAGACCGATATCCAACAGTGGACGACTGTCAGCTGATGATATTATTCGAATTATAAAGGGGTTGTTAAGTTAAAATAAAAATTCCCATTGTGTTAACAACTCTCACTAAATGAAGTACAAATGGAAAAGTGCGACGGCTACACGTGAATAAGAGTGAACGTACAACCATTATCAAAACAATATTTTGCGCGAACAAATCCTTTGTTTTTCTGGTTCAATGGGCCGCGAGTTCAAATAATAATCAACGGAATGGATTGCAAAGTAAAAGATGATCAGGCTTAATAGGATTTACTTTTCGGTATTGTAATCCAATAGAAATACGCCAGTTTCTATTTGATCAAGGCACTGCGTAAATGGTCTTGATACTTCTCCGAATGAACTGCTAAACTAGAATGTTTACATTACACCAAATTGACTACCTTATCTTACAACATGAGGCAGTACGTCATCTTAATACTAAACTCTTCAACTGTAGATTAAGTAATCTATTCAAGCATTTGTACGTACAGATACTTGCTGTTTATAGTTGCTTTCTGCTAAGTAACTCGCAAAAACTACTTTCAAGTTAGAAGTTACTTAACTCGCGGTAAAAGCCATTTACTCGGTCCCTCATACCGAGTGTTTACTAGATAACCCTCTCATGTAATTCAATTTAATCCCATTTGACCTTTCTAGCTTTGCCCTAATGTTTACCGTTATGGTGATTTAAGTATTTCGATCCAATGTTTGTTCAAATGTTTGCTGTGGACAAAATGTTTACCCTTTATTCTATTTCAATGTGTATATATAAATAAAGATATTAGTTTATACATCGTTAAACTAGATTCTATGTAATGTATATGATATTATTCATTGATATAGTTTTCTTTGTAACTTTGTCTTTGTCTTCGTCTCCATTAAATTGCTGTACCTCACAAGAACTTTAACAATACTTACATCGCCACCCCTTCAAATTTATTACATATATTCCAAATTAATATGAACGGAAATTTAATACAAAGGACATTTTTAACAGGAATAAATTCGTATAGCATCAGTCTTGCTTATTCGGACACCATCTTTTCAATAAACCCAACTTTAACAATATACTGATGTAAAACTACTCTGTAAAAGGTCTCTGGTTGGATTCTGAAGCTATATCCGCTACAACAGCATTGACGTGTTCCAATTGTCAACGTAAAACGGCCTGAGTATTTAAGATGAGCACACTTGACCTCCTTTATTCATCGACGAGGAAATCTTTAAATGATGCCTTACTTCTAGGGGCAAGACAAAGTTATGTAGAATTTGAACCCACTAAAATTCCATCAGTGCGTCCTTAGTGCTCTGCAAGAGGCCCCATGATCTCCTACCAAACACATCGGTGCCTCTCTACACTGCGCCTAAACACGTACTAGGGAGTGTCATAAGCCTCCCAAGCACCCTCCCTCTGCTACAAGTACGAAATCATTTCGCTACTGCTGTTTACCCCAGATTCGATTAGCAAGCAATAAGGAACCTACAAAGCCTACGAACTTGAAAACTCTTTTAGACGCCTTCTACGAAAGGCCGAGCTTATCTTAATCCTATTTTTACTAGCCTCAGACCATAGGGTAGAAACTTCACATCCTACGGCCTCATCATTAGTAAACATCATAATCAATTGAAGTTAAAAGTATTTAGCCTACTTTTGACCTAGCCTAGTTATGGTACCAACATCTAAATTTAAAAAAAAAACCAAAATCGAGTTATTTTAGTATACAAGTAAGTTTAAATAAGTTTTTGCTGGTAATAGATCTATTGCTGGCGACCGTCTAAGTTCACCACAACAGCTTGTATTTCTGCCGCCAAGCAGTGCAAACATTACTGTGTTGTCGACTGAAGAGCGCTGTAGCATGTGTAATTACTAGGGTAACGAGACAGTATATTATGTCTCAAGCAATGACGCAATGTGATACAATATATGTATCATTCTGACTAGTGCCACGTTGTTATGGGCCGGCGTGTTGGTTACCATCAGTTGAACGTCCCGCTCGTCTCGTCGCTCAATTAAATAATAAAAAAATTATAACAAACAGAAAAGCTATGTTATATTTGGTATATAAATATGATATATAAATAATTCCTTTATTGATCATATATTTGATATAAAGTAATAAGCCATAGTAGGCAATACTTTCCAATAATATATTTGTGAACATTTCAACAATGGCCGGCTCCGTATAATGAAAATATTGAAGCGTAATATTTGGCAAATAAACATTGGGTCAAGTAAGAAGGTCAAATGGATTCCCAATCCAATCAGAGGGGCCATTAATCTAATTACTCACTCAGTGTTAAAGGGCGAGTGAATGGCTTTTATCAGGTCGAAGAAAAGGTAATAGAAAATGGCATAGGATATTTTACATTGAAGTAAATAGAAGTAAAGGAAAACGTGCATCATCTTCCAAATGTCAAGAAATTCAACAATTGATCCTAGTGAAGTTGAAGGGATATTACTTAGACTTATATATCGACATCCGGAATAACAACAATCGAAAAAACGACGGGACGATTGCAAAGTTTACCTGATGGTAAGTGATGAACCTGCTCATAACAACGTGGTGATAGTTAGGATGATATTGTGTTCCTCGACTTGAGACACGAGTCGTCAAGTTATAACTTAATTGTTTTTATTCTTCGAAGAGACAACACGAGCGAGACATTTAACTGATGGTAACCGAATACACCTGTCAATAATCTCGCGCTAGTTAGAATAATATACACTGCACCACATTACATACGCCGTCTGGAGACGTAAGATGTCTTATGTCCTCACCTTGTGTCGCCTTAGTCATTTCACTAATTACAACGCCTTTTAAACCGGAATACTCGTTTGCACATACTGTCTGGCAGCGCTGCGCTACCGCATACTACTATCTACCTAGACTATCTCCGTCAACAGAGACCATCACCATCACCAGTACGCTACAACACGTGACCCCGGAATAAACCATAGACAATCGTGTTAGAAGGCACCGTTTAATAACCTATATATCCATACAATAAAAATGGGTTGCCTTTGTTTGCCAATCACGTGAAAACTAGTGAACGTATCGACATGGGAACGTGACCATTCGACGCAGAATGATTTGTAAATAAGGGTTTGTAATTCTGATAATTTTTTGAATTCCAAATCTTTCATCATTTTATTTCTAAATAGCTTTAATAAACGTTTTCATTTCGTATTATTTATGCGGTTGCTATAGTAACGGTTGATATAGAAAGTTATTTACGGTTGCTGTTGCTCCCGAGGAATATTTCATATGTTACGGCCAGCAAAGTGGACAGAGCATATGCGCGTGTGCGTGTGCGTGTGCGTGTGCGTGTGCGTGTGCGTGTGCGTGTGCGTGTGCGTGCGCGTGTGCGTGTACGTGCGTGCGTTTACTAACGACAGACGCATGAAATGTTGCTTCGAAGCATATTTAGTATTCAAGCTTTAAGAAATGATTTCCTCTTTCGTTCTTCCTTCTGCAACATAAATTTATATTTGAGCTGTAATACCGTATTCATTTATTCATGAAACAATTTCGAAGCAATAAATATGAGGAACGTATGACGCTGTAGCTTTGTAGATATCGCGTTTTAATGAATTTACAGTGAGTGGAGATATGTCGATAGGAGCTGTGTGTTATGCGATTTATTGGTAACTAGTTCATAACGAATTTAATCATCAAGCAATCATCAACTGATATGACATCTACTGATATCTAGACATAGGTACGTACTGGTGGTAGGTCTTCGCCGGGAAGTCTAGGTGGGTACCACCACCGCAGTGCTTATTTCTGCTATATAACAATCGTGTGCAAACATTACAGTATTGCAGTTTGTAGGGCGTTGTAGCTAGTGTAATTACTGAGGGAACGAGATTCAACATCTTATCTCAAGCGACAAGCTCCATAACTAGCGCCACATTATTATCGATAGGCGTATCACTTAACATCATGTGAATGTCCCGCTTGTCTTGTTGATTGATTATGTATAAAAAACATAGGCCCTCAAAGATCTCTATATCAATTGGTCCACAGTCAGCATGGCGTCTGGTACCGCCGGGTACTAAGGGCCGTCGGTTGTATAGATTCATATGGAAGATTTGGAGCATTTCCCACCACGTTAGCCCAATGCGGGTTGATGGGAACCAGAGGCTCGTTTATTGTTTATCAGAGTGCACTACGAGCAGGTGAGGTTGACTAGGCTCCCGTGAGTAGTAGTATAGAGTACGAGACCCCCTTAAACCCTTTTAACGAATTAAAAACGAGAAATTAATTAATAGATTAGTAAGCTGTATTTTCAAGGTTTAGATTTCTAGAAGCACTTTATCCTTGACAGGATGTTTGATTGCTTTAGACTGTTCAATTACCACCAGAACGTTGACTTTAACTGTATCTTTACGGAACACTAGTTTCCCGAATCATCGTCATCATCATATCAACCCGTTGGACGTCCATTGTACAGTTTGTCAGATATATTGACAAAAAAATAAATAAAACGTTTTAAAAAAGCTTGTTATTACTAAGAAAATTAGTAAGAAGTAATATTTTTTGCGAGACAAGGAAGACGTTCACGTGATAGTAAGTGATATGCCTATCCATAAAAATGTGGCTATAGGATGGTCCAGCGCAGCTCCTATTTCGGCCGTCAAACAGTAGTGCGCAAACATTACAGTGTTCTGGTTTGAATGGCGCTGTATTTAGTGAATTCACTGAGGTATCGAGACAACATCCTCAGACAACAGTCTCGAGGCGACGATCCAAATATGGTGCAGTATATATTATCCTAACAATCCTCGTTGTTAAGTGTAGGCGTATCACTTTTCATCAGGTGAACATCCCGCGCGACTCTCTCAGATCTCTTCGCCTTGTAGATTAAAAATAACCCTCTTAGTGAGTTACAACTACTACTATAAATTTTCAGCAAAAGTATTATTCAAACACTTACAAATAAGTGACAGAATTATATAGTTTAGAAGAACACGTTGTCTTTCAACATCATATGAAATTGAGGTCAAAATTTTGCTGATTTTTAGTAAGGAAATGAGTTATTTTTAAAGCACGAACGTTTTTTTTTATTCTCAGTCGACAAAATCTAAATTTCCTTTCTTGATGTGTGGAAGCGCAATACATCCGGTTTCTTGACAAAGTATTCTCACGTCGGTCGCTGTAAGTGCTATACAGAGGCCGTCTTAAAAAATACCCCAACTTACTTGGTTACTTGGAAAGTTATGAGAATTTTGAGCTTATCTTTTTAAGTTCGAAAATAGGGGTTGTTGCGTAACCGTAACACTGCTGGTAATTAATAATACGCATGAACCATAAACTTTTAATCGAGTTATAAACAAATAGGAACTGCGATAATGCTTTAAAAAAGCCAAAAATGTAGTATTGACCCTGCCAGGACTCGAACCTGGAATCTTCTGACCCGTAGACAGACGCGTTATCCATTGCGCCACACGGCCTACGTTCTATTAACTTTAAAGTTATTATTAAATGATATAGATATTTTAATATTGATTTAAGCTACGACACAAGCCTGACGTTGACCTGAAACTAAGTTTTACGCCTGCTCATAAAAAGTGGCGTAAGGTAAGATGTTTACACTATACTGATGATCATCGTATTCAGATAAAAGACGTTTTCGTTGTTATAGTAATTTCACTTAGGACTTAGTATACAAGACCATAATCAGGCCGGTCCTAACATACGGCAGCGAGACTTGGGCCATAACTCAGCGCCAAACCAACGAAATCCAAGTCGCCGAAATGAAAACACTCCGGTGGATGTGCGGAGTGACGAGACTCGACAAAATCCGCAACGAGTACGTCCGCGGCAGTCTCGGTGTACGCAACATCGCCGACAAGCTGCAAGAGAGCAGACTTCGTTGGTATGGGCACATAAAAAGAAGACCTCCTGACTATGTTGGAAATGTTATGGCCAATCTGAACATCACGGGGTCCAGACCCAGAGGGCGGCCAAAGACAAGATGGACAGATGTGGTCAAAAAAGATCTACAGTTCTGCAAGGTTACCGAAGAGGACGCGTCCGACAGAGCGAAGTGGAAGAGAAAGACCAGTAAGGCAGACCCCAGCATCAGATGGGAATAATAAATGCCACGGAGAGAGAGAGAGAGTAATTTCACTTACTATTATAAGTGAGAACACATTAATATTTATACTGTAGTATTTAGCAGCAGGAAAAGGTTATCTTCAAAGGTGGTTTACTAAGACTAACCATCAGTAAAATATAAAGTATTAATATAATTTTTTTTTTCGTGGTATTGATTTCTTTACGCTAATAATTCGACTTTATACAACAACACCCATCAAACCCGAAGACGTTAATATTTGTACACGACTATTTGTCAGCAGAAATAAGAGCTGCTCTGGTGTCTAGACGGTCTCCGACAAGAGAGACCTACCAATTATTTTTAATAATAAAGATATCACTTTGCTGCTGGAGCTGTCGAGGGTGCTGAAGACATGCACTACGTAGTCCAGAAACCCGCAAATCGACCTCTTCAAAAGGGGGAGACAATCATCGAGATGGTTTTAATTATTAAAAATGTACATATAATATCATCTTTTCTCAAAAAAAAAATTTTTTTTATACTACATATGCGGCAAATTAGCTTGCGGCCCGCCTGATGTTGAGCGGTAACCGCAACCTCTAACCGCCAGCCTTTTCCGCCCTTTTTGAAGAACTTCATATTGTAGCTCCTAGGGAAAACCTCGACAGGTAACTGGTTCCACAATTTCAGTGTTCTCTTGAGAAAGCATCTCTGGAACCGGACTGACGTATATTTTAAGATTAACAACAAAACAAACGAAAGCAGTTTCTCTGTATAAGATCGGTTTCCGTTATATTCGTATATCGCACACACAACTTTCGCCGGAACAAAATGAAAGGACAATATCCGCCGATATTCCGCTTCAGTTTTATATGATAGTGATTACGTCGGACAGGTACACTCGAAAAGTCTTAATAATACTTATTGGGGCCCCGAAAGTCGAGCTTAAGTGTTTAATATCTTTCCCCCGAATCTATATAACGCAGTAAACGATATTTTCCTTTAATAGCCAATAAAAGCCTTAATTAATTTTGGATACTCCTTTGTTATCTCCTCTACTAATATATTGCTTGCTTTCATTTAAGCAATTTGACAATATTGAATATTGAGATAGATATAGATTTTTGATGAATGGAAACAGTAAAGTTAAACATTAATTTACTTATTTATGTCCACTTCAGTTAATAGTTAACCAAATAATATTGATGTTTTGTTGATTGAATTGATTATCATAACTTACCCAACTTAAAGCATAAAATATTTAAAGTAAATTTACATCAGCTCTTATAACATTCTGCAGTTCCGGCTCTAAAGTCGAGAATATGATAGAGAGAAATAATGAAAAACTTTCGCAATACAGTTTTCATTAAGAGAAAAATACATTTTCCAAGACAATGTCCAGAAAACAATATTTTGTTTGGAGTGAATCTTTTGTCCGCGGCGTTCAATGGGCCCCGGGCAAAAAATAATCAACGCTATGGGATCAAGAGCGGGATGAATAGATTTTGCTGATAGTAAAACAATAACATATTAAAAAAAACTTCGAACAAATAAAATATCAGATATTTCAGTCGATAGCTATATACAATATGAAGCTGTTGATGGCGTGAAAAGATTTTTGCAGGGTCGACAAAACGGCCAGTGATGCCTCTGGTGTCACTGGCGATTATAGGCTGCGATGACTACTCAGCATCAGGCGGGACGCAAGCCTGTTTGCCACTTAAGTCGTAAAAAAAGGATATAATCTCAGTAATCGCAGGTCTCTCTTGGCATCTGCATAGATACTTAAACCTATTTCCGACTTAACTCAGAAAGACTGGTGGTAACTTTACTTGGGTAATATTTCAAAGCGATTATAGCAGTGGGTAAGATTACATAATTATGGATTGATATATCACTCATAATTGACTCGTTTAAAAATATGAAGGTTTGTGACTCGTTACCATCATCAGCCGATAAACATCCACTGTTGGACATAGGCCTCCCTCAAGATTCCAATACACGTAGAGATTCATATGGGGAGATTTGGCCATTCCCGGCCACGACCGCTCAATGCGGGTTGATGTGAGCCAGAGCCTCGTTGTTGATTATCAGAGTGCACCACGTGCAGGTGAGGATAACTTGTCCCGTGAGTTGTTGTGCGGGAACCTTTATAAAAATATTGAACAGAGAGAAAGGAAACTTATGTAGTAAAATTATTCAGGTCTGTACATAACATGGTAAGAGACTAAATAATTTGCTCGTTTCTGTCATGTCTGTATAGACTAAAACATGGTACACGATACATCCTAATCAAAGTTAACAGGTACAGTAAGAAAGATAATTGAAGTGTAAAATATTAATAAACGTTAAGTACACTCGTTACCTGGTTACAGCAACTCCGGAATATCCAGATTGTTATTTTCACTCGCTTTATTAGAGGGCATTAAGCCGAAGCTTAAGCTTAGCCCCTCCCGCTGTCCCTCTTAAATTGTTTAGAGGGTAACCATACAGTAATTACAATGTTCATTAATATATATATATATATACACAAAATTAATCGGGTCCAAATAATTTCGTAATATACATGGTTAAACGTCAAGCTCGAACCAAAAGCTTGTGGGTCATTTGTTGCTGAACATATGGTAGATAACTAGGAGGTCTCTGTTACCGATGACTATTTATGCAGGTACCATAACATTGCCTATTTCTGTCGCCAAACAGTAATGTGCATACGTTAGTGTGTTCAGTTTTGAAGGGCAATATAGCTAGTGTAATTACTAGGGTAACGATATCTAATATCTGAAGGCGACGGGCGCAATGTGTTGGTATGTCAACCATTCTAATTAGCGTAACTTGTTATGGTCAGGCGTCTCACTTACCCATCAGGTGAACGTCTCGCTCGTCTCGTAGCATAACAACGCGGCTCTGCTTAGGAAGGTAAATGTAGCACCACATTGCACTCGTCGCCTTGAAACATAGGATGTTAAGTATCGTTACCACAGTAATTTCACTAGCTACAACTCCTTTCAATCCCGAATACTATAATGCTTGCACACTGCTGTTTGGCAGCCGAAATAGGAGTTGCGGTGGTACGTACTTAAATAGTATTCGGTAACAGATACTTATCATCAGTAAACGAGAGTACGGAGTAAGAGTACCAAGATAAAGGAAAACAGAATATGGATTTACTGCTAACTATTCAGTCATCGTACCACTACTCCACCTTTCAGGTTTTCTAAAATACCATATACTAAAGGGAATTTCAATAGGCATTAAGTCTGTAGTAACTTTGTAGTAGAAAATGTTCATCTCATCATCACTGACATCGGCAAGTCTTTAAAGTCTCACAAAAATCATGGACCCTTTACACATCGGGCTGATAATGAAAGGAGATCAGGGGTCCATTCCAGCAGAAATCACTTCGATTGTAGATGTTCATGAATCTCTGTTAATCACATTAAGGATTTGGTTAACCAGGTATGTTTTTGGTTGTTATGAAAATCCGTTCAGGAAATTATAGTACAATAGGATACTACCGCATCATAAGGTATTGTATTATTTAGTACTTGCATCTGTGGCTGATAAGACTATCGCTGGAGAACATCTAGATTACTACTACATAGCCATAGCAGCACATGTATTCCAGTTTGATGGGACAGTATCTGGTGTAATTTCTCAAAATATTATGTCTCAAGGCGGTGAACATAATGTGATGCTGCGTATTCCAATCTAATTGTGTGGTGAACGCCCAGCTCGTCTCGTCTCTTCGTAAAATAAATACTGGTGGTTGGTTTGTTGCTGGAGGCTGTCTAAGTATGTATCACCGCAACTCCAATGTTATCGTCGACGAACAGAAGTGTGTATCATCTTGTCCAGGTTTGAATGACGCTGTAGTTAGTGTAATTAATGAGGTATCGAGACTTAAGATCTCATATCTCAAGGCGATAAGCACAATATGGTGTTGAGTATTACACAGGCGTAACATAATCGTAACGTCCAGCTCATCTTGTCCGCTTACTTAAATAAAAGAAAATACGGTAACGGCTGCGTACTCACCCCGGGCGCTACCCCTAAATATTTACTTTTAAAGATGATAATTACCAATTACACTATACACTAACAGACACATTAAGTAGTTGGAAATTGCTCTCGAACATTTTGATTGTAGCCAATTTGGTGTTGTCATTAAAGCGCGCGATGGGCCAGTAATTGCATTCGCAAACGCCTCGTCTACTGTTAGGAAACAATCTAGGCTACCTAGCTAGCTAGAAATATAAACATATAAAATTACTTCCGTAACTTATAAAGCGTGTTTTACAAAGCTAACTTAGTTTAAAATTTATTTTAAAATAAGGTTTTAACTACTGAGCGATAGAGTAACTTTAATATTATATATGTATATAATATATAGACTCGTATATATAAAATATTTCCATTTATGTATAGACTATAGATATCGCTGAAATCATAAGGCCTTTCTTTGTTTTGGTTTCGGAAGGAATTCTTTGAAAAGTACCTAAGAGGCTTGTAGGGGAAGTCAGGGTTATGTGAAATTCTTAATCAGTAAAACCTCATTAGTGATCTGCATCAGTACATTCAAAGAGGCCCCGGGGTCTCTTACAGAATACACCGGTGCCTCTTTACACTGTGTTTACTCGTCTCTGAGAAAGAGCCAAATCCTTCTAGACACTATCGCGGAGCCATTTGCTGTCCTCCGCAAATTCGCTTGTTGAGTGATAAGGGTCCCCACCCTCAAGGCCTGCGAAACTCCTAGACCCTTTTAGTCGCGTCCTACGACAGGTTGGGCTTACCTTAGTTCTATTCTTACTAGCTCGAGACTACAAGGTTGAAGGCCTATACACATGAAATTTCATAGGGATATTTCTTTTTTGAGTATGCACGAAATTTTACTCCCAAAAATGGTTGCGAGGATGTCAATAATGGGAACGGGATCTACGAGCAATGGCACCAGGCGGGAATATTTCTGACAAATTTCAAGTTTAATTCTACAATCATGACTAAACCAATGAAGCCAGACAACTTTACAAAATAGTTCTAAGGCGTATTTGTGATTAAGTATAAATAAATTTTATTTGTATTTACTATGAGGGCGGCATCATCGCATTAGGGACGAAGCCTTGTAAAATAAAGAAAAAAAAAGTTTAATTCTCTATTACGGCTAGCAAAGCGGCAGGAAACAGCTAGTATTTGTATATACATCGCTTTACGACCATTGCTTGGGGCTGTCTCTCTTAGGGTTTAGATCTGATATATTACGAGGTAATTGATGCCCCAAGTCCTCGAAAGCAACGTATCACGACTCGTAATGACGCTTTCCTTACGATGTATTTCATCATCGGAATCCCATAAAAGCAACGTTTGCTGCTTTTCCAGTACTCCATTGTACAGTTCCGTTATCTTTAATATCCTGTGCAAAGCATAAGTATACAGCAATAAAATTACCCCACGGAATTGCCCCATACGCACGGTAATTGGCACTTAGAGGGTGTATCGTAACATCTGCTCGTTGATGAATCCTGATGCTGCGCATCATTGTAATGGAGAAAGTTTTCGAGCGTTTCGCTTTAACTTCGGTTATTAAAACCCAAACGAATTTAGCTCATTAGAAGCGGTGCCATTCGCGCGGCGGAAAATTTAAGCAAAGTTTTTTTTTTTCTGTGAAAACGAAAGTAAAATTAAATTTTCGACTGTTTAATGGATATATTGGGTAATAAATCTCATTTCTAGTATTATAAAACTATTTTAAAAATTTATAACGGTAACTAGAATTTTTACACAATGCACATAATCTCGTGCCTTATTGCCTCAACTAATGACAACAACGTAAAACCAGCAAAGTATGTTGCTATACTATTGTACTACATACACCATCATCATCAACAGAAGATAAACGTCCACTGCTGAACATGGCCTGTCCCAAAAGCCATGTGCATACCATTTATATAAAATAATATTAAATAAATTAGACAAATTTAACACGTTATGAGTATTATGAGCTTTAAAGCTTCTAAGGGCTTTTAAAGTAAAGGCTTAAGGTAAACGGTAAAACGGACTTGACAGTGAAGATTTCCCTGAAGCCGGAAGCGATTTTTAAATATAATGTACCGTCTGCCGTTTACCTGGCGAAGTTATAAAAAAAGTTTCAAGCGACTTTAAATTATACTGAAATCTTAATTTTTTATATTATAAATATACATTTTGTTAAATATGATGTAGAGAAGTTTCCAGATGAAATTATAGAAGCGCTTTAGTCTTTTGAAGTGTTGCCAAGGTTGGCAGGTGAATTACCAAAGTGTCTGTTATTAAAAGACACAGTAGAAGATTTTTAGGTGTTGTTCTTTCTTGATTACCTTTAGCGACACGTCAAGGATAAAATGATAAATAATTTTAAAAAAATCATAAACAAGATAATTTCTCGGAGAAAGCCAATTTCATTAAAAGGTTCTTTATAACATTATGGAATATAGATAAACAGTTTACCAGAGTAAACGTTATTTCAAGCGAGAAGGAAAATTTAAGAAGAATTATGACCAGTTTAAATTTTTTTCCAAAGGTACTTCCGTAAACGAGTACTTTAGCTTAATGTATGAAAATATTTAGGACCACTTCGAAATAAGTAAAGTGTTTTTATAAGATGCTGAGCAGCGCGTTTCTGTTAGCCGTTAGCGTTAACATAATCATCCCCTTTTATTTCCACTGATTTAACTCGGATCTTCCTCTTACAAGAGTACAGACGAGCGAGATGTTCACCCGATGGTAAGTGATACGCTTTCCTATAATAACGTGGTACTAGGAGGAATGATATGCATAATGTAAAGAGCTGACCTGCCTCTTGAGATGAAATTTTAAGTCCCGTTACCACAGTAATTTCATTAGCTACGAAGCCGTTAAAGCGGAACTCAGCAATCTTTGCTTTTAGTAGTATATATATATTCCATCAGGTTAATGAACTGAGAAAACTTGAAGAAATTATCTTATTTCATATAAGACGTATATCAAACAATTAGCGGATGAACGTTTTTTTTTTGTACCGTCCCCTATCCAGCGTTATATTTTTCCAAGGTTTAAATATTGGCTACAATCTTTCCGGATATTATATGACTTTGAAGTAAAGTGCACTATAACAACCTGTCAGTTTATCAACTCTTCAAATGGGGAGGCAGGTTAAAATATTTAATCCTGAACTAGTTGTTCTTATAACTACGGTGCTTAAAACATAGTAATGTCGTCATCCTAAAAGTTAATAACCTTTGACTAAAACAAGCTTCCTTTTTTTAACTATTTTTAGAGACATAATATTAAAAACCAGCAGTTGATATCAATTTGATGATATTGATACATAGAACGGAAATAAACCAGAAGACTTGTACAGTAGATCTCCAATTAACTATTCCCGTTCTGCTGGCTGTAACACCCCACCAAATCCATTTGGGTACTGAAATTTGTAAAATCCGGTTTTAGGTGACCTATTCTCGGCAAAGGGTATATTCCTATCATATTTATAATCTATATGTTACGGTTGCAGAGAAATCTTGGTGAGTCTCTAAATAGACGGAAGTCTCTCATATACTAATGCCTTTAGGTGTAGTAATAACATTTAATATTAAGATAAATAATCACTTAACTATTACTGTTACATGTTGTAGTAATAACCAATGTTTGTTATATTATATTAAGCCTACATATTTTAATTGAGAGTCCTCAAAGAACGCGATGCGTGTAAACGACAGGAAATTTCAAGTACGCCCCCATCCCTAACTCTTAATGATAAAAGTTTTTAATAAGGCCCCCGAGATCCGGTTTTATATAAAATGCAAATATAATCAGGATTTGTCAACTTTAGGAGTTTCTGTACATTCAGACTGGAATGTAAAAGGAAAGTTTACTTAATATTGGACAAATAATTTAAGAGCATAGAATGTACGCTTGTATTGTTTATTTTTCATCTTATTTATTATTTAGTATAGTAGTAGTTTATTTAGTAGATGATAAGAATACTATATAAATAATATACGTAATTAATGTATTATTGGTTGTAACTTTATGTTATTTTTTGCAATACAAACAGATAAGAAAACGTACTATTGAAATAGATAAATAAGAAAGTGGATATTTCCCATGAAGTATTCTTATCCAGTCCACCTTTGGATTAACTTTGTTTTCTACTAAATAATCAATTACTAACTATTAGTAATAGTTAATTTTTAAAGTATCTGTAGCTAGCTATTTCAGCCTCATGTAAGTAGTGTCTGAATAGAAAAAATACTTGCACTTATTGTTTTATGTAAATCCCGTAAGGGTTCTACTTTTTATTATTAGTTTCGGGGGAGGATTTCACGGGCCTTGTGGCGTAATGGATAACGCGTCTGACTACGGATCAGAAGATTCCAGGTTCGAGTCCTGGCAAGGTCGACTTTTTATTACTAAAATTTATACAAATATACTCGTATGTCAAGGAAATTCGAATGTAAATTATCTGATTTACTTCAGAAAAACAAATGAAATCATTTTCAATCATTATCAAAATCGGTAAATATCGATTTTTTTAAAATTAAATAAATATTATACATAATCAAAATAATGTTCTCATTACGCCATTTTTAAACTACCCTCGTTATAAATTTATATAAACAAGTTTAAACATCTTAGGCGTTAGAACTCATTTGGTTAATATATTTCCTACTATACAATAGTATAGACTATATAAGTAGTATGCACTGTACGCCTGCCGATAGCAACGTGGCCCAAGTTAAGATAATATACACAGCAACACATTGCGCTCGTCGTAAGACATTAGATGTTAAATTTCTCTTCAAACTGAAATACGGTAGTTATTGTATTGCGGCGGTAGGAAAACGAGCTGGTGTCTACTTAGACGGTTTCCAGCGAAAGAGACCAGCCGGTATTGAGGGTAGCGTTATTTTTTAACCCGTTTGATTGTCGATATCATATCGTTAGTGCGTCGCCTTGAGTGTTGTGGTGGTTAAAATTACTTTATAGTGGATTCAATTTTAACGAACAACCCTCACGGGCTAGATGAGTTGCTTTATAGATAATATTAATTTGACTATTGAATAGCTGCACATACCTTACTATTTACTGCACCGATTCCTGTCAGACGGTGTAGACAAAGATTCATAAGTAAAACTTGATCATCAATCTTCGTCTAGTAATAAGTTTCGCAATCTCCAGCTCGGTGGCTTCAGCGCTCGTCGAGTCCGGGCGGCCATCAATCTTGCTTCAGTTTAATAAAATTAAGAAATATTTCACTTTTATGTTTTTGTTTATCTTGGCATCGTGTCTTACCTGGAAAGTATGCTGATGTTTTAGGGTTGAACAAGTAAATACCTGTTCATAAGCATTTTCAGCATTTTTTTTCTGATTCGGTATAATTTATATATATTTTTTTTATACTTAGTGGGTGCGTGCTGCGATTTGTTCAGCAACAACATTGAGCCAGCGTGGTGGGAAATGGGCGGAATCTTCCATATGAACCCTTAGGAATGACGGCTACCAGTGCCCGGCGATGGGACAGCGCAGGACCGATCGATATGGGGATTTTTGGAGGAAACATATGTCCAACCGTGGATGGCTATCGGCTGATGATAATCACTTCAGAATCTAAATTACTTTAGTATAGGAAAATATCTATGACGTCGGGCAAAAAAAGCTACGAAATATGAAGCTTATTCGGATATAAGGTATCGAGTCTCGTTACCCTAGTAATTATACTAGCTGCACGCTCCTCAAACCGTAACACAGTATCGTTTGCTCTCTTGGCGGTAGAAGTGAAGCGCTACAGGGTGGTATCTACCTAGATAGAGATAGTCTATCTGCCATATATCCAAAATCAGACATAAACTGACCGATCAGTATCAACTTACGTCCCATATTCACGACTAGTTACAAATTTATATGTGCTTTGATAAACAATGCCTATTTAGTATCCAGATCTGTGAATAATTCACCTTGGTCACTTTGTGATATTAATAATGGAGAAGAGGTTTTGTATGTCTACTCGCAGAGGGATTGTAGTTGTTAGAAAACCTTTAATAAAACTTGCTGCTCACAGGAGGGAGCGAAAAAGTTGAAAGAGTAAGGAAGTTTACAGTTTATTAAGATAGCTTTAGACTTCAGATAAATCTTGTGTTGCGAAAGTTTTTCGTATATCGAATTTCATCATAACTTTACCCAGCAATATATAAATTTATAACCTTTATGTCTAATACAAAAATTGCGAAAAATTATATTAACAATAATCGTCGAAACAATAAACAATTCAAAATCGTAATATAAGAGGCCTGTCTTATAACATATAGAATAATTTTATCTCAATACTATGGACGAAATATATATGCTTGAAAGAGTAAAATTTTATAATTTATTTTATTTTACTTACCATCAGGTGAACATCTTCAGAATTTCGCTCGTCTCGTCTAGTGAGTCAGTGCAGCTAAGAGAATCGAAGTTTATTGGTAGTAACAAAAAAGTACTGTGTGCAATGTGTTCAGTGATCACAAACAAAAACATTGTCGTTTTAAAAGTGTCAAGATTAGAAAGTGTTACAAAACAGGCTGTTTAACAAAAATCTGTATATCCGTACGTCTAAACGTAGAACGACTTCGAAGTGTGTTTTCAAAATTCTGCAGTTTTACATATACAAAGAATCATCATCATCATCAACCGATAGACGTCCATTGGAGGATATATAATATTTCAATAAATTGTCATAGTCACAACAATAATTCAAATTTTAACAAAACAATGTTTAACACTACTACTTAGTGGCGGAAATAAACACTGCTGCTGTATAACTTTTAGATTATCCGTTTTTATATTAAGTGAACGTAAGTTATTTTCTTCGCTGTCAAACGATAAAGGGAAACATTAAATTACAGATAAACTAGTGTATCTGGCATATCCAATTCCAATTTGTATTTCCGTCGGCATTTAGAGGGGAATGAGCACATTGTAATATAAAAGAGGTTCGCCGCGGGGCTAATGGACGGCACAAAGCACGCCGCTAAAAGCCTTATTAGATGTCATGCTTCTGAAAGCAAAATATAATAGCTTCAGACACGTGCTTTTGCGGTGTATCAAATATAAAGTTACACAAACAAACACGAAAACATAGTGGAAATATATTGTATTATAATACATCATTGTGTATATGCTGGTGAAATAAGACTGGTCGCGTTAAAAATCTCAGCCATAGAGGGCAATAGGCTCAAATGATGATGATGAATATACACAATTGTTTAACTACGTACACATAAAAGGGAGTGTTGATAATGGGACGAAAATTATGCTTGATCATAATACTATCCTATGTTGACAGATGAAATAGTGACGCTGTTTAACCAGGTCCTTTAAAACCCTGCCACCATACAAATTCCGATCTAATCGATTAGGTGAACCTCTCGCTAGTCTCGTCGCTTTATGGATAATGAACAAAATATACTTGTATATATAAATTGTTTTACATTTTTTCCTGTTAATTTTTACTATATTCAATATCTTTTGAAACACTCTCGTAAAATTATTTTCGAGGAAAATTATTTATTAAATTTCCTAGTATTGTAATGGGCTCGGAAATTCTCTCTGCAATATAATATGAAGGATATTTTTACCTTAAAATTTTGTGTCATCTTCCTAATAAGCAAAGTAGAAATTTCCTTTCAAAATGAGCATAATGTAAAGTAACACTTCAATATATTGTAAAGAAATAAATAATATTGGTGATTATATACAAAAAGTAAAATGATTTGATCATGACAAGGACTTGGATTTATCCAATATAATGAACCGATAAGATTCTGATAACATTTATAGAAATGAAAACCGTAGACGCAGCGTCATTAGCACTGGAATTGTTAGCTCATACTTTATTTAGAGTGACAATAATTTCTAAAGTCCCACGGACGTTTTCATAATTTTTTTTATAATTAATTTTTAAATTAGAATTAGGATCTCTAAACATATTATTGACAACAATCTTAAACTACATGTATACTGCAGCGGTTTACTCACCTAACACGGACATCATTGGATCTACGAGTACTTCATGGTCACATGTTCTTCAGTCTATTATCAGGCTCATTTTGTAAGGCGTATAAAAGCCAGAGTATTCTTTACAGGCGTACAGGACCACGGTGTCAGTATCAATACTCATCACGTGCAATTGAAGTTAAGTGATTACCGCAACACCGCAATTTGTGGAATATCCTACAAATGACCTTTACAGGTCCAACAGTGGACATTTCGCACGCTTAGTATTGAAATGCCCGAATTCAAACACAATCGTAACTGAGTTAGATACACTATAAACCTTAATACAACTGATTCCTTCTAAATTGTACGGTTCATAATAAAAGAAAGAAAGAAATATTTTATTTGTCCATAACCTGTTTTCTTTTTTTTATACAAAAAAAATATTTACACACACTGTAACTGGACAAAAATGGACTACGCTCAGTCTACTTGTGGGCATACACCTACAAAACTGATTTTCAGCGCAGCCATGTAATTGTGCCCGTACACACTACCCTAACTTAGTACAATGTTGAATGCAAGAGATACCACCAAAAGGAAAACGGAAATACAAATGACAGATACCTAATTTTTTTTTAAAATATACATAATAATAATAAACAACACATGAAAACAAACGATAGCGGAAAGTGCTGAAACTTACCCTGAGGATATTTAGATTACAGATTTTTTTTAGCTCTATTATAAACCATGGTTTATATCTGGCCTTAAAGCTATTAATTGTCTTTAAGCCTCTAAAGAGAGGAGGCAGACTGTTCCAACACTTCGTAGCGTTATGCTAAAAGCTGCTGCGGAAGGCAGTCGAGCAATGTGGAAGGTACTACGAGCAAATTAATAGCAGCTCTTGTGTTACATGAAGTATTCTGGTCATGCATCCACTTAAGCTTTTTGTATAAATATCTAGGGTTTTTATATTTAATAAACGTGCATCCATAACACTTTTTGATAATTGAGATTATTACTAATGTATCTGGTGTAGTAGGCTTTGTCTCCTGAACAATAGCTGCAGTGGCTGCCTTTTTTACATCGCTATAGAAGCGCAAGTGGTTGTTCTAGCCCTTAAACGAACTCTGCCTTGACGCTCCATCATTAATTTTTTTATTTATGTATTTTTTTATTTATGTATTTATATGTGTTTTTATGTATGTTCTGTGAGATGAGTTGGTTTATTAGTATGTTGTAATGAGTTGTTGGAATTTAGAAATTCATGAACTTTTAAGAAGCCACTATCGTTGTTTTTAAGCATGTTTACATTAAAATCTCTCGGTGAAACAATATAATCTCTCCACAAAAACGTGCTAAGAGATTCACTCAAAGTGTCAAGGAAAATCTGAACACTCAACCAAGGCGGTCTTATAAGCCTTACCGGTAACTAGTTTTTTCCCCCTGACCTTTATACAAAGCCACATGTGTTCTACCGAAGGAAAGATTGGGTGAACCAGGGGAGCGTGCAGATATCCTGCATTTAACATAGAACCCGACTCCTCCGCCGCAAGGGTGAACATCCCGCGGGCGTGGCACGTGCCGAAGACGGTACCCAGGCACAATCGGCGCACGTCTCGCTTTACCCTCTCGCAGCCAAGTTTCTTTGATGGCCATAATATCTACTGAATGCCGCTGCATAGCCACTATACACTCCTTGTATTTACTACCTAATGATCTCGGATTCAGTAGTCCAATCTTCATTTTATAAGAACTAGGCATCGTCGTAAAATTGGACAACATAAATATTTCTTAATAAATGAAATATTACCTAAAATACTGTAACATACAAAAACAAAGTATTGTAATTTTAAAAAGTTTTAAACCCTTCTGCGGTAGCAGAAACGAAAAAAAATTATACAGTATACAGAAGCAAGTAAATATCAATTTGTTATGCCAGGTTCCATAATTGTAAGGTATATTGAGAAAGATAAGTAACTTACTAAAATCTACCGAGGCGTAAGAAACTGAATTTAAATTGTACAACTACTCTAAAGTAATTAAAATTGGCTGGTACTATGCACGATAACATAAATAGAGATATTTCAAATAGCCAAGTACTTACAAAACGGATGATAATCTTAAAATTAAAACAAAAAAAAATTTTTACATGACATGATAATTATTCTTAAATTATTGCATATCAAAATGGAGTTCCGCAAAAAACCTTCTCAATATCGCTGTCGTCCCGTACGCTTTGCCTGTTAGAGGTCGAACTACCCCTCGCATATATGAAACCATTCCGGGTCCGTACGTAGCGCCAGTTGTATCGTTTGGGGTCCTGTCGTGCTTTGTGAAATAATTGCTTGTTAAGAAACGTCAGGCGCTCGTTGACATAGACTCATGGTGCTTTTGCATTGATGTTACAGCCGGTAGTATCGGCACTGCAGGCGCGGGCACAGGCTCCTCCAGATTAACTCCCAACTTATTCGCCAACAGACTTAAAACATGGATTCGATTTTCTCCATTCTGTTCTAGTATTCCAGTCAACTCGAGATCATTTAAAAGAGCGATTTGATCTCTGTTATTTCTATCACGTTTTAGCTGAGAAATCGTATCGGATTACTCACTAGCGACTGTTGTTCTAGACGACCAAGACGATCTTCAACACCGTCTTATCTTGTACGAAAATCCGTCATCGTGGAGTTTAGTTTTGTAGTTTCCTGGCGAAAGCAAACTATTTCTGTGGACCGAGTTCGTAATTCCGTACGGAGTAGCTTTATCTCCTGCGCAAGTGCCCCGATCGACGTTAGCCGCTACGGTCGCCTGTATATTCTCCAAGTCGTCCTTACTTTGCTGACCAGTAATTAAGTTTGTGGTCTTATTACTCTTATTTTTGCACATGTTACAAATCCATTTAACACAAATTTTTGATTGTGTTAATATTGATACACTGGCGATGATAAATAATGGAACATTTGTACCATTTTTCTCCTTCCGTCTGTGAGAAAAACTTTCCGCAGTGAGCACACTTATTAACCATCGTAAAAAAGAAATAACACAATTTTTTATTTTTAATCGTCAATTCCAAAGCCGTTGATAAATGGCGCAGATATTTATATTATGATAATTATTCCTTATGTACCCAAATTCTTATTTAATATTTTTTTTAATTTCTCAATCATACTTATAACCACATTAATCCAGTATACAGGATACGTTTGTTTTATACAACCTCCGTCCGACTACGGTGGGTAGGCACAAAAATAGATGGTTGACCAGACACAGTAACTTTAGTTTCCTTCATAACTCTTGACTTTCACTCGAAGATAACCATTACACTAATTAACTACAGTGTTTTGGTCAAAATATGATGTAAAAAGCACTATTAAACTAAAGTCAAAATTAAAATATCCCCTAAAACCTAAGTGCAAAACGTTTTTAGCGTTTTTTTCAAAAAACTATGTTTCTTAATTCCGTCAATTTAATACTGAGCGTGCTATATATCGGTTCAGATGATGAAAAAAAATTAATAAAGGAGTAGGTTATGATTCGGGGTAATATAAATAGTGCATGGCCTCCAGTACCGTCGGGCATCAGGTCCCATCGTTTATAGGAGCTCAAATAGCAGAATTTAGGCCATTTCCCACCACACTGGCCTAATGCGGGTTGGTGGGAGCCAGTGCCTCGTTTGTTGATTAGCAGGGTACAAAACGAGCAGGTGAGGTTGGTTCGGCTCCCTTGAGTTGTTGTGCGGGACCCCGTACACCACCGCCGCTAAAACCGCTGGATGTGAAGATTAGTGGGAGCCCTATGTCCAGCAGTGGAAGGCTATTGGCTGATGATGATAAATGGTGGAGTTTTGATGGTGAGCTGGTATTATTACATTATCCATCCGCTACGGCATTAGCATTGCAAAGTAAGTAGACACTTCGTCAATAAACCCTGCTAGCTATTTAAGAATTACTATTATATCTGACTAATCTCGAATTTTTTACTTAAAATATGCATCTTAAATAACTCTTACCACACCATAAATATACTAGGAAGGCGGCCATCAGAGTGACGACGTGATGTGAAGCTTGCCACCAACACCTGAACTGATGACCGACGAACATGAATCTTTGATAATTTTTAGTTGTTAAAAATTTATATCAATACTTTTAGCAACGAAACGAACCGAACGTTCCCTTATAATAACCTGGCGCTCGTTAGGATGGTGGAGGAGACATAAGATATTGAGTCTCATTACCGGTAATTACAGTAGACATAGCGACTTTCAAACCGGGACACAGTAATGTTAGTCGGCTGCAATAGGCGCTGCGGTGGTACCTACCTAGACGGTCTCCAGCAACAGACCTACCGTCAGTAGAACAATATTAATGTATAAATATATGAGAATTCTAGTTTTTCCTTATACAGCAATATTGCGCGGTGACATTTGCCGATACAAGTGACACTTTATCGAACACGTAATTTTTTTATATTATCTTTGCAAAGTCATCGCGCTGTATCCGAGTTTAGATTGACCGGCATCAATGCCACATCGAAGTCATGATCGGTGGAAACGGTTCCGTAGATAGCAACTCTGGTGATAATAATGTGATAATATACTTATAGATTTTGCACAGAAATATTTATTTTTGTTCTTCTGGTGTATACATATACAGAATTACGTAAATATATATATATATATATATATGTGTATATCGTGGACATAGGCCTCCCCTAAAGATCTCATTCAGGACACATGAATTTCATAGACATTTCATTGTTTTATTTTTATGCAGTTGCTATGCCAACGGTTGCTAAAGAATATAATTACGGCCAACAAAACGGGCGGGAAACAGCTAGTTATTATATAAAGCTAAAATGGTATGTAACTTTTGTGGGGTACACTGCACGAACCGGTTATACTGAAACGATTATTTCAGCGAAGATATAGTTAAAGTAGATTTAAGTAAAGAGAATAGTTTGCATGTTAACATGAACATCGATTTCAAATCCGATAATAAATTACATAGTTCGATAGGCAAGTCCTCAAGCGTAATTAAGGTTATAGTTTACGGAACCCTACACTTGACTAACTTGGAAAATTCATTCTATTAGATAAAAATATGCTTTGTAACTTGCGATGTATTAATCGTTAAAAGAATTTTATAAATGTTATGTATTACAATTTACTACTTAAAAGTCATAACTCGTCCTTATTATAAAGTCTACAGTGTTTCTTTGGAGTCAGTTTAAAAAAAAAACAGTTATTTTAAAATGTTTCTGATAGTTACGGTATTGCTCTTAGCTGTTTATTTTTACGGCACTAGAACTTTTAGATATTGGAAAGTTCGAAACATTAAACACGATAAACCCATTTTCCTCTTCGGAACAAATTTAAAAAATTATTTAGTACAAAGAAATATCACTCAACAGGCTGAAAGTGTTTACTGGAGATATCCAAACGAGAGGGTGGTTGGATTTTATCGTGGATGGCGCCCTGAACTTTTAATAAGGGACCCGGATATAGTGAGACGTATACTGAAAAGTGATTTTCCCTATTTTCACAAGCGCGGTTTAAACCAGCACGAGAGTGTGGAACCGCTCCTACGTAACCTATTCTTTGTTGATGGTGATTTGTGGAAACTGCTGCGGCAACGAACGACTCCGGCTTTCACTACAGGTAAATTGAAATCGATGTTTCCAATAGTGGCTGAATGTGTGAAGAAAATGAGAGAAAGAATATCGTCGGCAGCCGTAGATGGTGCAACGGTAACTGATGCTCATGAAGTTATAGCTCGTTTCACGACTGACGTCATATGTGCCACTGGATTTAATATCGACGCCGGCGCACTTAAAAACGAGGATGCACTCTTCAGAAAATTGGGTAAGAAAATTTTCGTGCCTGACTATCGGGACATGACTGTATATGCACTTAAAGACATATTGCCGGAGTTCACAAACAAGTTGCTTACATTCAATTCTGAAATTGAACATAATTTCTTATCACTTATCAGGAATGTAATAAAGCTAAAGGATGAGGAAGTTAATTACACAAAGAGAAAAGATTTTATAGATTTATTATTAGAATACAATAGTAAAGGTCCCATGACAGGACTATCGCTTGAAAAGTTCAAATCGGACGGTACACCCGAAGTTATAACGGAAGCGATGAACGAAGAGCTAATGGCAGCTCAAGCATTTATATATTTCTCTGCCGGTTATCAAACTTCCGCTTCAGTAACTAGTTTCATACTGCACCAGCTGGCCTATTATCCCACGGTACAACAAACGGCACAAGAAGAAATTGATAAAGTACTTATGAAATATAACAATACGTTGACATACGAAGGTGTTAAGGAAATGTCGTATTTGCTAAGCATTCTCAAAGAGGGATTGAGGATGTTTCCACCCATCGGCTTCATCAGTAGAAAATGTACCCGACCATACACTTTTAAAGACTTAAATTTGACTATTGACAAGGAAGTTACAGTTATCATACCAGTCAAAGCATTACACAACGATCCCATATACTTTGAAGATCCGGAAGAATTTCGTCCGGAAAGGTTTTTCATTAAAAACGGAAAGCCAAACAGTAAACGTATATTTATACCATTCGGTGATGGACCAAGGACATGTGTTGGTAAGTTATATGGTTTGCAATTTATTACTAAGTTCAAGTTATAAATTATACGTAACTTGTGAGATCATCATCAGCCGATAGACGGCCACTGCTTGACAAAAGCCTCCACCAAAGATCTCCACATCCATCGGTCCCGCGCTGGCCGCATCCAGCGGCTTGTCACGACCTTCCACAGTCAGCATGACTTCCGGTACCGCTGGGTACTAGGGGCCTTTGTAAGGGTTCATGTAGGGGTAATTGGGTCATTTCTAACCACGACGGTCCAATGCGGATTTGTAGCAGCCAGAGTTCTATTTGTTGATTAGTAGGGTGCATCACAAGCAGATGAGCTTGATTTGGGTCCAGTGAATTGTTGTGTACTTGTGAAATGTGTAGTGAGATAGTTCTTCTAGTAATAATGTAATTTATGCTGATGATGCTGTGAAGAGAAATATGGATATATGTAGAAGTATAGACGATGAAAGAACAAAGAAATAATTGCTCATAGCTTTAATAAAGTCACCTTTTACAATGTTTCAGGTAACCGGATGGCCATGATACAGTCTTTATCAGGATTAGCAGCTGTCTTATCACAGTTCACAGTGGAGCCGGCGCACAACACGAAGCGATGTCCAGAACTGAATGCGGCGTCTAATCTCGTACAAATATTTAAGAGCGGCCTACCTTTACGTTTTAAAAAAAGGAAAAATGTCTCTGATGTACACTATTCACATTAATGTTGAAGAATTAATCTTACTGGTGGTATCGATGGATTTTCAACCTCAAATGTATCATGAAGTTTTATGAATGCAGTGTATTTCTATACTGTGGACCCTCAGTCCCCGACCTTAATATGTAAATGTTCAATGAGCTGAATAAATCGATCACATGACGTCATCAACAGCGTTAAACATCATCAGAGATTAGTCCGTGTGTGTTATAATGAATTGTATCCAAAAAGGATGAACTTAATGCATTAATAAATTTATGGTTATAAAAAAAAACCTTATGTAATAGCAATTTTTAATGTTTTTCTTTAATTTAACTAAACAACGGAAATGTTGTTCAGTACTTGATGGTCGAGGACGTGATAGATTATTTATAGGTCACCATCTTAAGCTGATCGCGTTAATTTTTTTTGTATTATACCTCTATGTATATAATATCAACGAGTTTCGTAAATATATTCAAATTATTTTTTTGTAATGTAGTTTCTATACATATATATAAATGTATGTATACATATATACACACACCTTCTCTATACTAAGGTATAGCCGCTGCATCATAAAGGCATTTAATTTCCATAATAGATGATAGTTAAAAAATACATTTTTATAGAGTTGTCACAAAAAGAAAACATAATGTATATAAATAACAATATATATATATATATTTTTTATAATACTGCAGATAGGTCTTTGGTGTTGGAACTAAGTACTAACACACAATGTGATGCTGTGGACATCATACTAAATAACGCCACGTTGTTAAAGGCAGGCGTTTTAACCACCATCAAATGTATCTCTACTGGTGGTAGGTTTCTGCTGCCGGTGATCGTTTAGCTTGGTACCACCGCAACGCATATTTCTGCTGCCAAATAATAGTGTACAAACATTACTGTGTTCCGGTTTCAAGAGCGCTGTAGCTAGTGTAATCACTGAGGTAACGAGACTCGACATCTTATGTCTCAGGCGACGAGCGCAATGTAGTGCATTGCATACCATCTTAACTAGCACCACGTTGATATGGGCGGGCGGATCACTTACCATCAGGTGAACGCCCCGCTCCTCATGTCGCCACTCTCCTCTTTCTATTGAATTAAAAAAAATATCAATATTGAAAAACTGAAAATCATTTCAACCCTGTCAGTGGAAATTTCGTTGGTGATAGTTTGCACAATATGAAAGATTTATCGGGAGGCTGTCTGAACGCATTGTGAAGGATTTATGAGCGAACCAGCTGATGACCGTAACAGACGACTGATTGAAAGAAAAAAATCACTCAATAATCTTTTTTTATATACTAATAGTACTGACAATCGTATCTATTACAGGCGACAAGAAAATATTAAAACAGAATTTTCAGTTTAAAGAATTACTAGAACATTATATAGAGGTTGTAGATTACCATGATGATGAAATGGTGATGATTGCAATTCATATTTTTTGTTTTTTATTATTTATGGTGAATGTTATATTATTATGAAGTTATTTTCCCATGTTTATCAAAAAAAAAAGTAGATTATTTAATTATAGGAAAATTTAAGCCTGACGTATTCAATGACAAATGTACATATATCATTGTTAAGAAGAATTTAAATGATGATCTTTAGAAGTGAGACGACACAACTGAGACGTTCACCTGATAGTAAGTGATACACTTGCCGATAACAACGTGACGCTAATTACGATGATATACAATGCATCCTATTGTGTTTGTCGGCTTGAATCATTTCTCTAGCTGCAACGCCTTTTGACCTGGAAAACTCGACATAAGACGTTCAGTCTCATTACTCGAACGATTGCACTAGCTACAGCGTCCGTTAAACCGGAACACAGTATATGTTTGCACACTATTGTTTGTCGGCTGCAATAGAAGCTACGGCAGTACCCATCTAGACGGTTTCCGTCAACTGAGATCTACCACTAGTACATGCAATACTAATTTAAAGAAAATTTAAAGATAGTTGATCTTCATCATCACAATCAGCCTATAGACGTCCACTGCTGGACATAGGCCACCCCCAAAGATCTCCACAACGATCGGTTATGCGCTGCCCGCATCCTGCGGCTTCCCGCGACTTTACCGTCAGCATGGCTCCAGTACCTCCAGGACCTAGGGGCCGTCGTTTGTATACGAGAGGATTCATTATAATTATAATTAAAAACTAAGATAGTCTTTAATAAATTTACATTCAAATTGTCATTATTCAATACTTATCCTGATGATAAGTTTTTCCTCGAAACTTCTACGTAGGCAGTAAAGAGCATACAAACTACAGTTTAAGTGACGCACAAGATGAATTACTTGAGCCTTAATAAGATAAAACAAACTTCAGGGTACGTCCCCGTGGGAGATGAAACTTTGACAACTATAACTTTCCAAAGAAAATATTCGTGTATATCTGTATACATGATTCACCTTCAAAATATTACAATATGATTTTTTCAAAAAGAAGTTAGGTTTTTTCACCATCAACTCTTCGAGAACAAATAAAATTATTAACGATGCCAAAAAGGACCAAAGATATAAAAAAAAGAATATTTGTCCGAAACATAAGATTTTAGGTCTCGTTGCCCCTTTTTTAATGGTGATGTTTGCGCCGCAGTTTTATTGACAACCATTGCGGCTTCATCGGACTCAGGGCTCACGGTTCTGGTATCCGCAAGCTAAAATCGTTACCCCAGTAATTACACTAGCTACAGCGCCCTTCAAATCAGAACAATAATATTTGCACAGGTCTTTTGCGCAGTTTTACACAATTTGTCGACGGAAATGGGCACTGCGGCGCTATCTACCCAGACGGTGTCCGCCAACAGAGACCTACCCCCAGTAATTTTAGATTCCAGTTATTTTAGATCTTGAATGGGATCAATAATAAAAAAAATACAAATTTAAAATTATCACTATCATAAAGTGATGATCTTCATTGATTTGAAGGTAGACAACTAGATATTTATATATTAAGGGTGGTCACATTCTCAAGATTTAATACAACTGGAGTTTTAAGGAAAAGATGAAATTGTCCGTCGAGTAAAAGATTAAGGAAAATGTACACACAAATCGGAGACACTTTACCGTTTATCTTATCTTTTAACGTATCATTAATGATAAAGCGTTTTACCAAAAATAGCCCTCATCTGACACAAATGTGACAAGAAATATTTTTCATTGCCTTTTATAACATTGGGGTGCGTAAGGATACCCGAACAACAACTCACGGGATCCAAGCCAACCTCACCTGCTCGTGGGCATTATCATTCATCATTTGGCGATCACATTGAGAAAACCTATTCGATCCTCGGCTATTCTTTTTAACTGGTGGTATTTGAACCTGATCCACTCTTTTATGTCGTCAAACCATTTCTTGCTCTGTCTACTAAGTGCACGTTTTCCGGAAATTTTACCCTCCAGAATCAACGTTGAGAACTCATAAAGGGATCCTCTTTGAAGGTGTCCGTAAAATGCAACCCTTCTTTGCATGACGGCTGTCATCAGCCTAAGTTTGCAATTAGCTCTGTCTAGGACTTAAATATTGGAGACAAACTGCTTCCATGTGATCTTAAACGTTCGACGGAGTCCCCACATCTTAGGTCTATTTGTCGACATCATTTCTTTTTAAAAGACCACATCTCACAAACATGTATAAACGCTAGTGGTGCCCCCTGCTGATCAGCATTTAGCCAATATGGTTAGTAATGACCCAAATCCCCTCATATTAACCCCTACAAAAGGTGTAAATATTTAAGCCGTAAGCTTTCTCTACCAGCCAACCTACGATGGTGATAAGTATTAATTTCATCATTACCTAAAACAATATTAATAATGATATAAATAGACACGTACATATCATCATCAGCTGATAGACGTCCACTGCTGGACGGAGACCATCCACAAAGATTCTCACATCATTCGGGTAGGTATTCATATGGGGATATGAATGATACGTATCCCTATCCATATTGATGTGGGAATCTCTGGGGGAGGCCTACGTCTAGTTACGGACGTCTATCGTCTGATGATGACGATGATGACTTGAGAATTTTACTACTACAGCGTTAATGTAAAAAAAACGAAAAACAAACAAAACGAAACAAGGGTTTCCTTTTAACATTTATGTTTGAAATATTTTCGAAACTCAATATTTGTAGAGCTTCAGAAGCTGATTATTTATGTCGTTTTTTTATTTACGTTTTAACTTTTCATCTCTTTTTTGACTGTACTCTTGTTGGGATTTAAATTTAGTTCTTAATATAAAACTAATTTTAGTCATGGCTGAAATGCTTCTGTAGTTAAGAAAATATCTACTTCCGATTTAAAAAAAAAAACAAGGAATTCTTACTATAGTTATCCAGCTATTGTAAATATACCTCTCCATCCAATATTTATCTGATAAAACTTCCTTCAGCATTATGACCGCTAGTTAAGATGATATACAATCCACTATATTGTTCTCGATATCTTGCGACATATTAATTTAATTACCCCAGTAATTTCACGGGTTATAGCCCCATTTAAGCCAGAACACTAATGCTTGCACTATTTGGTGGCAGAAATACAAACTGCGGTGATAGACTGGTAGTGGCTGACTGTTGCCGAAGATCATCTAGTTAGATACCACTACAGTGCAGTGTATGTCATTCTAACTTATACTACGTTGTTATAAATAGGCCTATCACTTAACATTAGGTGAACGTTCCGCACGTCGCGTTATAAAAAAACCCTGCAATAGAGACCTTTCACCAGTGATGTATTTCATCGTCGCTATAGCATATCCAGTGGGCCAAAAAACGTAGGACCGATCAATGGGGGGATCTATAGGGGAGGCCTATGTCCAGCAGTGGACATCTATTGGCTGATGGTGGTGATAATAGCATACCCCCAATCTGTAATATCAAAAAACTATTTCACTGTGTTAATTGAAAGTTTAAGCGTTGATTTAACCAACGCACCGTCGTATCACCGCTTTAAACTACAGTTAACTTCAAACAAAAATCAATAAGGGAACACTCAACTCCGCGTGTTTGAGCCAATTGAAGGCAAACAATCATTTGACTGGCCGGTGGCGGTAAATAGCTAATTTGATTAGTCGTTTGTGAATACAAATTGGGTGGTCTGTGTTTAACTTTACGGAACAGAGATGAGCACTTTGAAATGTTACCTCTATTAAGAATTCAACATTTTTTTTATATAAACTAAAGCGACGAGACGACCGCGACCTTCACCTGATGGTAAGTGATACGCTTAGCCATAACAACGTGGCGCTAGTTAGGATGTCATACACAGCAACATACTGCGCTCGTCGCCTGAGATATACGATGTTCAGTCTCGTTACCCCAGTAATTACACTAGCTACAGCGCTCTTCAAACCGGAACATAGCAATGCAGCACACTACTGTTTGGCGGCAGTGATAGACGCTGCAGTGGTACGCACTTAGACGGTTTCGGCATCAGAATAAATTCCTTCCCCGAAACGGTGTTGCGAGGGTTGCAATAAGGCGCGACGGATTACCCCCAGGCGGCAATATTTTTGACAAATTTCAAATCTAATTCTATATTAAAACCCAAAGCCAACGGCGAACAGCTATCATATAAATATTCTTATATGTTAAAATATACAATATATATATATAATCTAACGGTCGGATGACGGCAGCGCTGGATCGGTCGGTATGGAAATGTTTGAAAGAAATCTTTCCTGCTCTTCACTTCTATGAGCTGTTGATGATGACGACAATTTTTTTTATTCCACGAAACGAGAAGATGAACAAGACGTTTATCTAATGTGTCACGCCTACACAAAAACGTACGTTACTTAAGATGATGTATACTGCATTCCATCTCGTAATTTCATTAGGTACAACACATCAAACCGGAACACAACGTTTGCTTACTACTGTCTAGCGACAGAAATAGGAGTCTGCGGTACTTAAACGGTTTTTTTTGTTACTTTCTTCTACGCAATAGGTGGTAATGTTAACTCGTATCTAACTTATAAATCCGTTTGACGGTATATTTAAAAAATAAACCGTTTATATTTAGGGTAGTTAATTCGCGTCGGTTCGCGCGGGATTCTTTTAACGAACCGGCTGTAGCGAATTAGTTCCGGTACTGATCAAAACATTGCATACATGGATGAAGGCGGAGCTCGTAGTGGAACAGCCGCTTCTAAATATGTGCGCGATGGGAATTTCTTTTGAATTATATTTCTGGCTAATAAACACAGTCCGAATACAAAGATGATGTTATATCTCACGGTAGATCATTGTTGCGGGAGATCATTCAGGCCGTCATCTAGTTAAACAGTTGAGTGAAAAAATTACTGTTCCCGTTCAAATGGCGTTTTAACTAGTGAAATTACTAAAGTAACGAGAATTATCATATGTATGAAAGCAGGGCAGATTATAATGTTATGTTATCTTAACTTCCCCTACATATTTACAGGGATAGATATCATTTATTATTAATTGAATAAAGTGAACGATGTTAATAATCAAATGCGAACTTCTTTAACTATATTTCATTGTATCTGGTCGTCTATTAAGATACATTATGTACTACATTGTTATACATACACATAGTAAACTTAATTTGATGTTCCCTCAACTTGGACTTGATGCTTGCATTATTATAGACAGTATTTTTTCGACTTAATTAGCAACACTTGCCACAAATTCAAGCTACATATATACTTTTTTTAATATTAAGCAATAACTACATTTATTCACATATCCGGATCCATGTTATTCTTTTATCAATTAAACAGAGAAAAAATATTAAAACTCCTCTAATAAACTACTATAAGTTCCGGTTTATTTTTTCTAAAGTCTAAGTATTAATAAAACTTAGCTCTAAACTCGTGCAAAAAAAAGTTTGCATTACTCTCAGATATTATACCTTTGTTCTTATAGAGAAGAAGGCGATTAAAAGGACCGTTATAAGCGATTTAAAAATCGCTTAACAATAGCATCGCAGTCTGCACAAAACTAAGCAAAATAACTTCACCGCCGTTGTACCTTACAGTTTTATTTTTCAGTCATTATTATATGCCGGAAGTTATTTAGCTTGGGGCTTTCAAGCTTATTACTTTAATGATAAAATTGTGCGGTATAATAAAATTAAAACGAAATTACTTAAGATATCATCTTTTACGCCGATGGACGTCTACTTGTCATTATTATTTATTATATATACAAGTTACTTTATCCATCTGTTTGTTATTTATCATTATTATATAATTACAGATGTCCTTATCATTAATTTATCCATTCTAGTTAAACCTGCTGCAGAAAATGCTGAGTGAGATTTTTTTATATTTACTTTTTTCTGTAAATGTTTACTTAAATTCTTATCTTTCACGGCTGGACATATATAGCTCGATTATAACGAAATAGATGAAACAACCTCAAGAGCAGTTTGAGACCTAGATCTGTTTTAATCAACATCCAGAGCAACTTGAACTCAGTAGAATACAAGGACATTCTTCTGATGACAAGTGTGATGAGTAATGTATAAGATTTGAGCGTGACGCAGTATGAAAAATTACTTAATTTCATCAATTATATACTGAAATTGAATTTAAATGTATTAAGTACAATATCAACCTTCCAAACAGACATGGCTACTCCAACCGGATTTGCGTCGCAGTCGTTAGAAGCAGTAAGGGGGCAAAACGTTCCCAGCATCTGTACGGGATGTTGGAGATAATTTACAACTTAAATATTGTTATACATTCGTGTTACTTATAACTTGAACACAGCTTAAAATTTTGTTCATTTTAATAATATCAAGTGAATTAGGGTTGTAACTTAATTCTCTATTGTAAACACAAAGTAAAAAGAATACAAGGGTAAGAGAAAATGGAGAACTTAACTCTATGAAAGTTTTCTCCTAGAAATTTGTGAATTAAACTAATTAATAGTGAAAATCAAGCATATTTTTCATTACACTAAGCGAGAAGATGAGCGAGATGTTCACCTGATGATAAGTGATACTGCTGTCCTTAACAATGAAGCGTTCATTAAGATGATAAAAACAGCACCACATGTCAATACCACCATTATTTTCGTCACTACGAGATATATGATGTGAATTCTCGTTACTTAGTTTTACTAGTTACAACGCCTTTCAAACCGGAACACTGTTTTTTTTCACATCACCTTTAAACGGTAGAAATATGAGCTGCACGAGTTCCTGCTTAAGCAGTCTCCAGCAACACCAATCATCAATAAGTATATGAATAATTCGTAGGAAGAAATATAGAAAGTCATTTTGATATAGCGATCAAACATTTTGTTTCATGATCATCATCATCACTAGGAGATAGACGTTAACTGCTGGACATAGGCATGCCCAAAGATCTCCACATCGATTGGTCCTACGCTGTCGGCATCCAGCGGCTTCTTGCGACCGTCTACAGCCAGCAACGCCTCCGGTACCGCCGGGGACCATGAACCGTCGTTTCTACGGGTGTCTAACGGGATGATTTGGACTATTTCCTCAATCTGGCCCAGTGCGGGTTAGACCAGAGCCTCGTTTGTTGATTAACAGGGTACACCAGGATCAGGTGAAGTTGGTTTGAATCCCGTAAGTTGTTCGCGACCCTTTACACCCCAACTACTTTTTTACTCATTTTGTTTACTGTATCATTATTGTTTAGTGGAAATACCAATGAATCTCTTGATAATGTAAGGTATTCGAGATTTTTTTATATTATTTGTTAAGATAGGGATGTTGCCGCCATTATACCGCAATATATCATCCTTGCGTGGTGTAGTGGACATTTAAAGGGTCCGCTTTGATAGATGATGCCCTAAAAACATCGTTAGCCATTTTAATGTGGCTTATGGAAGAGATATTATAATGATATAGCACATCATACTAACAACAAATGAATTCTGAGATAATTCCTGGTGGTAGGTCTCTGTTGCCGGAAACTGTCTAAGTAGGTACCACCGTAGCTCCTATCTCTGCCCGGAAAGAGTAATATGTAAATAATACTATGTTCAAGTTTGAAAGGCGCCGGTATTTTGTAAAATTCTTGGGGTAGCGAAATTTAATATCATAAGTCTCAAGACCACGAACACAATGTTGTGGCCGGCGTATCACTTTTTATCAGGTGAATGTCTCGCTCATCTTATCGCTTTGTCGAATAAAAAAAGTAATACACAAAGGCTTTTAATTTAGGTTTTACTATAATACACACACATACTTGAGTGGATATCAAAAGGTATGTTATTATTACATTTATTAAGACTCTTCATTCAATGGATTTAAATGATTCATCATCAACCAGCCTTTCTCAATCCACTGCTGGATGTAGACCTTCCCCAATGTCTTCCACCCGATACGGTGCGGTATAAAGGCTTATAATCATAATAATAATATACAAATATACAGCATGAAAAATCTTTAGCATTTCTAGCTGTATGTAACACAGCCAGGAGTGGTGAAGCTTATATGGTAATAAAGTTTTATCCAATCCTTCTAGTTGGCTATTAAGCTCATTGTCAATATACGGTTATTTATTATATTAAAAATTATTAAATTATTATTTCCGTGTACCTGTTGTCAATATTTGTGAACTAGCATAATCTAGAGAAACATCTATCACCGTTTCATCATATATATATATATATATTTTAAGTAAATATACAAGGCAGGCTTTATGCCTGAAGGCATTCTCTACCAAGGCTGATATTCGGTGAGGTGAGATGTGGTAGGTAGAAACTTAATCAATGACGAAAACAATATTAATAATAATAACAACATATATATACACATACAAAAACAAATAAATCTATATATATATATAAATATTCTCACCGCTAGTTAATTGTGGAGGTAAAAATCCTGAAAAATAATAACAGCTTTTCCTGTGATCTTTACTTACACCCTTTTTTTTATTCAACGCAGCAACGAGACGAGCGAGACGTTCACCTGATGGTGAGTGATACGCCTTCCCATGTTAATATGACGCTAGTTGGGATGGTATGCACAGCAACACATTGTGCTCGTCGCCTTGAGACTTAAGATGTTAGGTCCCGTTAACGCAGGAGTATCACTAGCTGCAACACCTTTCAATCCGGAATACAGTAATGTTTGCACATTACTGTTTGGCGGCAGAAAGAGGCGCTGCGATTGTCCTACCTACATGGTCTCTGACATCAGAGACCTACCATCAGCATAACACGAGGACCCGCACAAAATGTAACACACTCTTTTTATTCGTAAGGCTTTCATTCAGTAGCTTGAAATATCAAAAGTAAATTGTGTGGCCGATTTCCCATAGATTTTATCAAAAATTCATTTAAATTTAGTCCTGCAATTAAATAAGAATACGAACCTTGTCCTAATTCAGCACTTGTGAGTGACATGGCTTCACATCGCCGAGGGTAAACTCGGGAGGACTGTAATAACCTAAGTTAAAGCGAGCGCTCGAAACTTTTGCTATTAAAATAATATGCGCTGGATCTCTGGCAGCGGTTCAACAAATTAATATCAATGTTTACCTAGACTTTTACCTAGATTTTTATTAGCGTTTTATTATTCGTTTTTGGTACTATACATATCGCGGCCATGAAATGAAAACGACTAGATTCAAATATTTGAATTCGCTATAACTAAAGATTTTACTTTTTTCATTTATTCGACGCAGCGACAACACGAGCGAAGCGTTCACTGGATGGTATGTGATTTTTCTTCTCGTGGAGTAGATCTAAAGAGAAGATGGAGAAGGGTCTTCCCTTACAAAAGGGAAGACCCTTGTCTTCCCCTACATAGCTACACCCTTGTGACTTTTCACAAGGGTGTAACTCTCCTCGTAGACACTCACCTTTTGGTACGACTAGCTTGACGAGAATTCAAAGACCATCTTGTACTTGTCGTAGATCCTGGGCTCGCTTAGTGAACAATGAGGGGCCCCCACGTTCCAAGCTCAGGAAACCGAAAACCATTTAAGTCCCCTTCCACGACAAGCAGGGCTTAGCTATACTTAATAGCCCAAGACTACAGGGCGAAAATTGCGAGCCGTCCATTGCCACCCCTCGACGTCTTTTTCTCCGAGCGTCGGCAGCCATCACTCGATTCTTCTCGATAGTCTCTTATTGACCTATAACGGCTCCACAAATGGAGACCAGTGCCGTCCATGCAACGTTTGCCGGTTTATAGCTTATGTAGCGGGAATCAAGATGATATATATATAATAGATGAATACTTGTAATAACAACATATGTTTGTTCAACACGAACGATAAACATTGCTGACAAGGTTATTAAACTTAATGGTGAGCATTCGAACGTTAATTAATATAAACATATTCATACATTCATTATAAATGTAACATAAAAGGGAATATCTAAAAGCAGGCTTAGGTTAGACCATTTCATTAATTAGTTAATGCATAGTACAGTTACCAGATAGAGCATTGCGAATGAACCAAATGATGCCATATTATGTACAGACTATTATGTTATAATTATTTAATATCGCGTACATTATGTATGAGGTTATGTATGACTAAGAGCATAGTAGTATTGAGGGTGTATGATGCTCCGTCCAACATCTTACGGAATCCAAGTCAGCCTTATCTGCATGCGGTGCACCCTACTGAATAACAGATGGGGCTCTGACCACCCACTAACACCCACAGGGCCCACGTTGCGGGTTAGGACCCAATTCAATTCAATGCGGGAAGCCGATGGATACGTACAGCACATGACCGATCGGCATGAAAATCCTTGAAAGAGACTTTTGCCCACCAATGGGCGTTATTTGGCTGATAAGAAGAATAGAAGTATTAGTTTAAAGTAATGAGAAAGATTAATTGTTCTACAACAGCTAATGATGGCATCTATTGTCTAATGATGATGGTTTAATCTTAGGGCTAAAGAAGTTAGAACTCTGATTAACGCCAGTTACTATAGTAGAATAAAACGCAAAAAATACCTTACAATATGTTTATTAAATATATTTACAGAGTAACTATTATTAATAAAAAGTTCTTAAAACCATCTGGTGAACGAGAGGCCCGCAGTGGGCTCCCACCTGCTACTGGGTATGTACGGCGACACGGACTTGCTCATGCCCGCGTTGAAATCCAGGGAGGAGGTGCGGTCCTTGAACAGGTTCAGATTGCCCATCGCCGAGTAGTCGGTCTTCTTGAACAGATCAGTGTGCGCGGCTCCAAGCGAAGCTCCCAATTTGTTGCTGAAAAGATTCAATTGTATAAACATCCGTCTGTGAATTTTATGTGCTTTATGGTTCAGTGAGGCAACGGTAGTAAATAGTAAGTAGGCCATGTTTCCATATCACATATTTTCAGTTAAGTTTTAGTTAATGAAAATTATCAGTTAAAACCATATCATCATCATCAGCTGATAGACGTCCACAGCTGGGAACAGACCAACCCCAAAGATTCCCACACGTTCGGGTAAGGATTCAAATGGGGGGATTTTGACCATTTCCCGACACTCTGGCCCAATTCGGGCTGGTGGGAGCCAAAGCCTCGTTTGTTGATTAGCAAGGTGCACCATCAGCAGTTGACTTACACCACTAAACCATATAGTACATTAAAAACAGTATTTTCTACTCACTCGTACATGTATCCTACTTTTCCGCCGTAGGTGTCGAAGTTGGGAATGTTAGGATTGGCAGGGAAAGTTCTCGTCGCAAATGCGTTGGCGGTGATGTCGTGCTTGTCGTTGTGGAACAAGTTCATCTTGCCCGCAGCCGTCAGCTGATCCGCGAAGCCGGGGATGTGACGTCCAGTTACACTGGCACCGTGTCCTTTGCTGATGTATGAAACAATGAAATTTTTAAAACTCTAATTCAAAGTAGAACAAAATCATTTTAATGATGAAGATTGATGATGATACTAACACATTGTCCCACGCCAAACCAGCGCCAGCGGCTCCGAATCCTCCCTTACCGTTCGCTGCGTCTACTGAACCGACAGCGCTGAACATGTTCTTGTCGTTACCGGTCAGCGGAATCTTGGCCGCGAAGTTTGTTGTTCCATCAGGATTAGAGTTTATATTGCCATGCGCTTGACGACGCACTCGTGACATGTGGCCCTCCTCTAACGAAACAGTTTCATCTGACGCTGCTTCTTCTAATTCGTACACAGTAATACTGTCCTCGTCTTCTACAATTAAATACGGATGATTATCTTCTCTTAACAAGTGTCGACTGTTGACACTAATTATCATCACAGCGAGTACAACAATTTTGGATGTATACATTGTTTATGAGTTTGTAATTGTTATTATATTATTTATAGAACTGTTGTTAAGTACTGTCTCTGCGAAACACAATCAGAGAATGATAAGCAGTGGAACAGAGTCCTCTGTTTATATACTGCAGGCGTTGGTTTATTTAATTCCCCGATGCTCTTTGACTTGAATTCATAAAGTAACTTTTACTAGATATGGCTAATAATATATTATTATTATGAAATGTTGAAATATGTAAGTCTTTTTGGAGATTGACAGGAAGCTTTTAGTAAAAAAAAAATTAGTGCTGCTATTATTTCTAACAAGCAATAATTTGCAGCAAGTTAATATTTAACTATGTATTAATTTGTTATTTGCTGAAATTAATTTAAGATAACAAGTAAAATTCGAGCGTATTCAAAATTTGTGTACACGATTCATATTTGGGTTACGCAAATACGATCATATCACTGAATTTCGCAAAAAACTCAAGTGGCTGCCAATCCGTCTTCGCAGGAATACTCACATTCACTCTATTCAAGATATTGTTCGATTCTTTAACACCTTCCTAGCCAAACAATCAATTCGGATTTATTTTCGATTGCCACAGCCGCACTCTTCGCTCTTAAGTAAACCTTTCCCTTCACGTCCCCGTGTATTCCTCTTCATTTTTCCAAAACTCCTTTTCCGTCACGGCGGCCCGCTTATGGAACTCTTTACCGAACCATATTCGTACCGCCAAATCCATCTTTTCTTTCAAAAGACATTTAAGTAACTACCTAAGTAACTAACTACCTATCATAAAGTTTAAATTATACTAATTCTTTTCTGTCTAATTGTGCTATTGCCTGCATCTGTCGTCAAGTGTAGTAGTTTTTAATTATTTAGTGCACTACTATCTTATCTTTGCTTTTAATTCACGTCTTTCTTTCCAATGGGTTGTCTGGAAGAAATTGCTTTTTGAGCAATACGAGCGTCCACTGTACATTCATGTGTGTATATAATGTATTCCATACCTTGCAATTTGTGTACAATAAAGAATATATAAATAAATAAAATATTTCTTAAGACCCTGTGACCATAATACAATAACTTCATGGCTTATTTCATCGTCATCAGCCGATATAGGTCCACTGCTGGACATAGGCCTCCCCTAAAGATCTCTCCATCGATTGATTACGCGTTGCTCGTATCCAGTGAGTTCCCGCGATTCTCACCATATCATCGATCCACTTTGTGGCGCCACTCGAGGACCTCACTGCTTATTTAGTTGTCTATTTATCTATAATTATATATTATTACCACAATCTTTTTCATATACACAAAAATCGTTAGATTCGTATCTAGAACACGAAAATAGGCTAAGCTAAAATAATTCAAAGCCACATACGAAAATACAATATTTCTTTAATTACTCCTGCCGTTTCCAGTGAAGCAGATTATCAGCGACTAAACGGTAAAGAGGATTCCCCGAGATAAGCGCACAAGATGCAGGGTGATTGATCTCAGGTCAAAAGACGTTCCGAACCTAAAACCGTTGTTTAGTCTTAGATACTGTTCATATGTGTAACTTAGATAAACATGTATAGTTAAAACAGACAAAATTTTGTTAATTTTTTTAAAAACTTTGTGGCTTAAAAATTTTTCATCCTTTTGGATTAATGTAATTATATCTTCCAATGCAAAAATATTATCTACTCCTAAAGTGAAAGTATTGTGATCAATTCATGTTATATAAATTGATAAGCAGCATCCACAACATATTTTGTGGACTATTAGTGACCATTTGCCATCAAATTCAAATGTCGTTGTTACACAATAAAGACGATGTTGGTGGAATATCTTCCTCTAGTGTATACCTGTCGTCAGTGGACCGCCGGATTGCAGCAATGCTTTCATGGTAACAACTTCATTACAAGTATCAAAGGTTATAATAATCTCCATCATTATTAAAGTTATTGAAATGAGAAATTAGTTCCGGTCTTCGCACAAACATTTAATTGTTTTTTTTTGTTTCAGAACTGATTTTAAGAATGTGTAGTATTTTTTTTTGAAAACTAAGCCACTAAATGCAGCTAGATAGGATTTTCACAAATCACCACATTGCATCACCATAAAGCGTTATATAGATAATCTCTTTAATATCCATCAGCTATTTAAATTCTCATATCAGAGTATACAAGCTTTAGACTGGTAGAATTAAAGTACATTCGAGACTCTAAGCAGAAGCTCAAATAATGTATGTTACTGTATTAGTAAGCATATGGCTTGTGCCACAGGTAACAGTTGTAGACCAGGTAATAGGAGTAGATTAACAGCTCTGTTACGCCGTTACCAAATATGAATCTAAAAATATACATGAGTAACAATAACAACATTAATTGACACTGTTGTTTTTGTTTCGCTTATCTCGGTGAATCCTCAAACCGCTTTATCCGTAGACATATAAAACTGGAAATGATAAAAACAAAACATGCAAATGTTGAAATTAACAACAAAATTTTCGATAATATTAAAACTAACCTTTGTTTATTTTTCTACTATAACCTAAGACAACCAAGTTAAAATGCTCGAACTTTGGCCCTCATATCTTGAAATATAGTAAACTTTTATGACGGCAGAATTATTATATGATGGTAGTGGCAAGCATGACAGTTTGGAAAAAAATGTACCATTAATCAAATTCAACAATATATGGCTTAGAAATCGAACCGGGGACCTTCATATTACGAAGCAAACATTTATGTACTGCGCCAACGGAAGCAATTAAAATATAAAGATTTATTCTTGATACATTATATGACGACGAAAAATTGAAGGTTAATTTTAGACGGCTGTTAAGTAAATTAAAAAAAATCGATAAACTCATAATCATACAAAAATATTCGAAAGTTGATAGTAATCGAAAGTATTATATGAAATATATACACTATTACACTTATAGTTATTGAGCGATTCCATTTAATCATAAATCTTGTTATAATGTCAGCAGAGGGCATCGGGGAATTATAAAGTCCAAGTTTTCACACTATAAATACGTAAATCTTTGTTCGGTTACATATCAGTCACTAACTGTCGATCGAAGAGGTTAACCTAGCGAACAATAAAGAAAGTAATTCTTACAAAATGTTTACCTCTAAGTTATTCGTGTTCGCTGTGATGATAATCAGTGTCAACAGTCGACACTTGTTAAGAGAAGATAATCATCCGTATTTAATTGTAGAAGACGAGGACAGTATTACAGTGTACGAATTAGAAGAAGCAGCGTCAGATGAAACTGATTCGTTAGAGGAGGGCCACATGTCACGAGTGCGTCGTCAAGCGCATGGCAATATAAACTCTAATCCTGATGGAACAACAAACTTCGCGGCCAAGATTCCGCTGACCGGTAACGACAAGAACATGTTCAGCGCTGTGGGTTCAGTAGACGCAGCGAACGGTAAGGGAGGATTCGGAGCCGCTGGCGCTGGTTTGGCGTGGGACAATGTGTTAGTATCATCATCAATCTTCATCATTAAAATGATTCTGTTCTACTTTGAATTAGAGTTTTAAAAATTTTATTGTTTCATACATCAGCAAAGGACACGGTGCCAGTGTAACTGGACGTCACATCCCCGGCTTCGCGGATCAGCTGACGGCGGCGGGCAAGATGAACTTGTTCCACAACGACAAACACGACGTCACCGCCAACGCATTTGCGACGAGAACTTTCCCTGCCAATCCTAACATTCCCAACTTCGACACCTACGGCGGAAAAGTAGGATACATGTACGAGTGAGTAGAAAATATTGTTTGTAATGTACTATATGGTTTAGGGGTGTAAGTCAACTGCTGATGGTGCACCTTGCTAATCAACAAACGAGGCTTTGGCTCCCACCAGCCCGAATTGGGCCAGAGTGTCGAGAAATGGCCAAAATCACCCCATTTGAATCCTTACCTGATTGTGTGGGAATCGTTGGGGTAGGCCTGTTTTCAGGTGTGGACGTCTATCGGCTTACGATGATGGTATGGTTTTAACTAATAAACATAGAACTTTAAAAATTAGGGAGTATTATTACAGAAACCGTTAAATCTTCAGACAAATTAAAATCAATATTATTATGTAAAACCTATCCGAAAATATATTATAAGAAAAAAAGGTCTACCCACTATTACCTACCATCAGCTTACTGAATCATAAAATACACATAAAATACACAAACAGACGTTTATACAATTGAATCGTTTCAGCAACAAAGTGGGAGCTTCGCTCGGCGCCGCGCACACTGACCTGTTCAAGAAGACCGACTACTCTGCGATGGGCAACCTGAACCTGTTCAAGGACCGCACCTCTTCCCTGGATTTCAACGCGGGCATGAGCAAGTCCGTGTCGCCGTACATACCCAGTAGCAGGTGGGAGCCCACTGCGGGCCTCTCGTTCACCAGATGGTTTTAAGAACTTTTTATTGATAATAATTACTTTGTAAATATATTTAATAAACTTATTGTAATCTATTTCTTAATTTTTGTTTTTCTCTGTGAACTACACAAATAAAAAAAACGAAATAAATTCAATTAAGTAAAGCAATCCACTGGTTTTATCTCGTGAGCGACTTCTTTCAGAAAAACGAGATAATATTTACAGGTATTATACGAGTGTATGAGGGATACGTATAAATAATATAAAGACAAACAAATCTATGCTTTCATACAAACCAAACGAGTAATCATACATGCCTCCACATTGACATACATGAATTTACCGGAGGAACATCTACTACTGACGGTAGATCTCTGTTGCCGGAGACCATCTAGACAGGTACCACCGCAGCGCCTATTTTTGTTGCTAACCAACAGTGTGCAAACATTACTGTGTTCCGGTTCTTTATTATTAATTTTTTTTATCGTTACCCTCGGTTTATGGTGGGCCGTAATATGTCTTTCTTTTATTTATTTCTCTTTATTTTAATTCTTTCTTTTCGTTCTCTAATTACAATGATTTATTTTCGTCTTTCATAGTTTTTCTCTTTCACTCTTAGACCTTATCATCATTACATATTCTTGTTTTTTTCTTTCATACATCACCTTTCACACTTCAATCGCTGCTTTTTATAATTCCTTTTAACTTATTCTTTTCTTTCCATAATTTATCTTTTTATTTTCTCTATCTTATTACATATTTTCCTTCTTGTTCTTTATTACATTTACTGATATTTTACATTTTTATTTTGTTTTCTTGTTTTATATTTATGATTATTAAGATTTATTTTCTCTAGCCTAGTTTTTATTTCTCTCTATTGTATTTTTGATTACTTTTCTGCAAAATTTGAAAAATATGTGGCAACTTCCGTCTTCACCCATCAGAGAGGCGATGCTATCTGCGCGTATGTCCTGTCCCAGCTCCATCCGGCAATCATAGCGCCCTTTACCATACCTGGAACATGACATTAACAGATGCATTACGGTCTGGTCTACTGCAGGGTCACAGAGACACAATGGCGTCTCTTTAAGCTTAAACCTTTGCAGATACTCGGACAATCCCCCGTACCCAGTGAACATTTGGACCAGACAGATGTTCTGGTCCAATAGGCGCAGGATCCGGTAGGCCGCAACGGCATCCGGCAAAATATCTGCGTTATCGAAGCCGTCGTATGTTCCACATAGCGCCTATTCCATTCGTCAAGTGTCCTCAACCCAAGTTGTCGCTTGACGAATGATATAGGGCAATCCTCGTATATAGCTCTTCTTTTAACCTTCAGGGCCGCGTCCATGGTCAATTGGTCCGCCCTCTCGTTACCCTCCCTACCCGCGTGCGCTTTCACCCCATATAACCTTACATAAGTAAGCGTGAGAGTGTGAAAGTAAATACTTTCACACTCTCAACGCTAATGGGTAGAAGGTGTCAGATCTAACGACAGTCTCTAGAGTCGCTCATGATCGCGTAGACCCGCTGGCCGCGTACCCTGCCTCTTCCACTAATGCCAACAGTTCTGCCTGGTATACGATGCAGTAGTTGCCAACTTGAGCTTCTTTGCCGTTACTTCCACAACGTCCGGCATTACGCAGAACGCCGCGCCCACCTTGTTGTTGATGCGGCTGCCATCGGTATAAATTTTCGTTACGGCAGCCGAGGTGGCAAGTTGGTCCGCCTACGCTGTGTTCCGGTTTGAACTGCGCTGTGGCAAGTGTAATTATTGAAATAACGAGACCCAATATCTTGTCTCAGGCGACGAGCGCAATTTGGTGCAGGGTATATCATCCTGACTAGTGCCACGTGGTTATGGGTAGGCATATCACTTATCATCATGTGTAAGTTCTGCTCGTCTCGTCGCTTAATTAAATAAAAAAACCATACATTTAACATACTTTTAGTTTAAATAATTAAAATCATTTTATTACGTCCAATACATTGTTATAGTTTTCATTTTCCTCCTCAAAATGAGGTAATTGGCAGTAACCACCATGATGTCCATGAGTTGGTGAGCTGAGTAAGCTGTAACGAACACAAGTTAGCTGTTGTTGTCTGACTGCGGTTCAACAAATTAATATCAATGTTTACCTACACTTCTAGCTAGATGTTTATTCGATTTTTATATATTTTTTGTACTTTTCATATCTCAATCCTGAAATAAAAACGACTAGAAATTCAAATATTTGAATTCGCTGTAAATAAAAATTTTACTTTTTTCATTTATTCAACGCAGCGACAAAACGAACGAACCGTTCCTTGGATGGTATGTGATACGCCTTTCTTTTTGTTATTGGAGGGAAAATCTAAACAGATAACCTGCTTCTGGGGGTAAGACAAGTTAATGTGGGATTTTTACTCATTAAAACACCGTCAGTGGTCATCTTCAGTGCGTTGCGAGAGGTCCCGGGATCTCCTACGCAACGCAGCGGTGCCTCTACGCCTAAAGCGCGTTCCCGGCAGCCAACACCTGATTCTGCTCGATAGTCTCTTATTAAACTATAACGGCCTAACAAACGAAGACGAGCGCCACCCATGCAACGTTCACCGGTTCATAGCTTATATGCGGGAATGAAGATGATATATATATATATCTACTATCCCGTATATATATATATATATGAATACTTGTAATAACAACATATGTTTGTTCAACACGAACCATAAACATTGCTGACAAGGTTATTAACCTTAATGGTGAGCAATCGAACGTTAATTAATATAAACATATTCATACATTCATTATATATGTAACGTAAAAGGGAATATCTAAAAGCAGGCTTAGGTTAGACCATTTCATTAATTAGTTAATGCATAGTACAGTTACCAGATAGAGCATTGCGAATGAACCAAATGATATCATATTATGTACAGACTATTATGTTATAATTATTTAATATCGCATACATTATGTATGAAGCTATGTATGACCGCGAACATAGTAGTATTTGGGGTATATGGAGTTTCGCCCATCTTACGGAGTCTAAATCAACCTCACCTGAACGTGGTGCACCCTACTGAATAACACACGAGACTCTGATCACTCACCGATCCGCACTGGGCCAGCGTGGTGGGGTAAGGCCCAATTCTACTCAATGCGGAAAGTCGCTGGGTAAAGACAGCATATGATCGATCGATATGGAGATCCTTGAATGAGACCTATGGCCACCTGTGGGCGTTATCCGGATAATAAGAAGAATAGAAGTTTTAGTTTAAAGGAATAAGAATGTTTAATATCTAGATGAAAAGGTAACAGAAATGGGAAGAATATTTTAGAAAAATAAAGCAGCAATAAGGAATATGGGTTTACGAAACATAACCTTTTTTAAAAAATTTATATCACTATAGATAACCTTAAGATTTTAGACTAGATTAATTAAGTACGCCGCTAAAACTACAAATGAAAAATTCAAAAGATGTATACCTGTACAAGTTAAAGTTATAAAAGGACAGGAGCAAATACAGGTATTGATTGATCTAGATAGATTCGAAAAATTACAGTCACCGTCATGTTCTAATCCAGCTAATGATAGCATCTATTGTCTAACGATGATAATATAATCTCAGGGCTAAAGAAGTTAATACTCTAATTAACGCCTGTTACTATAGTAGAATGAAACTCGCAAAAAATTCCTTACAATATGTTTATTAAATATATTTACAGAGTAATTATTATTAATAATAACTTCTTAAAACCATCTGGTGAACGAGAGGCCCGCAGTGGGCTCCCACCTGCTACTGGGTATGTACGGCGACACGGACTTGCTCATGCCCGCGTTGAAATCCAGGGAGGACGTGCGGTCCTTGAACAGGTTCAGGTTGCCCATCGCCGAGTAGTCGGTCTTCTTGAACAGGTCAGTGTGCGCGGCGCCGAGCGAGGCTCCCACTTTGTTGCTGAAACGATTTAATTGTATAAACATCTGTTTGTATATTTTATGTGTGCTTTATGATTAAGCTGATGGTAGATAATAGTAGATAGGACATTTTTTCTTATCACATATTTTCGTATAGGTTTTAGTTAATTAAATTGGTTTTAAATTTGCCTGATAATTTAACGGTTTGTTTCAAGGTACTTACTAACATTTAAACATTTGAATTTATCTGTTTAAATCATATCATAATCATCAGCCGATAGACGTCCGCACCTAGAATCAGACCTCACCCAAAGATTCCCACACGTTCGGGTAAGGATTCAAATGGGGGGATTTTGGCCATTTCTCGATACTCTGGCCCAATTCGGGCTGGTGGGAGCCAAAGCCTCGTTTGTTGATTAGCAAGGTGCATCATTAGCAGTTGACTTACACCACTAAACCATATAGTACATTACAAACAATATTTTCTACTCACTCGTACATGTATCCTACTTTTCCGCCGTAGGTGTCGAAGTTGGGAATGTTAGGATTGGCAGGGAAAGTTCTCGTCGCAAATGCGTTGGCGGTGACGTCGTGCTTGTCGTTGTGGAACAAGTTCATCTTGCCCGCCGCCGTCAGCTGATCCGCGAAGCCGGGGATGTGACGTCCAGTTACACTGGCACCGTGTCCTTTGCTGATGTATGAAACAATGAAATTTTTAAAACTCTAATTCAAAGTAGAACAGAATAATTTTAATGATGAAGATTGATGATGATACTAACACATTGTCCCACGCCAAACCAGCGCCAGCGGCTCCGAATCCTCCCTTACCGTTCGCTGCGTCTACTGAACCGACAGCGCTGAACATGTTCTTGTCGTTACCGGTCAGCGGAATCTTGGCCGCGAAGTTTGTTGTTCCATCAGGATTAGAGTTTATATTGCCATGCGCTTGACGACGCACTCGTGACATGTGGCCCTCCTCTAACGAAACAGTTTCATCTGACGCTGCTTCTTCTAATTCGTACACTGTAATACTGTCCTCGTCTTCTACAATTAAATACGGATGATTATCTTCTCTTAACAAGTGTCGACTGTTGACACTGATTATCATCACAGCGAGTACAACAATTTTGGATGTATACATTGTTTACGAGTTTGTAATTGTTATTATATTATTTATAGAACTGTTGTTAAATACTGTCTCTGCGAAACACAATCAGAGAATGATAAGCAGTGGAACAGAGTCCTCTGTTTATATACTGCAGGCGTTGGTTTATTTAATTCCCCGATGCTCTTTGACTTGAATTCATAAAGTAACTTTTACTAGATATGGCTAATAATATATTATTATAATGAAATGTTGAAATATGTAAGTGCTCTTGGAGATTAACAGGAAGTTTTTAGTAAAAAAAAATACTGCTGCTTTTATTTCTCTCAAGCAATAATTTGCAGCAAGTTAATATTTATCGATATACTCGTACTCGTATTAAATTAAATCAAGACAACAAGTAACATATTTCTTAAGAACCTATGACCATAATACAATAACTTCACGGCTTATTTCATCATCATCAGCCGATAGACATCCACTGCTGAATAAAGGCCTCCCCCAAAGATCTCCCCATCGATTGGTCACGCGTTGCTCGCATCCAGTGGGTTCCCGCGATTCTCACCAGATCGTCGGTCCATCTTGTGGGAAGCCTCCCAACACTACGTCTGCCGGTACGCTAGCGCCACTCGAGGACTTTACTGCTTATTTAGTTAGGTCTATTTAGCTATAGACCTCAGTAAGTTCATATATTGATAATGATTTTTACCACGTTTTTTTTATATACACAAAAATCGTTTATTCATGTCTAGAACAAATAAATAAGCTAAGTAAAATCATTTCAAAGCCACATACGGAAAAACAATGTTTCTTTAATTATTCCTGCCGTTTCCAGTGAAGCAGATTATCAACGACTAAACGGAATTGAGGATTCCCCGAGATAAGCGCACAAGATGCAGGGTGATTGATTTCAATTCAAAAGACGTTCCGCGTACAGAACCTAAAACCGTTGTCTAGTCTTAGATTCTGTTCCTATGTGTAACTTAACTAAACATGTATAGTTAAAAAGAACAAAATTTAGTTAACTTTTTTTTTAATCGTTGTGACTTAAAAACTTTTCATTCTTTTAGACTAATGTAAAAAATATATCTTCCGATTCAAAAATATTATCTACTCCTAAAGTGAAAGTGTTGTGATAAACTCATATTATATAAATTGATAAGCAGCATCAACAACAACATATTTTTTCAACTGTTAGTTATCATTTGACTTCAAATTCAAAGGTCGTTGTTACACAATAAAGACGATGTTGGTGGAATATCCTCCTCTAGGCTATACCTGTCATCAGTGGTCCGCCGGATTGCAGCAATGCTTTCATGGTAACAACTTCATTACAAGCATTAAAGGCTATAATATTCCCCATCATTATTAAAGTTATTGAAATGAGAAGTTAGTTCCGGTCTTCACACAAACATTTAAGTTTCTTTTTTTGTTTCAGAACTGATCTTAAGAACGTACAGTATTTATTTTAGAAAATTAAGCAACTAAATGAAGCTAGAGAGGATTTTTAAAATTCACCACATTGCAACACCATAAAGCGTTATATAGATAATTTTTTGATTATCCATCAGCTATTTAAATTCTCGCATCAGAGTATACAAGCTTTAGACTGGTAGAATTAAAGCTCGTTCGAGACTCTAAGCAGAAGCTCAAATATTGTATTTTACTGTATTAGTAAGCATATGGCTTGTGCCACAGGTAACAGTTGTAGACCAGGTAATAGGAGTAGATTAACAGCTCTGTTACGCCGTTACCAAATATGAATCTAAAAATATACATGAGTAACAATATCAACATTAACTGACCCTAGATCCGCAGACATAAAAAACTGGAAATGATAAAAATAAAACAAACAAATATTGAAATTAACATCAAAATTTTCTCAAATATTAAAACTAATCTTTGTTTATTTTTCTATTTTAAGCTGAGATGACCAAATTTAAAATCTCAAACTCTGGCCGTCATATGTTGACCACTGGAATATAGTAAACGTTTATAGCGGCAGATTTATTATATGATGGTAGTGGCAAGCATGACAGTTTGGAAAAAAATGTACCATTAATCAAATTCTACAATATATGGTTTAGAAATCGAACCGGGGCCCTTCATGTTACGAAGCAAACATTTATGTACTGCGCCAATGGCAGCAATTAAAATATGAATATTTGATCTTGACACTTAAAAAAATGACAAAAAAAAAAGGTTAATTTTACATTCCTGCTAATTGGGAAAAAAAATTATCATAAAAAATACTCGATAGTTCATATTAATCGTACGTACTATATGAAATATATACACTATTACACTTATAGTTATTGAGCGATTCCATTTAATCATAAATCTTGTTATAATGTCAGCAGAGGGCATCGGGGAATTATAAAGTCCAAGTTTTCACACTATAAATACGTAAATCTTTGTTCGGTTACATATCAGTCACTAACTGTCGGTCGAAGAGGTTAACCTAGCGAACAATAAAGAAAGTAATTCTTACAAAATGTTTACCTCTAAGTTATTCGTGTTCGCTGTGATGATAATCAGTGTCAACAGTCGACACTTGTTAAGAGAAGATAATCATCCGTGTTTAATTGTAGAAGACGAGGACAGTATTACAGTGTACGAATTAGAAGAAGCAGCGTCAGATAAAACTGATTCGTTAGAGGAGGGCCACATGTCACGAGTGCGTCGTCAAGCGCATGGCAATATAAACTCTAATCCTGATGGAACAACAAACTTCGCGGCCAAGATTCCGCTGACTGGTAACGACAAGAACATGTTCAGCGCTATCGGCTCAGTAGACGCAGCGAACGGTAAGGGAGGATTTGGAGCCGCTGGCGCTGGTTTGGCGTGGGACAATGTGTTAGTATCATCATCAATCTTCATCACTAAAAGTATTCTGTTCTACTTTAAATTAGAGTTTTAAAAATTTCATTGTTTCATACATCAGCAAAGGACACGGTGCCAGTGTAACTGGACGTCACATCCCCGGCTTCGCGGATCAGCTGACGGCTGCGGGCAAGATGAACTTGTTCCACAACGACAAGCACGACGTCACCGCCAACGCATTTGCGACGAGAACTTTCCCTGCCAATCCTAACATTCCCAACTTCGACACCTACGGCGGAAAAGTAGGATACATGTACGAGTGAGTAGAAAATATTGTTTGTAATGTACTATATGGTTTAGGGGTGTAAGTCAACTGCTGATGGTGCACCTTGCTAATCAACAAACGAGGCTTTGGCTCCCACTAGCCCGAATTGGGCCAGAGTGTCGGGAAATGGCCAAAATCCCCCCATTTGAATCCTTACCCAAACGTGTGGGAATCTTTGGGGTTGGCCTGTTCCCAGGTGTGGACTTCTATCGGCTGATGATTATGATATGATTTAAACAGATAAATTCAAATGTTTAAATGTTAGTAAGTACCTTGAAACAAACCGTTAAATTATCAGGCAAATTTAAAACCAATTTCATTAACTTAAACCTATACGAAAATATGTGATAAGAAAAAATGTCCTATCTACTATTTACTATCGTTGCCTTACTGAATCATAAAGCACATAAAATACACAGACGGATGTTTATACAATTGAATCGTTTCAGCAACAAAGTGGGAGCTTCCCTTGGCGCCGCGCACACTGACCTGATCAAGAAGACCGACTACTCGGCGATGGGCAACCTGAACCTGTTCAAGGACCGCACCTCCTCTCTGGATTTCAACGCGGGCATGAGCAAGTCCGTGTCGCCGTACATACCCAGTAGCAGGTGGGAGCCCACTGCGGGCCTCTCGTTCACCAGATGGTTTTAAGAACTTTTTATTGATAATAATTACTTTGTAAATATATTTAATAAACTTATTGTAACCTATTTCTTAATTTTTGTTTTTCTCTGTGAACCACACAAATAAAAAAACTAAATAAATACAATTAATTAAAGCAACCACTGGTTTTATCTCGTGAGCGACTTCTTTCAGAAAAAGAGGATAATATTTACAGGTATTATACGAGTGTATGAGGGATACGTATAAATAATATAAAGACAAACAAATCTATGCTTTCATACAAACGAACGAGTAATCATACATGCCTCCACATTGACATACATTAATTTACCGGAGGAATATCTAATACTGACGATAGATCTCTGTTGCCGGAAACCGTCTAGACAGGTACCACCGCAGCGCCTATTTCTGTTGCTAACCCACAGTGTGCAAATATCACTGTGTTCCGGTTTGAAAGGTGCCGTAGCATGTGTAATTACGGAGGTAACGAGACCCAAAATTTGTCTCAGGCGACGAGCGCAATGTGGTGTAGTGTATATGTGTGGACTAGTGGACTAGCGCAACGTTGTTATGGGTACATGTTACACTTACCTGTCGGGTGAAAGTTCTGCTCGTCTCGTCGCTTACTTAAATAAAAAAAAACACCTTACACTTAACATATTTTTAATATAAATAATTAAAATCATTTTGTTACATCCAACACATTATAGTTTTCACTCCACTCCCCAAAACGACGTCATTTGCAGTAATCACCACGATTTTCATGAGTTAGCGAGTTTAGGTTGCTGTAATGGTCACAAGTTAGCTGCTGCTTTTTCTCTGGATTTATTGCATCCTTAGTTGCTTCGTGTACCTTGCGCCATAGATAATAAACGCGTGGAGTGGAATTTTGATGTTATATAAATTTCATCTATTTGTTAAAATATTCATCATTTCAACCGATGGAAGTCAACTGCTGGACATTATTATATGTCCTCTGTCCACCTAGTGAGGGGTCCGCCAACGCTGCGCTTTCCGGTGCGAGATCATTACAATATTACTTACTGTTAATCACTATTGCAGCACCATCATGCGCAACAATAGTTTGAAAAAACTGAATGTGATACCGAAAGTAGAAAATCGTGCAGTCGTTCACTTATAAGATAGACCCAAAAAAAAGGATCCTCATCCTCCTAATTTTACATAGTCGTAAGAGTTACACCCGACAGGGACCAGTGGAATGAGATCGTCAGCACCAGACAGTAACCCTATGAGTGACCACGATCCTCAGACAATACGGATGACCCTAAAAATTGTTGATCAATGAAATCGACAGTGTGTGACTCGCATACTCGTAAATCCTATTTTTTATATTTTGGACTAGTCATTGATGCTGTATTTTTTATCCTATGAAGAACTAAGTCTCTCCGAGGCTCAGTTAATAGTAAATGATAAGCTTGCTCATAAAATGTGGCGCTAATTAGGATAATATATGCTACACTTTATTGTACTCATCGCCTCTTCCAATCATCATTAGCCGATAGACGTCCACTGCTGGACATAGGCCTCCCCCGAATATCTTTACATCGATCGGTATTGCGCTGCTCGCATCCAGGGGCTTCCCGTGACCTTCAGGCGATTGTAGGAGTTCATGATATTAGCTTTGGGATATTTCTTACCACGCTGGCTCAATGCCGGTTGGTGGAAGTTAAAGCCTTATTTGTTGATTAGCAGGATGCACTACGAAGAGGTGAGGTTGGCTTGGGTCCTGCGAGTTGTTGTGCGGGGCCCCTTACACCCTTCCAATCGGAACACAGTACTGTTTGAAGACAGAAATAGGCGCTGCGATAATACCTACTTAAACGATCTCCGGCAACGGAGAACTACCACCATCATCATCATAAATCTTTATTGAAGTTAGATGAAAATGTACTTACATTAATTGGAATATTATTTAGATACATTTAACAGTACAAATTCAGAATATTTGAATGAAAATCCGCAACAATGTTCAGAGAAATTTACATAATCCCCCAGCACTTTATCTGATTCCGCGCCTAGGTCGGCCGGTTTAAGCAGATTAAGAGACAGTATTTTCATTTTGATGCAAAACAGCTTAATGTAAAGTTTATAAATCTATCTTTTGTGAAGGAATAACTTCTGCTTAATATTTCGCATTAGGAAGAACGGAGGGACCCTCGCTTTAGGAGTTATCTCAATGATTATTTTCTTGGAAATTGTACGAAGTATTTAAAACAATTATAACCTACCTTTTATATCCCTCTATAATATTAGGTTGGGGAAAAAGTTTCTTCGCATTTCTTAAGAAGATTTAAAACATATTTTAATATAGTTTATTTATATTTAACAACAGTATGTTGGTACCATTTTGTTTGATAACTTTTTGGCATCTTGTGGGTAGGGATATGATCCCATTGCTATAGAAACTTAGGGACTTCTGATCAAAATACTGCGACAAGTGGTTTTGGCAGTCCTCTAGTGATGTTAACCTGACACTGCCTAATGAATTCTGAAGAGACCGAAACAGGTAGAAATTTGAAGGTGCAAGATCAGCACTATACGGTACATGCATTAACACCTCCCAGTCAAACTCTCTTAGCTTTTGCTGAGTGGCTAAAGATGTGTGAGGTCTAGCGTTATCATGATGAAAAACTACACCCATTCTGTTGATTAATTCCGGCTGCTCTCTCTCAACTTCTAGCTTTAATCTCATCAGTTGTTCGCAGTAGAGTTCAAAATCGATGGTCCTGCTTGGTGGTAACAGCTCATAATGAATAATGCCCTTCCAATTCCACCATACACACAGCATCACATTGTTGCGAGTTAACCCGGGTTTCGCCACAGTCTATGAAGCCTGACCAGTCTTTGACCATGACTATTTTCGCACGTTCTTGTCGTATGTGGTCCACTTGTCATCACTAGTTATCAGCTTCTTTAAAAATGGTTCGGTTTCATTACGTCCCAATAAAGAATCACAAACGAGTACACGGTTCAACATTAGGTTTCTTTCAATGAGCTCGTGAGGTACCCAAATATCGAGCTTTTTTGTGTACCCAGTTTTTTTCAAATGCGCCAAAACTGTTTTGTGGTCAATTCCAAGTTCTTCAGCTACGTCGTAACTACTGGTACCCTGAGGAGAACAATGGCTGGACGTTGTCTGTGATCATTGAAGTAGTACCCACGACAATGGTATGGTCTGCATTACGCAGACGCCGGCACGAGCTATCCCACCACAGCGTTAGCGGAACCGCAGTTGTGTTCCAAACGGAGATCCAGTGACCTCTCTAAACGCTGAAGGTGAGCACTGAGGTGGTTTTAGAAGATAAAAATCTACACATAATTCTGACTTCCCCCAGAAGGCATTGTATCTTTTTGAAGAATTCCTCACGAACCAAAAAAAAAGTAGATAGTATTAATATGCAATCATTATTGTGTTTCTTCTTCAAGACGTGACTCATGACGACGAGCACAATGTGGTGCTATGCATATTATCCTAACTACCGTGACATTGTTGTGGTCAGGCGTATCACTTACCGTCAGGTCGACGACCCCACGACTCGTCCTTTCGTGGTCTAAGAAAGAAGGAACCAGTTTTACCTTATTATTTAATATTAAATAGTTAAATGTGACTATCAAGTAAGTTGCTGGAAAACGAAAGGTGAGAAGAAGGATTGTCATGGTTGAGGTTGAGAAATGTACTGGCATATCTGGGCGTCCGAATTGTTCCGCCGAACTAGAGACAGAAGGAACTGTACCACGCTTATCGCCAACTTTCACTAATTGGAGAGGAGCTTTAAGAAAAAGAAGATTAAGTATTAAAGAAGAAACAGCCAAGAAATTTAAAGTATTAAATCGGTAAGCCGCTGGATGCGGACTAGCGCAAAACCGATCGGCGTGGAGATCCTTGATGGAGGCCGATGCCCAGCTGTGGCCGTTATTTGGCTGATAAGTAAAAAATAAAAATTGACTAAGTATAAAAAGTATGTATATGTATGTATATATATGTATGTATGTATATGTATGTATATGTAGTATATATAAATATAGAGATTCCACCTATGTAAAAAATATTCTTTTTATCTGAGTATAGATCAGCTAACAACGAATTTTACAAAAGTCCTTCCTCAAAGGAAATTGCGGGAGTGTTACGGCAACAAAGCAGGCAGAAATCAATAATTATGAAAATAAATTAAAGAAATATACCATTACAGACTTTTCTACCGATAAACAGTGGTTTTAGGCTATAACTTTGTAGAAAGAGAAAGAAGTGGAATTTTATGATAACAGATTATGGCGTAAAGACTCTCTCTACTCTTTTCCTTTTATTCAAAAAATTGGTGAATTGAAGTAAAGTAAAATCACTCGTATATGCTATTACATGTATTTATTAATAAACAATTCTTAAAATTATTGTATTTATATATATATATATTTATACATCTTTTCTTATTTTAAGAACACGTCAATCACCTGACGATTTGACTAGTACAATAGTTTGTAGTCGACAAAAATAATTATTGTTCGTACAATTTCATTATACATTATGAAAATATGATTAAACAATGATAAATGTTTAACATGCAAACGATTTTTAATTGTTTATATGTAGAATATTGTATATAAGTACAAAGGCAATACATATTACATATAATCATTGCGACTAACAAACATCAGTCATATGTAGTATTATTTCAGTACGATGTAATATGGTACGTTTAAATATTATAATTTAGTCTTATTGTATGTACAATTTATTAATTTTTTTATACAAACCTGCTTACATTTAACTTAATTTCACATGGTGTTAAGTAAGAATTCGACTATCGGGATGGACCACTGATTCTAAATCGCACAGTACGCTTACTGCTTACATTTATGGAGATAGCTAAGCTTCCCATTTCCTAAGAGAAACAAGCCAGAATGATGAAATTCACCAAAAATTAAAATTGTTGACGTGGCTCTAAAATTCTGCAATCTGAAATAGCAGTAGGCCAGCCGGTGGTGGAGTAAACTTTTGGAATGAAGGCTGCGTAAGATGCAAGGGTGTAGGACGCCTTCCGTCAAAATTGACCGGCGAAACCTTAAGAGCGGTCGACAATGGTTGGATGCTTAAAGCTGAGGACCATACCTGGTGGCAGGCATTGTGGAAGGCTTACATCCAGCAGTGGATTGAGAAAGGCTGAAGATGATGATGTTAAATATACAGTAATTACAATATGATGTTAGTTATCAAGGCGAATTTGAAGAAACCACTACCAATCAAATTCTACAACAAATGTCCCCGGAATCGAAAGACGGAAATCCGTGATAGTAAGCAAGTAGTTAGCCACTGACCTGGTGTATACAACAAATGATTAATATAGTTTACACATGATTTTTTTTAAATAATTTCTTAATTGTTATAACCTTTTAGTTTAGTACAAGGATTATAAAACACTACATCTCTAAGACATGAACTATTTTTATAGTATTTATATGATAATGAGATTAATAAAGCTCTTTTGTGCACAATGTTACTGACTCCAGTCACAACATCAGTAAGATGAGAATTACTTAATTCAAAACCACCTCGTGAAAGAAAGTCCAGCGTTCGGCTGCCATCCTGTTCGTGGCAGGAATGGTGATACAGATTTAGTCATGCCCGCGTTGAAGTCCAAAGAGGAGCCACGGTTTCTGAAGAGATTCAAGTTACCCATAGCGGAGTAGTCCGTCTTCTTAAAGAGATCAGTGTGCGCCATGCCGACTGAAGCTCCAATCTTTTTACTGAAAAATAATATTGAATAATCTGTTAATTACAATTCGACTGTTTATAACAATACAACGCCAGTTCAATACTATATATATTCCTCATTATCCCTCCTATAATATATTCCCCCCAGTAGCTAAGATGCCCTTGTAACACAGTAATGTTTGCTTACTACTGTTTGGCGATAGATACATTCGCTGCGGTGGTACCTACATAGATGGTTTCCAGCAACCGACACCGCATATAGAATTTATTCTTAGGACTTATTAAAAAAAAATTACATCTATTAGGTTTACTTAAAATACATTGAGACAATAAATATATGTGTAAAAATTACTATAATGTTTATATATATTGTAATGGTGTAAGCCCAACAACTCACGGGACCCAAGCCAACTTCACCTGTTCGTGGTGTACCCTGCTATTCAACAAACAAGGCCCTGATTTCCACCAACTCGCTTTGGGCTAGCGTGGTTACTATAGCCCCATCGTCCTCATATTGAGGGTAGGCCTGTGCCTCAACAGTGGGGACGTAAATTGGCTCTTATGATAAGAGTTCTTAATACATGTGTTAGATTTTAAGTTTATTAAAAAAATAACTAATGATGCTGATTTAACATCTTCCGTTCAATAGGATAACTTCATACTTACTCGAACATGTATCCCAAATTTCCGCCGTAGGTATTGAAATTGGGAATGTTCGGATTGTTTGGGAAGTTCCTGGTGGCGAAAGCGTTGGCGGTGATATCATGTCGGTTCGTGTTGAGTAAATTTAATTTTCCGGCCGCAGTCATTTGATTTCCGAAGCCCGGTATATGTTGTCCGGTCAAACTTGCGCCGTGCCCGTTGCTGGAAATGATGAAAAGACGCTGATAAAATGGAAAATGGAGTTCGTGAGGTGAATGAAACGTATCAGGTTATTGAATGTTATGACTATAGGCAACTTTTGAATATATCACTGCTTACTATATCCTTAACTTTAAATAGCGAAAGTTGCGTCTTACTTCCTCTTTTGATAGGTTTAGCAAGGTAATTTTAGTACTGCTATTATGGAATACTACCTGTTCCTCCCTACTTTATTCGCCGTAATATAGAATCAAATTTTAAATTTAAACTTAAAATTTGTCAGAAATATTTCCGCCCGGTGGTAATCCGCCGCACCCTGGGGTCCCTTTCCATTATTAACACCCCCACAACTCCGCTTCGGGGAAGAACTTTGTAAAATACTTTCTTAGCTGACCTCTAAATGCAGCAATGGTAGAGATACCAAATTTTGTTATTAAACATGATTTTTAAATAATGAATAGTATCTGATAATAAATTGTAAAATTCTCCTTACATATTGTCCCATGCCAATCCGCCGCCTGCCGCTTTGAAGCCGCCGTTACCGGAAACGCCGCTGACTGATCCGAGAGCGCTGAACATGTTTCTATTGCTACCCGTAATCGGCAGTCTAGCAACGCCATTTAATGAACCATCGGGATTCGAACTTATGCTTCCGTGAACTTGACGACGCACTCTTGAGAGACTATTCTTTTCATAGTCTCCAGATTCCGAGACGGTGTCTTCTAAATCATATACTCTTACATTGCGACCGTCTTCTATAAACAAGTAGGGACTTTTAAAATTATCTTTCGTCAAGTACCTACTGCTGACACAAACTACCATCGCTGCGAGGAACAAAATCTTTGATTTAAACATTTCGAGAATTTATCGATGTTTATTAAGATGTATACAATACTAACAACTCTCAATGAATGATACTAAATTTGACAAAACTAGTCTTTTATAGTCGACAAGAGCGGGATATTAAAATCCCCGATGACCTGTGTTGACACTTACAACGAACAATAACCTCTAAAAGCGGCTCAGTATTATTCATGTTGATAAAATTATTATAAAAATTGTTTACAATTAAACATATAGTAATCACTTAATTAAAACACAATAAACTTTTCTATATAAATGACAAAACGTATTAAAAAAAATCTTGGTTGATTGTTGTAACTATATTTATATAGACAAGAAAATGTTTATCATAAACATGGAGACAAAAATACCTGTTGTAATATAGAAGCTTGATCTATATTAATTATTAAATAATAATAATAATTTATTTATTAATTGGAGGAGAAAGTTTCGTAATATCGTGGATTTAATTTCATACCAACGAATCTATACTTGAAGTTGGCATCAAGCTGCGTTTATCATGGTAAGTACAGTATCGTATACTTACCTTTTTAAGTCACGTATACCGCCGAGAGGATGTAGCTATTGAGCAACTTGTGGTCCAGGAAAAGGTTGGGGGTACCAGATTACGAGGATGATTGCCTATGAAATGGACTGACCAGATAAAAGCGGCAATAAATAGCTCATGATCCTTACTACTACATGAATGAACGATGCACAGCGACTAGCAGAGAAGAGTGGTGACTTGTGAAGCTTGCCACCAACACCTGAAGTGATGACTTTGTGTGGAGTGGACACCTGGAGTGATACCGACGAAGAAGAAGATATCAATTGATATTTCGCATCTTCTAGTTAAAATTGAATCTTTGTCAGCAATGCGGAGAGAATTCCCCGGAGACTAATTGCATTGTAACAGAACGTAAGAGATAATAACTCGACATACCGATCATAAAACTAAATTTAGCAGTCTGTAATCTTACTGTGTTATGATAATAAACACAACATAACTAAAATTGTTGCTAAACAGATAACCATGTATACTTTATTACTAAGTAATGTGTGACTGTCTCATGATGGATGAGGAGCACCGTAACCCTCAATTCTGCTGGCAAACAGTAGTTTGCAAACATCACTTTATTCTAGATTGAAGGGAGTTGTAGCTAGGGAAATTACTAAGGTAACAAGACAACTTGCTATGCCACAAAGCTACGAGCGCAATGCGGAGCAGTGTATACTATTCTAAAAAACGCCACGACATGCGCTCGCGCATCGCTTACCATCAGCTAAACGACCCGCTGTTCTCGTCGTTTCGTTAAATAAAAATGTCAAATAGGATATATCCTAGATAGTAATATAATAAATTTTGAACCATAGACAATTTTAAAGAGCTTCACCACTTCACCACCTTCGGCCAAATTTATAGATTCACTTTGTTTAAAAAACTTATCGGTACAAGAGAAAGTTACCCTTTATACAATATTTAACAGAACTCTTAAGTCTAGGTAAAAATGTTGTAAATACATTAAGGAGTTAAAATTTTTGAGATTAGAAAAATATAATATTTAAGAGGTCCAATAAATTGTTCTTGTCCAAAATCCTTTGAAAATTTAAATATTTATTTGAAAACATTAAAAATTCTTTGTAACAAAAAAGTCTTTTCCGCTCGCAACTTAAAAGGGACTGACATTTTATTGAGAGTATAAAGAATTTTATTTAGAAAGCGATTTTCATTCATTCTTTAAACCCTTGCAGTTACTAAATGACACTGAATTTCAAGTGTAGTTTTAATTACATACAAATTATCATAATCTTAAATAGATTTGTTTGATATATTTGCTTATTAATATGTGAATAATCATAAAGGATTAATCCTGAAGATAACTAGATACTTTAGTGAAAGATTTAATTGCTTTTATGGCGAGTTGCATAATTTTTCTTTAGTTCGATTTCCGGTTATGATACGAGATTAGAATAAATATAGTGCGATATTCAAATCTCCGATCCTCATAATGTCATCCAAGGATTTGATAATATGTATCCATGATACTAAACTAGCTACAGTGCACTTCAAATTACAACAGTGATGCTGGCAGTGACTTTTTTTAATCAACGTAGCAACGAGACGATCGAAAGGTTACTTGGTGGATATGTTATACACTGCACCACATTGCGCCCGTCGCCTGGAGATATAAGATATTGAGTCTCGTTACCCTAGTAATTTAAATAGATACAGCGGCCTTCAATCCAAAACACTGTAATGTTTGCAAACTAATATTTGGTAGCAATAGATGCTGTAGTCGTCGTTACGTAAATGGCCTCCAGCCACATATCTACCACCAGTGACTATAACGAGACAAAAACTTACCACATATACAAGCACTATTCATACTTATAGCATCTCGTTGCTTTCCTTTATAAATAATAAATGGTTGGTAATAAATAAAACAGACCATTCGATTGCCTGCCCGAAGAGTTTCAAAGTAATGAAACTGAATAATGCATGCCCGTAAACGTATCCTGAAGGCGCGGAGGCTCTTAAATAGAACAGCCTTCTTCAGGCGGACTTACTTATACACGTGGATTGTGCTACTTTACGCACTACTGTATCTTAATGTAGAAACCATGCCCTTAATTCTACTGCTAGTTAGTAATAAATATCCAAAATGCTATTCTTTGGATCACAGTCAAGAACTCTGTCTATAGAGACACTTTAAACAAAAAAAAAATATCCAAAATAAAAAAAAAACACGGTAACTCATGATATTCTTCTTTAAGGAGACTGGGTAATATTTCGACTAAAGATTTCATCATCATCAGCTTTTCTCAATCGGCTACTAGATTTAGGCCATCCCCAATATCTTCCACCGGATACGGTACTCAAAGATTTAAGTGATAGTTGATGTTAAGAAAAAAAATTAAAAATAATTTCCTTTCTATATTAATTAATAATACAATTTAACAATACAAATACATAGAAAATCCAATTAGTTTTTATATCTATACTTGAATTAACTTGTATACTAGGATACTCTAAAACCACTTGGTAAACGACATGCCGGCGCTGGGCTGCCAACTGCTGCTGGGGATGTACGGCGACACGGACTTGCTCATGCCTGCGCTGAAGTCCAGAGAGGAGCTGGGGGTCTTGAACAAATTCAAGTTGCCCATTGCTGAGTAGTCGGTCTTCTTGAAGAGATCGGTGTGTGCCATGCCCAAGGATGCTCCAATCTTGTCGCTGAAAGTGAAGAGATTTTTTTTTTATTTACAACAATCGACCACAGCCGTTTATAATACTAGCTGTTCCCCGCGCGGTTTGCAAGCTGTAATACAAACATGAAACATTCCTTGAGAGCAACCGCAACAGCAAATAACTATGACAACCGTTACTATAGCAACCGTCTAAATAGTACGAAATTAAAATGTTTATAAAAATTATTTAGAAATAAAACGATGAAGGATCTATGGAATTAAAATAATAGGTAGCCTATAGGTAACCATCTACAAATCGATCGATCGATGTGGTAAGCCTATGTCCAGCTGTGGACGTCTATCAGCTGATCATGATGATGAGGAACCATCTACAAATCATTTCGCGTCGAATAGTCATGTTACCGTGTCGATACGTTCACCAGTTTTCACGTGATTGACGAAGAAGCGAAACCCATTTTCATTATATATATATACAGATGTGATTACGTAACAAATATTTGAATAGCTTCGTCACTTAATATGTACTTTAACTTTAATATTTTCTTACCTAAATGTATAAGTAACAAATATTATTATACAACAGTTAAGTCAGGAGTTTGTTGTCTTAATTTATAATCAAGTAGGTATTACATAAGTTACCTTTAGATTGTATTAACTACAATAATAAATATTAATATACGAAGCGACGAGACAAACAGGACGTTCACCTGATGGTAAGTGATACGCCTGCCCATAACAGCATGGCGCTGGTTAGAATAAAAAATAAAAAAAAATTAATTAAGTATTATAAAGTACTAACTTGTAAGTGTATCCCACTTTCCCGCCGTAAGTGTCGAAATTCGGGATGACGGGGTTGCTGGGGAAGTTTCTTGTGGCGAAAGCGCTGGCGGTGACATCGTGCTTGTCTGAGTGGTGCAAATTCATTTTACCTGCTGCGGTCAATTGATCACCGAATCCTGGAATATGTTGTCCGGTCAAAGAGGCACCGTGACCTTTGCTGAAAAATCAAGACATTGATTACTTTACTCGTTTTTTTTTATAAAACATTTCTTTAGTATTATATTATGTAGAGTATGCGGTATTTATCACATCTTCAGTTACATATAGGTCTTTGCTGCTGGAGACCGTCGGAGTAGGTATCACCGCAGCCCTTATTACAGCCACGAAACAGTAGTGTGCAAACATTACTGTGTTCGGTTTCGAAGGGCGTTGTAGCTAGTAAAATTACTAAGGTACCGAGACTGAACACCTTAAGTCTCAAGGTCAACACTTACACATTGTCCCAAGCCAATCCGCCACCTGCTGCTTTGAAACTTCCATCTCCAGAAGCACCGCCGACTGAACCAATAGCGCTGAATCGATTCTTGTCGTCGCCAGCTATAGGAATCTTCGCTTGAAAGTTCGATGTGCCATCAGGATTCGTATTCAAAGAACCCTGTGCCTGACGGCGCACTCTTAATGGATATTCTTCATGTAGCTGTTCATCTGAGAGTTCTTGTAGTTCGTAAACTTTGACAATTGAACCATCGTCCACCAGCAGGTATGGTCTCCTTGGATCTTCATTAAGCAAATGTCTGCTACTTACACACGCAGACAAAACTGCAATAACGATAGCAATTGATCGATACATTTCGTTAAATGTTATTTTCGTTCTTGAAAGATACAGAACAAGTGACACCTGTTGAGGTCTGATGCTGTGTCAAAGAAACGCTTTCTTATATACTCCCTAACATGGAAATAATAAATCCCCGACGCCCTTTCTTGACATTGACATATAAAGTAGCTTTTACTAGAAGAGCAATGTAATATAATGACTAATTAAATATTATTTTTAACTCATGGTAGATCTCTGCTGCAGGAGACTGTCTAAGTAGGTACCACTGCAGCAGCTATTGCAGCCGACAAATGGTATTATGCAAACATTACTGTGTTCCTGTTTAAAGGGCGCTGTCGCTAGTGTAATTTCTGAAGCAAAGACACTTAAAATCTTATGTTTAACGGCGACGAGCACAATGTGGTGTAGTGTATATCATGCTAACTAACGCCATGTTGTTATGGGCAGGCGTGACACTTACCATCAGGTGAACCTTTTTTTGTGCTACGAAGCGACAAGACGAATGAGGCTTTCGCCATTACAATGTGGCGCTAATTAGGATGATATACACTACACCACGTTCCACTCGTCGCCTTGATACATAAGATGTTAAGTCTCGTTACACCAGTTATTCCACTACTTACAACGCCCTTTAAACTGTAACACAGTAATGTTTGCGCAGTACTAGAGACCTATCACCAGTCAATGACTCTCTCCATGTGAGATAAAAAACTTTTTATTGGTCCAATAAGCTACAATAGGCTTTGAAGAGGTCAACCTGTCCCAACTCGGGGATCATTACGTGGGTTGTTTATTATTATCACTTCTATATTCGAAACAATTGCACCACCGCTTCCTCTACCTCCGCCGCCAAACAGTAATGAGCTAACATTACTGTGTTCCGATTTGAAGGGCTCTGTAGCTAGTGAAGTTACTGTGGTAACGAGATTTGACATGTCATGCCTCAGGCAACGAGTGCGCCGTGGTGTAGTGTAAGTTCTAACTATCGCCACATTGTAATGGGCAATCGTATCACTTACAATTAGGTGAATGTCTTGCTTGTCTCGTCGCTTCGTCGAATAATTCTTTGTTTTAATTTTTAATGCGAACAATATTTACTTATCTCTTCCAGTGTAAATATGAATGTATATGACACGGAGGAATCCCCGTGATAAGCAGCAGATGCAGTATTACTGGTCACAGGTCGCAGAGGAGCGATAAAAGAATATGTTGATACACATAGCTACGTCGTGAAGCCCTGCGCTTGTATCAACAATAACATAGTAATTGAATCAGAAACAAAACTTAAAATAAAAAAAAAAAAAAAAAAAAATTATTAAAGAATTATTGTATCTTTGTCTGTGATACTAGATCTTTTATATTATACGAACTGTTCACCTGATGGTGAGTGTGCCTGTTCATACCAACGTGACACTATCATCAGCCAATAGATGTCTACCGCTGGACATAGGCCTCCTCTAAAGATCCCAAATCGATCTATCCTGCTCTACCCGCATCCAACGCCTGCCTGTGACCTTTAGTCGTTTGTAAGGATTCATATTGGGGGAATTGGGCTATTTCCTACCACTGGCCTAATACGGGTTGGTGAGAGCCAGAGCCTCGTTTGTTGATTAGCAGAATGCACCACGAGCAGGTCAGGTTGGCTTGGGTCCTGTGAGTTGTTGTGCGGGACCCTACACCCGTGACCTATATAGGATGGTATATATTGCACCACATTGTATTCGTGTAACAGGAGCTGCGTTGATACCTAGACAATCTCCGGCAACAGAGACCTACAACAAGTAAAGTATACTGGTGATAGATCTCTGTTGCTGGACACCGTCTAGTAGCTACTTCTGCCACTGAACAGCAGTGTGCAAATATTACTGTGTTCCGATTTGATATGCATTGTAAGTATTAAAATTACCGAGGTAACTTAATATCTTATGTGTATATCATCTTAACTAGCGGCACGTTGTTATAAACAAGTCTATCACCACTTACTAGGTGAACGCTCCCCTCGTCATGACGCTTCGTAAAATAACTGTAACTTGAACATAGTTTATGTCAGCTTTTACCCTTTAATCCTAATGAAAAAAAAATTTAATAGACAAGGTGATAAAGATAAGATATATAATCAGTTAAATGTTAAGTTACGTCAAACAACTTCACATTCACAAGTTGAACCTCTTAATACGGAATCGATACTTATAAATAAACCAACCAATCAGATTCACTGACAAGTTCCCCAAGTAAGGAACCTGAATTTTTCATGCCAAAGGTTCTCAAAGCACCCCATTACAAGTTTATAACTTAAGGAGTGTTAAGAATATATTTTATGTACATGTATTTTTTGTTGTTTTAACTGGTGGTAGGTCTCTGTTGCCGGAGACCGTTTAGGTAGGTCACCATCGCAACACCTATTTCTGTCGCCAAACAGTGATCTGCTAACATTACTCTGTTACAGATTTAAGGGAGTTGTAGCCAGTTAAATTACTGAGGTAACGAAAATCAACATCTTATGTCTCAAGACTACGAGCTCAATCTAATGAGGTGTATATTATCTTAACTAGCGCTACGTTGTTATGCGCGAGCGTATAACTTACCATGAGATGAACGTAGCGCTCATCTTATCGTTTCAATGTATGAAAAAATCCTTAAAGCTTTATTAGACTTCAAAAATTAAAGTTACAATGGATGGTCCTTTGCTAAGTCATCTTATGGCGATGTATAATTCGTAGTTTGGAAAGAGACCAAATGTTTTTCTTATGTTATTAACAATCACATAGATTATCCTTTATTTTATATATTTTTAAACTATGCACCCCAAAAAAAATCCAAGCGGACAAACAAGGGAGTGGACAGGTATTACCAGTTTTGAGGAATCGTTCCAAATGACTCAATACAAGAACAAATTCACAAACCTGATGGTTAACCTCCAGTAAAAGAGAACCACTTCATGAAGAAATTCTCCTTCCCTGTTACATTCTTTTGTACGTCGAGGTTGTAATCTTATAACATTTACTGGTGGTAGATCTCTGTCACAGGAAATAGTGAAGGTAAGTACCTCATCAGTGCCCATTTCAGCAGCCGAACAGTACTGTGCAGACATTACTACGTTACGGTTTGAAAGACACTATAGCTAGTGTATATACTGAGGTGACGAGACTCCACATCTCATACGCGACGAGCGCAATGTAGTGTTGTATATTTCATATTTATTAGTGCCAGGTTGTTATGCGCAGGCGTACCACTTGTTCATCATCATTAGATGCCCTCTTCAATCTGAAGTTTTGCGATCAGATTAAAAAAACCAATACGCTTTTTTACATAAAATAACTTTTTGGTAAACTCTTTATCATATTTAACATAAGAGTAAAACAATATTCGTAATAAACAAGGAACTGATATTGTCACTGTGCTGCAGAATACGGACCATTCTTTATCTGCCATGAACGTTTTAACTGATAGGTAGGTCTCTGTTGCCGAAGTTCCTCTAGGTAGTTACCCCCGCAGCATTCTTTAGAGCATTGCTCGGCAGGGGATGTCCAGCGGAAGGGTATCCAATGCAGGATTTCCCCACAGAAAAAAAAGGTATCACAACAGCGCCTATTACTCCCGCCAAACTACTGTGGAAGCATTACTGTGTTACAGTTTGAAAGGCGTAACTAGTGTAATTACTGAGGTAACGATACAACATTTTAATCCCAAGGCGTCGAACGCAATTTGGTGCAGTGTATATCATCTTAACTAACGACACTTTGTTATGGAACTTTATTATGGTAATGAAACTTTTTGTAATAATATTTTTTTTTTTAATTAAAATCGTTAAATTAAATAAAAGAAAATTTGACACATATCTATTAAGTTAAAGAGGGGGTAAATAATATTTTATATTTATGTTACGTCTTTTATTTTCACTACAATATTACAGTCTTAACTAAATAATACAATTTAAAACCACTTGGTAAACGACATCCCGGCGCTGGGCTGCCAACTGCTGCTGGGGATGTACGGCGACACGGACTTGCTCATGCCTGCGCTGAAGTCCAGAGAGGAGCTGGGGGTCTTGAACAAATTTAAGTTGCCCATTGCTGAGTAGTCAGTCTTCTTGAAGAGGTCGGTTTGCGCCATTCCCAATGATGCCCCAATCTTGTTGCTGAAAGTGTGTAACAAATATTTTTTTATCATCTGCTCAGTTGAACATCTCTAAGAGTGAATTCTATCCCCACTGAGGTATTCAAAAACCAGTTTACGTAGAAATTGATATCCACGATTCCTACATACCCAACTTGGTGAATGAAGTACCTCTCTCTATCTTTAATAAGAGTCTAAGTTCAAGCAATAAGTAATTTAACTTTTAAGTGGGTATTTTAACAAATTAAATATAAAAACAGTTAATACTATGCTATAGTTATTAATGCCCTTCATCACGTTGATGAATTTAATCACCTATATACATTTAATCACAGTATAGAGGAAATACGTACTCATAAGTGTATCCCACTTTCCCGCCGTAAGTGTCGAAATTCGGGATGACGGGGTTGCTGGGGAAGTTTCTTGTGGCGAAAGCGCTGGCGGTGACATCGTGCTTGTCTGAGTGGTGCAAATTCATTTTGCCTGCTGCGGTCAATTGATCACCGAATCCTGGAATATGTTGTCCGGTCAAAGAGGCACCGTGACCTTTGCTGAAAAAAACAAGACATTGATTACTTCACTAGTCTTAAAACAATTTTTACTACATATCTAGCATTCCGTATTTATAACATCTTCATTTAATGATGATTTGAAGACTTGTTATTATTAAAGTATAGTCTCTAACCTTGTTAACTTTCTCATTTGAACCTCTAAAAGTTCTAGTTAATTTAACTTTTAAAAATAAAATCTTATTCTGTCAACACTTACACATTGTCCCAAGCCAATCCGCCACCTGCTGCTTTGTAACCACCATCTCCAGAAGCACCGCCGACTGAACCAATAGCGCTGAATCGATTCTTGTCGTCGCCAGCTATAGGAATCTTCACTCCGAGGTTGGATGATCCATCAGGATTTGTATTCAAATTACCATGTGCTTGACGGCGCACTCTTGGTGAGTACTCTTCAAATAACGGTTGTGGTTGATCTGAGATATCTTCTATTTCGTAAACTCTGAGTTTTCCGCCATCATCAACAAGTAATAACGGACTTCTAAAATCTTCTTTATACAGATGTCGGCTATTTGCACAGGCGATCAACACTGCTAGAAGAATTGTCATTGACCGATACATTTTTAATTTTTATTGTATATGTGGGTAGCGAGGTAAGTCTTCTTATCAACTGATGCAGCTGCAAAGATGTCTTTCCTTATATACTATTCTAATTGAAGATAGTTAATTCCCTCACTCTCTTCAATGACTAACAATTAATAATATAGGTTTCAATGGAAGAGACAAATATTGTTCAAGTTTGTATATTATTAACAAAATATATATTTGATTTAAATCAATAATATTAAAATTTTAAGTAATAAGGTAAAACAGTAAAATTTAAACTTTGTATTCTTGTTCATTTGTAAGGGTATGGGAAGAATACAGTATGGAGACGATAAATAGAATAAGATAGAAGTAGGAAAGAACGAAAAGAGAGAGGAGAGAGATTAATTGAAACACTTAGCGTTACATTGTTCGGATCGTTACACGATGATAGTGCGGATGCTATGATTGGGAAACCGTATAGAAACGCCTTTTATCTTATTTTCTCATAGCCTAAACTATGTAATTACTTTTATAGTTATTCCTTTCTTGCTAAATTTTTTTGGTTAATAAAATCCAAATGACATCATAAAAAAAAATTAATACTACTAATAAATATTTAAATTAGAACAAACGAATTTTATTGAATAAAGCCAGACTCTTAACTCTGGAGATTCTGTATCTGATATATAAAAATACTACATACAATCTAATTTATTATAAAGACCTAAACTTGTTCATACAAGATTTTAGTATTTTAGAAATATTTTATTTTTTGCCTACTATTGAAAAAAGTAATGTATGACTCTTCCAGTGTAGAAATGTATCGATGTTTCAACGACAAGGAATCCCCGAGATGCTGCAATGTAACAAACCGTCGGCGACACGTGATCGATAACCACGCTCCGCGTACATTTTACATATCCTTTTGTCTTGTTATTACCCCCTTAATATTACTATTTAAACATTTACACATACGATTTACAACTGCATTGTAGGCTTAGAATATCCTCATCCTCATTTAACTCTTTACTTTCTTTCCATTTAGCTCATCATCATCACTACTATATGAATGCCAAGAGGAGGGCCATCAGAGAAGAGTGGCAATGTTTTGTGAAGCATGCCAAGAGTAATACCGAAGAAGAACTCTTGCCGCATCGTTAAAGGCGACTAAGAAAGAAGACCTCCTTGATAACGGGAAGTTGTTCTTCTATGGCCTATATTATATTAATCTCTATGAATGGTAGGACTTTTTTGTCAGGGATCGTTTAGGTGAGTTCCACAGCATCTTATATTTTTACCGCCAAACAGTGTAACTGTATTAAGGTTGGAAGGGCAGTGAAATCACTGAGATAACGAGACTTAATCTATTGTCTCAAGGCGACAAGCGCAATGTGGTGCTGTGTACTTATGGGCAGACGTATCACAGCATCTCGTGAACATCCCGTCTCATCGCTTCGTAAATGAAATAAAAAAACTGTCATTGCTGCTGACAAATGTGCAAATATTGTGTTTAACTTTGAAGCAGATTAAAGGTAACGAAAATAGTAGAGTATCGAAACATTGGTAGTTTATTAATTATGTATTAAAGTACTTGAAACATGATATAGTAGTAGCCAACTACAGTGTTTGGTTGTTATAATTTGCTACGCCGTAGCCCAAGGGATTGAGTAACTGGAACGGGGTCTTGGATCAAGTTAGCATCGTAAATAAACAAACAAGGTCACTCGTAAATTTCACTCGATACTGTGAAATTTTTAGTCCCTTGAGACAGTACCTGTTAAAAGCTGTGATGAAAGTCTAAATTCTACTATTATTAAGTAACGTAATTTTTTTTTATTTATTTAAAGTCTTTTTTGAACGCCAAAAATATAATTGCAATACACGGTCATAGTGCCTATAGGCCTCTACCAGTTAACCTTGGTAGATGCAGTGATAGGGTCAAACGTTTCCATTTTTGAGAAAAATGTACAATACAGCTTTAATCATAGATACTAATTTAAATAAATACATTTTTAATACATATATATAGGTAAATTAATAAATAATTAAAATATGTAACATAGATAAGAACTAGACTTGTCTATCTAGGTAATGCTTTTACATTTCGTAATTACTATATTTAATTTAAATCTATTTATAAAAGAGATCTCCACCTATGTAGAAACTCGTCACGGTACTTCTGGAGCCATAAGGCCTGGAGCCTTCATATTTGGTAGAATATTCCTTTTTCCAAGTATAATAATAATAAGCCCCCTTAACAACCACGCATCCTAATTGATCACCTAATCACGCAGGGAGCGGAGACACGAATGCGAAATTACTGGCATGGCTAACGTGGTACTGTGGAGACTAAACTAAAACCACTAAACATGGAGACCCGTTCAAAGAGTAAACGTATAGGGCCGCTACCTGGTGGTGATCGCCGGGGTACACCTAGAGCTGACGCTGGATGTTTCAACATGCGAACCGTCAACGGTGAGCAGCAAAAAAAATGTGAGCATGGCATACGGCTCCAGTAAACAGACCCTGCCGTATGCGGTGAGCGCCAACCATTTGGTTATCGGTTCGGAAGGGGGCAGTATTTACAGCGCCCCCTAATAACGGCTGCGACTTGTTTCGATGTAAAATTAATCGTTGTCCTGGCTTGCCTAGACTCAGCGTCGATCACCGCCAGCGCCGGACCTAATACCGATTTTACCGTAAAGCGCCCCTTAAACACCATAGCAATATCCCTGGGCTCACTCACACCCGATACACTTACGGGTAGGCGAGGTTTCAAGTTGATTTGTAGTTTTCTAGAATTTACTAAAATGCCTTTCGATGAGTTGCGATCTTTGTTCTTCACAATGACAAAGGTTACCACTGCACCCCGTAAACTGCTGAAGAAAATCTACTTCCCCTAATTTATTATTACATATACTACGATACATATAAATGTGCTCATAGCTTCTGTCACCCCAAATAATTTTATTATGATCATGTAAAATTTTTACTCTTTTTGTTACAATTGTGTTAAAACTACAATCGATAGTTAATGGTAAATGATCGGAACAATAAACGTTGTAATGTATGTAGACCCCGGAAATACTACGCCAAGCGCTCTCAGTAACCACACAATGATCCAACCACCTTCTGCTTCCGTAAGTATCGCTTATAAAAGTATGATTTTTAGAGTTCAAACTTAAAAAGTCTACATCAGCGCAAACTCATGATTGTTCAGCGCAGAAATTGAGACGGGGTCGCGGATCCGTGTGAGAGCGTTCCCGTGACCCCGCCTTCAAGCGACGAGGAGGAACATCGTTGGAGGTTTTAGTCGGTGCAAGTCCGACATAACTTGTGCTTGCCCCCGCGAGGACGAGTATGCGCAGGCATTTCAGGCTGGCTAGCAAAACAGGCGGATAACAATAATCTTAAATATATGTGGAAAGTCTTGACAATATTTATAAAGATTTGACAGAAAAGATAGAAGTAAAGAAATATAATAATTTCCTTTTAATGTTTATTATTGACTGATACATGAAATCCGAAATATATACACAATTCCTTTCAATAACTGTAATCTCTATCGCTCGTATTAAAAATAACATAACTTTAACTGAAAGTTACATATCCAAAGTTAAAAATGTTTCGTTTTGTTCATTCAGCATGTGCAGCTTGAAAAGAGCATGAAACGTTAAGCATTCCACTTCAGATGCGAAAGCGCTTTACGATTTATAACAGCTCACTCGAGTGTTAACGTTTGCGAATACAAACGTTCCCCCTCGCTGTCAAACAGATACGTAATACTGAGCGCGCAATGGATATGTCAATGTATTCCATTCTAAATGGGTATTGGATAACAACTTTGCGATGTGGAATACACGGAATGAAATATTTTATAATCTAAGCTATCCAACAATCACAACTGAACCTTTTACTGTCACTGGTAGCAGGTCTGTGATTCTGGTGAGCATCTAGGTATCATCACCAGCTCTGTAGGCTCGGGCTATAAAGAATAACACTAAAGTATTCCCTGCCTGTCGTTACACGGGTGCATGAGCCTTGAGGGTGGAGGCCCTCAAAGCTCAATAAACGAGCCTTGGGAGGACGGCAAATGGATGGTGGTATTGGATTTTCCGTAGCACAGCGTGGGTGCTAAGGAGGTCTTTGCCCTTCCGTGGGATGTTTTAGCCAGAGTGCAGGGGGCGCCGATGGGTTCCGTTGGAGATCCCGGAGCCTCTGCTAATGCACTGACGGAGACCACCGAGGAGGTTTTAGTGTGTAAAAGCCCCACGATTAGATTTCGACTTAAGGTTTCCGCCGTGATAAAAAAAGGTAGGTACCTCCGCAGCGCCCATTTCTGCCGAGAAACAGTAGTGTGCAAACATTACTGTGCTGTGGTTTAAAGGGCGCTGTAAGTAGTATAATCATTGGAATAGCGACGCTTAACGTCTTAAGTCTATATACGACGATCACAATTCGTTGCAGTGTGTGTCATCCTATCGCCACTTGTCATCAAGTGAACGACTTGCTCATCTCGTAATATACGAGTATAAACAAAAATGAATTAGAAATACCATCATCATTATCATCAGCCCGCGACAATGTTGCTCATGTCGCATACCAATCGTATATTATGTAGTGTATACCACTTATCATTCACGTGTGACCTGGAGGTCAGCGAGTACTGTAAATGCAATACTTATGGCGGGGATTCCTTCTACCGACCTTTGAATAGATACTGAACTTGATGTTACAGAGGTTATCAGCTTTTATAAATGTCTGCAATATATTAGGGAATTTCCAATTAGACTTGGACTGGGCCCTGATGCGATCTGATCACAGTTTGGAGATGAGGTCACAAGATCACGAATCTATTCGAAGTATAACGAGACTGTAATTAAATTAGTACTAAAAAAATATTAATGAAAAAAGTACGATAAATCTGGTGGTAGGCATCTTTTGCCGGAAATCATTTAGATACAACCGCAGCTCCTATTTCTTCCGCTAATCAAAAGCATGCAAACATTCTGTGTTCCGGTTTGAAAGGCGCTGTGTCTAGTTAAATTGTTGAGGAAAGAAGACATAAATATTATTTCTCAAGGCAAGTACAATATGTTGCAGTGTATATTATCCTAACTAGCGCCACGTTGTTATGAGCAGGTTTATTATTTACCAACAGTTAAACATCTCGTTCATCTCATAGTTTCGTAGAATACTACTACTCCTCTGGTGCAGCGACCTAAAATGAGTCTTGGTCTTGAGTCCGAAACAAGAGAGCGCCAGCGTTGTCTGTCTTGCGCTGCCTCTTGCAAGTCCACTGCATGAAGTTCGCATAGGTCCTGCTCTACAGCATCCTTCCAGCGGTATCCGAGCCGACCGAGAGGTCGGTATCAAGAACCCCTTTTTTGACGGTTTGGAGACAGAGCTTCATTTGTTGTTTAGCAGGATGCATCACAAGCAGGTGAGATTTGCCTGTATCCCGTGGGTTGTTGCACGGTAACCCTTACACCCCTATTATAACCTATTAAAACATTATTATATAAAATAGATTTAACAGCTTCGTCAACATTAACATTCATTTTAATAAATACTCTTATGAGATACACTTAGGACATAATAAGTTACTCTAGGGTTAAACTGATAAGTAAAGTTCAACGGGGATTTTATACTAAATAGTTAATATATTTAACCAATCAATATTACTGTTCCTTCAGTCATTAAATCAACATCTTAGATTGCTGGTTAAAAAAATGGAAATGCTAATAGTTAAAATACTAATTCTAGTTATTCTAACAATAGGTGTTAACTGTCGACATCTACTGAGAGAAGATTATGGAAGTTCGTACTTTTTAACTGAAGACAGTCAGCGGATCAGTGTGTACGATGTAGAAGAATCATATTCGGATGAACCGCACCTATTCCAACAGAATACCCTAAGACTAAGATGAGAAGTTTTCAACCCTTCCACTTCAAGACATCATTAAGAGTAGATCAATATATAGAAAGAGAAAGAAAGAATTCTGATAAATGTAAACGAAAGTAAGAAAGCAAAATATATATTAATATTACAACTTCCGGTATACAACAAAGTTTTTATACGATGAGGATAATATAAATTGTGTGCTTAAAGAATAATAAGGGAAGTGTTTGTTTATGAACAAAATGTTTATACATGAAAAACAATTATTTTTCATGGATCAATAAAAAACTTGTATAACTCATATATAAGAAGATTCATTATATCAAATTGTAAACTTGTGTTACAAGATGAAATGATTCTCCCTACCTACCCGCAGCACCTCCCGACCTCCTAAGTTGGGGGGAGGTGACTATGGTGCGTTGCTCTAGCCACCATTTCTTTCCAGACATTTCTATCTTGCGCCATTTGGATGGATGATTGTAGGGTAGCTCCCGTAGCGTCCTGAGTTGTGCGTGTCCATCTTGTAGGATACCGCCCTCTCGCTCTCTTTCCTTCCACACAACCAGTAATAATCAGTCTTTCCAGACTGTCTGGGTCTCGCCTGACCGTGTGTCCGAAGAATTTGAGGACTCTCTGCCTACAGATTGTTGAGGGACGTGTTGTTATGTTCAACTGTTTGAGGATTGACTCGTTTGTGCGACGTTCCATCCAGGATATCCTAAGCATTCTGCGCCAGCACCACATTTCGAACGCGTCAATCCTCGATGTCACTCTCGCTTTTAGTGTCCAGGTTTCAAAAGTATGTAGAAACATAGAAAATATGAGCGTCTGCATTAGCTTCTTTTTGGTGTTGCGGCTAATACCCCTGTTCCGCCCAACTTATTGTACTTATTGTAACTTAATTTTAGGTTTTCAATAAATTTTTAAACAAAAAAATAAATAAAATCTACTGTATTCAATTATGTAATGTTTTTTTTGTATACCCTAAAGTTTATGAAAATGTAGACTGGTTTTTTATTTTATCCAACGAAGCAATGAAACGAACAGGACGTTCACCTGATAATAAGTGATACCACCACACTGCACTCGTCCCTTTAAGAAAGAGTATTGTCTCGTTACCCCAATGAAATCACTAGCTATAGCGCCCTTCAAGCCGGAACACAGTAATGTTTATACATCGCTGTTTGGCAGCAGAAATATGCGCTGCGGTAGTACCTATCTAGATTGCCTTCGGCATCAGAGACCTAAAACCAGTAAAGCGTATTTCCTTAGAATATTTTAGGTCTCATATATAGTTCAGATATCGAAATACAGAAACACTTATTTTTACTCCACGAACAGGTCTTTAACCTAATGGTAAGTGATACTCTCACTCATTACAATTTGGCGCTGTTTAGAATTATATACACAACACCACATTGTGGTGGAAATAGGAGCTGCAGTGGTATCATTAAAATAGTTAAAGCAATGCAAAGTTATTAATAAGCAACAGTTAAAATACTGCACAGTAACGCTAATTAAATAGTTCACAAACTTTATAATGCACAAAATGTATCTGTGGTATTCTCAATGGGGATTGCTTTATTCAAATTTCAGTCTGCGGAACTCTCTAGGGTAACTGATGCAGTGTGAAACTTCTGCTTCTGCTGAAGCACTGAACAAGAAATCAATTTTTCAAAACTTTATTCCGTTTAATCTACATAGTATCTAAATACTTGATAAAAGACCGTCCAAGTAGGTACCAACGTAGCGCCTAAGTCTGCTTATACACAGTAGTGTGCAAACATAACTGTGTTCCGGATTAAAGGGTGCTGTAACTAATGTAATTGCTGAAATAACGAACACAATATGGTGTAGTGTATATCATTCTAACTAACGCTATGTTGTCATAGGCGGGCACCATCAGGAGAACTTTTTTTATGCTACGAAGCTACAAGACAAGCGAGACTTTCACCTGATGGTAACTGATACACCTGCTTATATATAGTAGTGTGCAAACATTACTATGTTCCGGATAGGAAGGCGTTGTAGCTAATGTAATGACTGGGGTAACGGCGAAACATCTTATATCTCAAGCGACGAGCGTAAGGTGGTGCAGTATATATTATCCTAACTAGCGCCACGTTGTTATTGACGGGCGTATCACTTACTATCAGGTGAACGTCCGGCTTCGTCTCGTCGCTTAGTTAAATAAAAAAAATTACTGATATATTTAACTGCGTTCTTTTGTGTAGTCTCTGTGAAGTAAATACAATAGGAATACGTGTCGCTTGTAAAATGACTACACCGAGGAAAATAAATACTAATGTTTAAACAAAAGAAGTTATTTGTTTATTGATATGTAAATTAAACTTTACAATTGCGGGGAATCCTACATCTAAATACTGTCAATTTCCGGAATTCACTGGTGGTAGTTTATTCTTGTCAGTCTGTCTAGGTAGGTACTACCGCAGCGCCTATTTCTGCCATTAAACAGTACTGTGCAAACATGGCCTAGTTCCGGTTTGAAGAGAGCTATAGCTAGGTAAATTACTGAGGCAACGTGACTCAACAGCTTATGTCTCCAGTGACGAGCACAATATGGTGCAGTGTATACCGTCCTAACTAGCGCCACGTTACTATGGACTAGTGTATCATTTACCACTAGGAAAACAACTCGCACGTCTCATCGCCTAATGAAAATAAAAAAACTGTCGTTTTCAATCAAAGGAAAGTCTTTCTTTACTCCAGTTTCAAGTGAACAAATCGTTATGACTTCTTGGTAACTCTTCTAGAAGAAGAGCAGGCCGTTAGAATACGGAAATCAGTTTAAGAAGCTATAACAATCATAAATCATAAATTCGTCAACAATAACAAACGGTAAGGAAATAGCGCAGAAATCTATACGCTCTCACAGCTGACTTTGATTTATGAGACAGAACGGCTTCCGGCGCTTGGTTTCCGCTCTGGATATACATTTCAGTGGCACTGTAGTGTAATCTACTTCTAATGGTGTGATGCAAGAGAACTTCTCTACAGAATAACTGATCATTGATTGTTATAGTGTATTATCTAGGTCTCGGTCTCTTGCAGGGGGGCACCGTTGCGTCCCGTAGGAGATGCTGGAGCCCCTGCTAATGCACTAACGGTAATCACCGAGGGGGTTTAATGGGTAGAAGACCCAAATAACCTTGTCATCCTCGGAGCAGGGTATCTTTAAAGATTTACCTTACGTATAAAAAAGAAAAAACTTCTAGGTCTCTTGCTGCCGGAGACCATCTAGATAGGCACTACCGCAAATTCTATTTCTATCGCCAAACATAGTATATAAACATTACCGTGTTCCGGTTTCAAAGGCGTTATAGTTAATGAAATTAGCAAGGTAGACTTAACATCTTATGTTTTAAGGCAAAATATATTGTAATGCTGCATATATCATTCCAATTAGCGCCACGTTACGTGCGGACGTATAACTTACCATCAGATGATTATATCGCTCGTTTTGCCGTCTGGTTGGATACAGGCTCAACTCACCTAATGGAAAGTGACACGCCTGCTCTTAAGAACGTGGTGCTGGTTAGGATAATATGTACTGCACCTCGTTCGGCTCGTCGCCTGAGACGTAAGATGTCGAGTCGTTTTACCCAAATAATTACACCAGCTACAACGCCCTTCAATTCGGAACACAGTAATATTCTCACACTGCTGTTTGGCGGCAGAAATAGACACTGCGATGGTGCCTGCCTAGACAGTCTCCAGCAACAGAGGCCTACCTCAGGATTGGTAATATAGACATGAGGATGATAGCATTTTTTTTGTACTCTGCCGTATTGTCGTGTTTGGACAGTCATCATATGGACGCTGGAGTAGTCTGGGCGAGATTTACCATCTTCATTATTATACAGGGTGAAAGGTAATAGGTGTAAAAGATGTGGAGGGGTCCTAACTATCTATGTATGGAATACCCCATCCAAAAACAATGGTTCTGGAGTTATTAATTATTTCAATATTATTTTAAAAAATCTCGATTTTCTAGAAAAACTTGATGATTTTATTTCTTACTTATTTCTACCCAAATTTTAACGTAATAATTATTGTTTAATCATTGTTTTATTAAATTAGAGAAATAATCATCACTTAGAGGCTAAAACTTTTAAATCAGGTTCTTTGAAAGTCGTGGCAGTAACAAGTAAGACGTCATACTTACATTTTTATCTAATCTTAAAATAAATTTTTATTTTTAAATAACAGATATAAAGCACATAAGTAAGTACCTGATTTCAATATCTATGTGAAAAGGTATAAGAAAGTACATAAAGTGTCTAAAATTTAGAAAAAAATAAATAAAACCAAGTACTATGAAATATCAAACTGTAGAGACTCATAAAAGTATACGTCGCGCCGGAAGTTAATGTGACCCTTTTGTTGTGTGTTGTAACGCGTGCGAGCTTATTGTTGTCGTGTTAGATATTGAGTTCAGATTAAAAGCTTAAAGTAACAATTACTTTTGCTCAAACTAACGGCCAAGGTTCCTGATACAAGTACGAAGCCTTTTTCTTAAGTTAGATCGAGTGACTCGCCCTGTGAGCTGTATTCTTATTTTGTAAGCAGCGACGATGATGCGTGACTTTAATTCTTCTAATGAATTAATTGATGTTGTGTACACTAAGGATTCCGTGTGTCCCCATAAGTAATAGTCGCAAGCTGTTAAATCAGGACACCTTGCGGGCCACGTTGTTGGTCCGCCTCGGCCAATCCGTCGCTGAAGAAAAGTAGTTTCTAACCTTACTGTTTCTGAACGATAACGCATTGACGTTGATAACGTCATCGCTAATAACTTAAAAAATCCTGACGAAAACAACATTTCATTTAATCATATACTAATTTAACAATAAAACAAAATTTAATATTAATTGTATTCACTTAAGTATTCCAAGTAACTAAATACTCCTCAACAGAGTGTAATAACAAAACATCACTTATTTCGTTTGTAATTGAAATTTCACTCAAAACTCTGTAACAAGCACTTAAGTTATCGACTCTGTTATATTAAAACTGAAACTTCTGAGTGGAAAAGTTTTGTATTGTGGAAATAATAACTTGAAGAGTGCTATCATTAAATATCGAGATATATTATAACTACTATTTACTATTACCATAAATATAACAGCTTTCTTAAAATTTCCAGTGCTGGGACTGAAGTCTTCTCGCAAGGAGAGAGTATAGGTGGGTTAGTATGTGTCACATGTCCACTAAAGCTTTTTTCTTATCTTAATAATTTCCTTTACTGGAAGTCAAATTTTAATTGCGATTGAACTCTTAAAATTATACAACAATCATAGACAATATTACAGAATAAGCCAAACCATTTTGTTTTCAATTATCTTCTACTTTTAATATGAAAAACAGGTTAAAAAACTTTCACAGATTTTCATCTGAAACTCTGTCCTAGAAAGATCTCCCATAGGTAATTCAGAATTGCTTTTGAAGCGACGAAAATCCCTGGACGTTTGTACGTTTAAGTAAACAGGAAGAGCTTACGTAAAACTGACTATGTGATATATATACGGAACCTACTTAAATGTGATACATATATATATATATATACGGAAATAGAAAACCCAACAAAGAACATTGAAAAGAATTCTAATAAAACATTTCAGATTTTTTTTCACTAGGATTTAGATGATTAACTGCCTCTGTAACAGATAATGTCCTTGTAACGTAGAGTTCTTATTTTTATTCCAGTGGCTCATTATTCGTATCGTAACATATATGTAAGTAATAATAAATAAGAAAATATTTCTTTTATAATGATATTGTTTACACTTCCCCTAAACTTCACACGGTATTAAGTAACAAAGAGGCCATGGATGGCGAAGTAAGCTCGTCCATAACCACCCCAGCTCATACGTTGACAGCTGAAATACAGCAAATTTCTATTGATCATAGATTTAAAATATAAGGGCGGTACCATGCCAATGAAGTAACCTAAGAATCGAACCTGGCACTTCTGTTTTTCAAACGCTGCATCATCATCATCATCAGCCAATAGACGTCCACTGCTGGACATAAGACTCCCCCAAAGATTTTCATGTTAGAATTCATTGAAGGGAATTAATCACTCGCCCAGTACGGGTTGGTGGGTGGTCAAAGCCTCGTCTGTTATTCAGCAGGGTGCACCACGTGCGAATGGGGTTGACTTGGGCTCCGTAAGATGTTGGACAGAGCCCCATAAACCGTGTAAATATTATCAAATTTAGCTTTTTCATCTTGTTTTACTGACAACGCTTTTGAATCCCTGCCCGTTCATATTTAACTGTTAACTTTTAATAACAATAACCATTAAAATTAATGTAATTTAGCCTGAATAAGAAAGTGAATAGATAATAACTTTAAACGTAAGAGCATTAGATAAATTGTGGAATGGTATTTTCATTGATTTCAAACAACAAAAGGAAAATCTCCTGTGGGAAAACACTGGATTGCTTTGCGAGCAAACCATCTCTACGACAGAAGCGACAAGTTTCGTTCAAATCGGATTTCTAATGGATTCGATTTAAGTATTGTCTCTGCTCAATTTTTTTCTTTAAAGCAGTTTAAGTTTATCGTTAAATTCAGTATAAGTTTATTATAAGTTGTGTCATAAATTAATAGTGACTCTGTTTACAACGTACTGATCTATGTCAGAAACAATGTCGCCTTAAAACATTAAATTCATCCTATTGATAAAATAACTATAATAGCGCCGTTGAAAAAAAGAACAAAGCTTGCATAAGTATCAAAAATTATTTTTTTACTAATTAAGCAATTTGACAAGCAGGACGTTCATCTGATGGTAAACAATACGCCTGTCTATAACAACGTAGCGCTAGTTTCAATGATATTAATACCACCACAATACGACGAGCGCCATATTTGAAGCGCCGTATTCTGAACGATATATTTTGAGCGCCATAATTTAAGCATCATATTTAAGCGCCATAGTTTGAGCTACGTATTTTGTGCCACATAGTTTGAGCTACGTATTTTGTGCCACATAGTTTGAGCTACGTATTTTGTGCCACATAATTTGAGCTACGTATTTTGTGCCACATAGTTTGAGCTACGTATTTTGTGCCACATAATTTGAGCTACGTATTTTGTGCCACATAGTTTGAGCTACGTATTTTGTGCCACATAGTTTGAGCTACGTATTTTGAGCGACATATTTTGAGCGCCATAGTTTGAGCTACGTATTTTGAGCGCCATATTTTGAGCGACAGTATTTTGAGCGCACATAGTTTGAGCTACGTATTTTGAGCGCCATATTTTGAGCGACAGATTTTGAGCGCCATAGTTTGAGCTACGTATTTTGAGCGACACATTTTGAGCGCCATAGTTTGTGTTACGTATTTTGAGCGCTATATTTTGAGCGACATATTTTGAGCGCCATAGTTTTAGCTACGTATTTTAAGCGACATATTCTGAACGCCATATTTGATATATAGGATGTCTTGTTACCCCAGTAGTTTCACTAGTTACAACACCTATCAAACCATAAGACAGTAATATCTGCACACTACTGTTTGGCGGCTGCAATAGGCGCTGCAGTGGTACTTACCTATATAGTCTCCGACAACAGAATCCTATCATCAGTAAAAAAATGATATATACCAGTCTACGTTTAAATAAATTTACATAATTGTTGGAATTATAATTCGCATAACCTAAAAAAAAATCCTTTCGAAGTGATAATTTAAGCCATTTTTACTTGCACTCATTAAACTGCAGCTAAATACCACTCCGCCTGGGTAAAATATCCTGGTTTCCGCATTAATTACTTTATACTAATAAATATATGAAAATCATTTATGCGAATAACTTTAAGCTCAGATCATATTACTCTGAGTAATCCTAATGAAAATATTAATTTAAAAAAAGAATGATATATGTATAAATATGCTACTTACTGGTGGTAAGTCCTGATGCTGGAGACCGTCTAGGTAGGTACCACCGCAGATGCTATTTCTGCTGTAAACAGTATAGCGCAAACATTACTGGGTTCTGGTTTAAAGAGCGCTGTACCTAGTATCATTACTGCGGTAACGAGACCTAATATATTTTATTCGAACCGACGACATTGTTATGAGCAAGTGTATCACTTACCATCAGGTGAGCGTCTTACTTGTCTCGTCGATTCGTCGAATAAAAAAAAATGCTTTTCACCACCGTTTACCTTGTATATTATCACACAGGATCATGGTGAAGCTGTAATCAAATGGAATTAAATCAAAAAGTTTTTTTATTTAATTAAACGACGAGATTTTGCTGATGATTGCCTAATATGACTCGATGATGAGATGAGAGTCACCTGATGGTAAGTGATACGCCCGCACATAACAACGTGGCGCTAGTTACGGTTATATATATACTGCACTATAATGCCCATACAGCATGAGATAAGAAATGTTAAGTCTTGTTACCCCAGTAACTTTACTAGCCATAACGCCCTTTAAACCGGAACGCAGTAATGTTTGCGCACTACTGTTTATCGCCTGCGATAGGCACTGCAGAGGATACCTAGACGGTCTCCGGCAACTGAATCCTACCTCCAGTATTATAGGCTGTATATAATTTATGATATGTATATGCAGTTTTACATTGCTCAAAGGATCGACTGCCGATGAGGCGGTAAGGTCCTCGAGTAGCCTTCGCGTACTGGAAGACGTAGCGTTGGGCGACCTCCCACAAGGTGGACCGACGATCTGGTGAGAATCGCAGAAACCTACTGGATGCGGCAACGCAGGACCGATCCATCGATCAGTCCTTAGATCTTTGTGGGAGGCCTATGTCCAGCAATCGGATGGACATCTATCGGCCGATAATGATGATATGCAGTCTGGATAAGGAACTCATGGAAATTAACCCTCAGCTTAAATAAATATGGTAGTACAAGACATACGGAACCCACATATAACTTAACAAAGTTATTACAATAAAATCGAGTAGAAGTCTCAAGTTGTACTTTACGTGTGTATATTTCGATTCGAAAACTTTTACAATGTTATTGGTTTCAAGTTATTGTGTTCAAGTTATTCAAGTTTTGCACTTAAATCTTTTCCTTTAATAAAACTAAGCGAAGGCAATATTTTATAAGTTAAAATGAAATTTCTGTAGTTCAGTACGATAGTAGGAAAACCGTTTTTTTTTTACCTTATTTTTTTTCCTCGAATATTTCAATAATTTTTTTAAATGTGTTTGTTCATGCCCAACCGTAGGAACGTATTTCTGACGCCAAACAGTAACGTGCGTATATTACTGTGTTCCGGTTTGAAGGGCTTGCAGCTAGTGTTATTACTGGGGTAACGAGAATCAACGTCTAATGTCTCAGACGACAAGCGCAATGTGCTGCTGTATATATCATCCTAACTAACGCTGCGTTGTTATGGGCAGACGTATCACTTGCTATCAGGTGAACGTCTCGATGGTCTTGTAGCTTAATTATATAAAAAAGAGCTACATCTCTTAAATATATTATTAATACTTATAAATATATATATACATATAAATATATCTATGTGAGCAGTATTTAGTACTATAAAAAAATTTGAGTACACAGTCTTATTGATCATCGTCATTAAGCACGTCTTAAGTTATTTAGATGGACTGTATGCTTAAATGTAAAAAATAAACTTAACATCATAATGTATTTTTATTATATGTATTCACAATAATATAAGATATAATTTCTCCCTTCTTCTTTATTGTCTCAAGGAAAAAGTATCAGAACTTATTAATTCGTTATCTTAATGTAAGCTCTATACTTTCAAGTTATTATTTCCGCTTTATAAAACTTTACCGACCGGAGCTTTTCTTTTTAATACAGCTTGAGACAAAGTTAACTGAAGTGCTTGGATACATAGTAGAAATAAGATTTCGATATGAAATTATTGCAACAATATTAACTTAGTTGAATCGTTCATTGTCTTCCTCTCTTCTTTAATTCCTCCCATCATTTCTGTTCTTTCAAAGATTTATTTTAAGAATAACTTATTTATACATTAGTAGCTTGTTTTTCTTTATATCCATTCATTACATGTACTGAAATAACAAGGCTTTAAGACTTAGAATTTGGTAAGAATGTTATTCTAGTTCTATTAAAGAGAATAAATATTAATAAGTTATATAAGTTATTGCCTCTTTATCCGTCGAATCGTTAGTATCAAACTTTAAGATAAATTTAATGAATGAGATTAATCACTGGTATCGAAGATGTGCGGAGGGAGATTGGGTGATAGGGACCCCGCACAACTCACGGCACTCAAGCAAAACTCACCTGCTCGTGGTGCACCCTGCTAATTAACAAACGGAACTCCAACCCGCATAGGATCAACGTGGTAGGATGTGACCCGAATCCCCCATATCCCCTAACAAACGGCGGCCTTTAGTACCCGGCGGTACCACAAGCCATGGTGACTATAATGTCGTGGTAAGCTGATGGATGCGAGCGACGCAAAACCGATCGATGAGGAGATTTTTGGGGGAAGCTTATATCCGGCAGGGGACGTCTATAGGATGATGATGGTGATGAATGAAGATGTGATTTGTCAGTGTGTCATCTGTAAGACTTGAAAAATTAATAATATCATCATATCGACATCGTTACTATAACATCAGTAAGAGTTGCATCATTATTATCCGATAATCGTCCACTGTTGGACATAAGTTTACTCCGAAGAGCTGCATTTCCACGGTTTAATGGGTTCTTGTTACATTTCCCAAATAGTGGGTTTTTCTTGTATAGAAGCCTTTCAGCACTTCATGTACTTGTACGTGGTCGCTACTTGAGTATCTTACTGATCTAGTAAGTTTCATTAACTTTATTAAAATGAAAATATTTTTTTATTCTACAAAACTACAAGACAAGCGAGACGTTCACCAGATAGTAGGTGACAGTTCTGCTCATAACGATGTGGCGCTAGTTAGGATAGTATACACTGCACGACACTCATCGCCATAGACATAAGATCCTCAACCATTTACCCCAATGGTTTTACTATCTACAACGCAAAGCATTTCAAATCGGAACACGGGATTACTTACCGGCAGCAGTAGGAGCTGCAGCCGCTACCATCAGTAAACATAACTAGCAAATTGTCTATGTAACCTATTTGCTTATTTAAAATGAGTCCGAAACATAATTTTTTTTATATGACAAAATAACGATACTATGTAGAGACAAGTTAATTATTTCATGTATAAAGTTTTACGATCAGAACGGACGCAGCAGATCCCGAAATCCGCTTTTCCGCATATCGTTGTATCTCCAGTCGCTTTGTGTATATTTGATGAAATCCGAAAGCCAGGGGATTACAGCCAGTCAATCAGTGCAATTGGTACTGCCATTTTGATGGCTTTGTACTGCCGCTTTTATACGGACGATCTATTGCGGCATGACGCCAACCATGCAGCTTCATCTAATACGTAATTTAGTACGTCTCGTAAACCTTATTAACATCACTAGGTACATACTATTCACTGGCGATAGATCTCTGTTATAGGATCGTCTACGTAAGTGCTGCTGCTCCTACTGCAGCCGAGAAACGGAAATATGCAAATAATAATCTCCAGAACCAAATCAACCAATACGTCAATATTGAAGAGAATATTGGATAGGAGGAATTTTTAGTTTATTCATCTTGGAAGTTAAATTGGGAAACTTAATGGATTAAACGGATAACTCGGTGACCCGAGGGTCATAAGCTCATCCGACAAGAGATAGGTTGTCGATCTAAAGTGTTAATATGTGTACTGGTGGTACTAGGTTTGACATCGTATGTCTTAAGGCGACGAGCACAACTAGCATCGCGTGCTTATGTCACTTACATTCAGGTGAACGTCTCACACGTGTCATCGCTTCGTCAAATAAAAAATCATAACACAGTCTAACTTTCATTCCAACTGCATCACCAAGCAGGCTAAGCTGCATATGAATGTCGCAAGTTATCAAGTTATATTTTAGTAAACATATAAGTTTTTTCAAGACTTCTTTCCTCAAAAGCACAAACTCAGTGGATAATGATCTCGGGTCGTAAAGAGTAAAGTTCTACCACACTTACAAGTCGACTTTGTGGCAGAGTGGCTAACCGCTTGCTTTATAAAACGGACTTACCTTGTCCGATTGTGGGACGATTGTGGTGAAGTTTAGTTTTTACTTTACCACCTTCACACTCGTTGTTATTTAACATCAATTGGAATTGGGATAAAATGTTAGTTAGCACTGTCGAAACAGTCTAACACCGGTTTACTGGATACTTACTGTATTTAACTACGAGATTAATTTGTTTATATAAAAATATCAATATGCAGTAAAGCAAAAGTACTGTAGTAATTAAATATAATAAAATTACGTATTTACGTAAAATAAACATTCACCTATTTACTTTATAAACGTCGTTACAAGATTTATTCAGAAAGGGAAATAACTTCACCGAAATCGATCACGTAAATCCATTTCCAATGTTTCGTTTCATTTCCTCTCGATAAACATCTGTCTGCCTTTATAACATTAAGGAGACGTTACTAATGTATAAAGAAGTTATCTTTGCCTCTGCTAGTATACTATATCATGACATCATAGCTATATGCTATCGAAACCCTCTACCATCATCAAAACACCAACGTATATATAGCCTCGGAATCTGAGACCTTCTGTCACAAAGTGAGTAGTTTACCTCTACCCTGTGGAAGCAGACTTTCGATGTATCCGAGTAACTTGACATAAACTTAAATTGGTACGTCAGTAACATAATATAACTTTATACATTTATAATAGGATGTAGTAAGTTTTATGAACTGTCTGGAAGCTGTATTGTATTTGTGATGTTATATTTGCTTTTTACGACCTCTCCCCGTCGAGTATCGTTAATGGTTTCTTATAACAAATCTTGGTGTTTATTGTTTGGGATATTTAATAAAAAAAAATAAGTAACGTGATGCATAAGATTTAATTTTATATAACTGTAAAGAAAAAGAAAAACTATGAATTTATTTAGGTTTACATTGCAAGGAAATTAAGTAAAACGAGAGTTTGTATACAAATCCTTCGTATCTTCGTGCTATGGTTAAAAGCGCCATCCACTGCTCTTCCGGTATATTTAGACACAGATAGATAAAACCGGATGTTGTAAAAACATATAACAATTTTTTTATATTGAACCGAACAACTTCAACTAGAACATTTAATTTTATCTACCTCTGCTCTTTACTACTTTAATAAATTAAAAAATTGATATTCAATAACTCTCCCTGTTTATCATATCCACAGTGTATTTATGTATTTCTTGCAGTATATGGCTGATCTTAGATTTAGTTTTGCTGGTGGTAGGTCTCTTGCCGGAGCTCATCTAAGTAGGTATCACCGCAACGACCTATGACAGTCGACACACAGCAGTGTTCAATCATTACTGTATTTCAGTTTCACGAGCGCTGTAAATAATGTAATAACTGGGGTAACGAGATACAACATCTTATGTCTCGGGCAACTAGCACAATGTAGTACCGACCATTCCTATATAATGTGGTATTGAACCACATTTTATAAACGTCAATCCTAGATAACATTTTGTTCCAGACAACTCTAATAGACATTGAAATTATGAAAGCGTCATCATAATCTATAATAGAAAGTACCAGTGAATGGACCATCATAATTTTTATGTATTCATCTCATTATCTTACAAATTAACCAGAATACAAAGTTTTACCTCTACTGCTTGTGAACTCAAACCTTTTCTTATAGGTTTATTATTATTACACACATACATATATATCACCCCTCGTCCCCAGTGGTGTAGGCAGAGACCACCTCTCTTCACTTGCTACGATCCTGTACACCTCCCTCGCTTCCTCCACTTTCATGAGCGTCTTCATGCATGCTCGTACACTGCAAGTACTCTTAACCAGGCCTTTCTTTAGGACATCCACTATAACTTATTTATTTTATTATTATTCTATATTATAAATTCACTAGCTACCCCCCACCCGCTTTGCTGACCGTAACATGAAATTTGACGAAAATATTCCTTGAGAGCAATCTCAACCGGAAATGACTTTTTATACCAACCGTTACTGTAGCAACCGTATAGATAATATGAAATGAAAATGATTCTTAAAGTTAATTACGAATGCACACACTACTACAAGGATCTATGAAATTTAATAAAAAAAAATAGTATAACCATCTACAAATCATTCCGTGTCGATACGTTCACTAGTTTTCACGTGATCGGCGAATAAAGGAACCCTATTTTCATTATAAATATATATATATATATATATATATATAGATTTATAATTCAATATCTGACAATGACATAGGAGTAAATACTTTAACGACAACTGTAGGTTTACTACCCTCAGGATTTCTATCAATAAAATAATTATTTAGTTTATATTACTGTGTGTAAGTTATACGTCTGTGTAGTAGTATTGGGTTACGTTCAGGTTTGGCGCTGATTACTGCATTGATTAAGATATTGAAACGCCGAACGGAATATCAATTACGTGATTAATTGCTAGCATTGAAGAGGATAGTCACAGTAGTTCGGTGGCGGATTTGCTCCTCATATATATACATATGCCGGATTTCGATATGGCAACGAGACAAGCAAAACGTTCACCTGATAATAAGTGATACGCTTACTCATAACAAAATGGCGCTGGTCAGGATAATATACACTGTACCACATTGCGCTCGTCGGCTTGAGATATAACATGTTAAGTCTCGTCTCTCCAGTAATATTACTAGCTACAGCGCCCTTCAAACCGGAACACAGTAATGTTTCCACACTATTCTTCAATTTAACGCACTAAGTACATAACCATGTAATAACGTTACTGATATTTTACAAATTTTTCTTTGGGTTATCGCATCTAACTGTGTTATACAAATTTTAACGACAGGCAAAAGTTAGGTTTATCATCATCATTATGATTTCAATAGTTGGAAGTCCACTGCTGGACATAGGTCTTTTGGAATATGTTCAAAGCCCAGTCTTGCGCTATTTGAATCCAGGGGCTTCTAGCGATTTTTATTACGTCCTCTGTCTGTAAGACTCAGTTTGCTTTCTCTTAATCAAATAATGTCCTTTTTTGATCATTTAAGTTTAAACAGTTTAAAGTAAGTTAGTTAAAATAAAAATTTAAAGTTATTTTTTTAATTATTCGAAGCGATTATACGAAAACCTTCACCCACCTATAACAACGTGGTACTAGTGAACATGATATACCCTGCACCACATAGTACACGACATCTTCATACGTAACATGTTAAGATTCTGAGCTCGAGTAATTTCACTGGCTACAACGCCCTTCAAACAGAAACACAGTAATATTTGCTTACTACTGTTCGGTTAAGAGGGGTTGCGGTGGTATGTAACTGGATAGTATTCGGGAACAGAGACCTACCAGTAACCAACATGTTCACAAAGGCTGTTTTTTTTTATACTATGAAACGACGAGACAAGACCATCACCTGATGGTAAGTGATATACCCTATAACAATGAAGCAATAGTTATGATGTTATACACAGGACAATCTTACATCTCATTACCCAAGTAATTTCACTAACTACAGTGCCTTTCAGAACGGCAAAAATAGGGGCTGCGGTAGTCCCTACCCAGATGGTCTCCGGCAGTGAAAGTTAAAGATCATTTCGGTTTCCTCTCGATGGTTTTGATCGACTGTTCCCCTTAATTACTTTCCTTATCACTTTTTCTAGCAATAAATTAAATCACGTATGTGGTACATTTATCTTATTTAATATAATGTTACCATCGCTAATGAAACGTGGAATTAAGCCATCGCTCGAGTAAAGCCTCAGGGAGAATTTACGTTATTAGTGGGGGTTAACTGCTAATCAATACAATGGCATGGAAACAATTAATGTCTACCTATAGGTTTGATAGGATGATGCTTTCTTAGTCGTTTCTTTACAGGTCGTGGGTTCAATGCCAAATTTTTTTTCAACAGCCAGTTTACGTCCCCACTGTTGGGACACTATCCTCAATATGAGGGCGATGGGGCCATAGTCACCACGCGGGCCCAATGCGGATTGGTGACTTCACACACACCTTAGAATAAATTCTAATTCATGTGCAGGTTTTTCTTCCTTCACTGTTTGTATTTCGCTGTTTTTAGCAAAATTCACAAATGCACATAACTTAAATATTAAAGTCTACCGTACATGCCAAGATTCGAATCCGCGATCTTCAGAATGAAGATTGCACGCTGTAACCATTAGGCCAGCAAGCTACCGTCAGAGCTGCTGTCAGAGAATGCGGACAGGCATTCAGTCTGTTTATTGTGGCCTAAAGTTTTGCAATAAACAAATAGATAAACATAAACAATTATTATAGAAGTTTTGATTTTATACCATACACGTGAACAACGTAACCGCATAAAGCAATTTTCCACACATTGCATATTCATTGTGTTTTAACCAAAAACAAGGTAAACTCCCCGTCGGGAAATATCGAATTACTGGCAAAAGAAAATCTCGAGACTCTCAAACGTTTGGAGCAAACATGAGAATATCAGAAATAAAATTGTATTTCGACGATATAATCAAGTGGAGTAAGAGTAAGGAAAATATACTTTAACTGGGAATTTTAAATTTTGTTAAAATAAGGAAACACTGTGTTTACTGGTAGGTCTCCGTTGCCTCTGTAACTTCCGTTTTTGCCACTAAAGAGTAGTATACGAACGAGACTTAACATCCTATCTCAATGCGATGAGTGAAATGTGGTGCTGTGTATACCATCCTAACTAGCACCAAGTTATTATGAGCAGGCGTATCACTTACCATCAAATGAAAGTTCCTCCGTACTCATTCATTGAATAAAAAAAATAGTTTTTGGATTAATTATTACGACCATTGCTAGTTAGCAAGTTTAGTTGAGATTAACTGAAATATACCTTGGTGTATATAGTAGTATAACATAAGAAAAATAAAAAAAAAGTTTAAATTAACATATAATACTTCTTCGTAGGCCCTGTTTTTTTGGTTAAATATGTAATACTGTATATGAAAAACAGCATATTTGAATAATATTGTATAAATAAAACATAATTTTCATTTACACCGCACTTTGCTAGCGGGGTGGATAACTAGCTTCTTTCTTTGGGAGAATAGACCCGAGGCCCAACGGTGGGAAAATTAAAACGGTTGTTTATATAAACGTACAACATAAGATCTTATACATTTTTTACAAATCTTTTGCATAAGTAAATTTCTCATTACTGTCTTTACCTTCTCTTTGTGGAATACTTGACTACTGATATTCTCTAATTATTTTTCACATCCGGAAGTCATTTATATCATGATCATCATTATCATCATCAGCTGATAGACGTCCACTACTGCACATAGACCTCCTCTAAAGATTCCCACATCGATCGGGTAGGGATTCATATGCGTAAATTTGGGACAATTTCCCACCACACTGGTCTAATACGGGCTGATAGAAGCCTGAGCCTCGTTTGTTGATTAGCAGGGTGCTCCAGGGACTTGGATCCTGCGAATTATTCTGAGAGAACCCTTTCATTCCATACATACATATACATCAAGCCTCGTTCCCAGTGGGGTAAGCAGAGACCACCTCTCTCCACTTGCTACGATCCTGGCACACCTCCCTCGCTTCCTCCACTTTCATGAGCGTCTTCATGCATGCTCGTCGGTTGCGAGTACCGAGCCTTTCTTTAGGACATCTTCGATTTGATCTGCACCGATTTTTCCAATCATTACATTCCGTTTGTCATTTATGTACATATTAAATGATTACAATCATCTACTGCTTCCTACGTGAGACGATTCGATTCAATTTTAGTCGACTTTTCACTACGAACCCGTCTAATTCCGAACAGTGCTTAAATGTAGCTTGAATTTTCGTCCGTTTGAGAGAGTAATGACTTCAATTAAAGTTAAGTAACTAAGTGACCGAATTACGCTCGGAAATACGACTCCATTGCAGGCATTAGGGATAAATCTTTTCTTTAAAGAGTACTTATAGTAGTTTACTTTATGATGTGGAGGAAGAGGGCTAATTCTTGAAAGATAAAAGAAACTATTGGCTAAATTACCCTCTGTCTTATAAAACAAATGACTCGTAATATTCGTATATATAGAGTATATATTCGTATATGTATATATATATAGACATCTTCAAGGTCATCATGGTATTCTATTTTTTTTTGCTATAACTTTGACACGGTTTGCAAAAATATAATGCAAATTCAATATTCAATCAGTCTTTATGTTTGGATTAAATTTTCATTGTTTTCTTCAAGTTTATAAGAAGTTTTGTAAATTTTCATTGCACCTTCTGAGTGAGTACTTGTTATGCATTTGCAAATCCGTCTACCTGTTTATGTAAGTTTCTTTTAAAAACACATAATACGGGGATTTTACAATTTAACTTAAAATAACTTAGCCGGCTATTCTTGATTGTTACCGATGGCCTACGCACCCATTTAGGTACCCAATTCTACCTAATCACCATTTTCTTTCTGTCGTGTTGTATTATAGATCTAGGAGTTTAGGAATCTCACTGACCACGACGCTCAACCAAATGAGACACAGTAATGTTAACACAATACTGCTTGACGGTAGACATCAGCAGTACAAACCCATCACGACTTCAACCATCAAGAGATGTTTGATATTTTTCATAGAAAATTCTGATTATCCATAAAGTAAATTATGCAACTATTTTCAATTTGAACCGATAGCTAAGAGGGCTTATCAATGTATAGAAGACGGGGTGGAATATTCCTTGCTACTTTAACCTAAAGATTTGACTGAGACTAAATATACTATTATAACGCAACAGTGAGGAGGAACTTTTTTGTAACCTCCGCCAATATTTCGCGATCTAGAATTGAGAGACTTACGTTCAACATAAAAAGTCTACAGACTAGGTATGGTACAGAGGATAGGATCCTTTGTACCATATCTAGTTTATTATTCCTCATTTCAAAACGTTTATATATGGGAACATCTGCCAAACGGCAGCATACCTGCTGAGTGGATACTGGCCGTGAGCATTGGAAACATATATAAAATATTTTTGTTCTGTACTCTATATATATATATACATATATGTGTAAATATAAAAATGCAGAAAAAAAATATTTTATTTATGTTGTGTATGTTATATTTAATCCGAGAAAATATACATTAAGTTTAGTACAAGCCAGAATGAATCAATACCTAATTTTTCCGCTTTTTATGACAAGATCATAGTTACCCTTCAGTATTTCAAGTAATCAATACAACTACTTTATTATTTTGAATATTAATGTAATAAAATTTATAGATTAAAAAATATTACACAAATTTGAAAACGCTCAATGAAATAATCACAATACCATAAAGCAAAGCTATTAGTTCTCGATCTATTCTAGTTTCTAAAAGTCAAAAGAATTACTATTTTTCTAATAAAATATTGCCATAATATTACTAATATTATTATCAATTAATAAATAAATATTATCAATTATAAATTTTTTTCCCTTAATATCCAAAATAAGTTGCCCTGTTTACTTTGTTTACACTTGCAAGATATAATATTATGGCCCTCGTTAACACAGAAGCGAACAGAAACCTAGCATAACGTATAATTTACGTAAACAACCCCTTTGAGAGGATACATTATTTTAATTAATGGGTTAACAGATAATATTACTAACCTTCCTTATAATATTGGGGATGAAAATAGTAGGCAACATCAAATTCCTTATTGAATAAGAGTCTCGTTTGAGGTTATTTAAAGACTAATAAGAAACTGGTGTCGTGTTCTCTTAATTTATTTAATACATTATTTGGAACAATTTTTTTTTTCGATAAATCGATGAGAGGATCAGAACGTTCACATGATGGTAAGTGGTAACCCTGCCCATGACAACATGACGCTTAGGATGGTTTGTACAGCACGGTTTCAAAACAAATCCTCCTTTCATCGTATAATAAAACTATTAATCATCATCGTCATCAGCCGATAGACGTCCACTGCTAGACATAGGCCTATCCCCAAAGATCTCCACGTCGATCGGTCCCTTGTTGCTCGTATAATAAGATATAAATAATAATACATATAATTCTTTAATATATCAGAAGAATGCCAATAAGAAGGATGTCAATTGTTAATAACAATACATATCATTAATTTATATACTCTCTACATTATAAATTACATAAGAATAGAGGTTTTTTATTAAGAAACAGTAAAATCATGAAGTATTTTCAAAAAGTTTAATCTAAAGATTTGAATTTAAGATAAATAGTAATGGAAGCAAAAAAAATCCCTCGTCTAATTCAAAAGAAAATATATTCCATGCGCGAAAGAATAAACCGTCGCCCTAACTTGGTCCTCTACTTCTGAACTTTCCGTTTTAGTCGGAAACTACTCTCACTTTAATTAACTTAATGAAGTCTGATGTGAAATTTGTGAAGTTAATTAAAGCATTAATGTTCTAGACGATAATAGTTACTCGTTCCTACCACAATCAATGTAGTTAGAATATATACTAATCGATAAACACGTTTGATACTCCTATCAAAACTTATATTTACTGGTGGTAGGTCTCTGTTGCCGGAAACCGTCTAGGTAGCTACTACCGCAGCACCTACTACAGTCGCCAAACAGTACTGTGTATCGGTTCGAAGGGCGCTGTAGCTAGTGAAATTACTGGGGTAACGAGACTCATCATCTTGTGATGACTGACTCAACATCTTACATGTTCCAGGTGATGAACGCAATGTGGTGGCTGTGTACCATCCCAACTAATGCTACGTTATGAGCAGGCGTATCACTTACCATCAGGTGAATATCCCGCTTTTCTCATCGTTTCGTTGAACACAATAAAATATATGTTTTTTTATATTATTTACTACAGGTGAAGAATAGACGCTGATCATTAGTTATGGTAGGTTTACGTTGTTATGAGCAGGCGCACTTACTATCAAGTGAATATCTAGTGAGAGCAATCTGAAATCTGAGAAGATGGCTGGCAATTTTGTGGGTGTAGAAATAATGCAAAGAGCCGCGAAGTCTAAAGAAGAATTAAGCAAAAGGCCAAGAACCAAAAAACTACATAGAGTAAGTACAGAGACCTCATACTGTATTAAACCTTTACGATTTGTCTTCACTCTCTTTCTCTTCCTAGCCACCCCATACGGTAGTAGAGTCAGATTTCTTTATTTTTTTTCTTCACTTTGCTCTGTCCTCGAAATCATCGTCAGTCACTTGGCACTCACGCATGTTCTCTTGGCACTAAACTTTTCCACCTTGTTTTGGATCTGCCTGTAGTTCTTTGACCAGGCAGAGAAAGCTGCAGAGCCATGTTGCCAACATAGTCAAGCGGCCTTCTTTTTACTTAATCATGCCATAGCTTTTTTATGAGTTGTCTTTACTATATAAATTAATATTTATTAAACTTCTGCTTCGATAATTAAGTCTTCTTCTTCTTTTTCAGCTAGATAACGCCCATTGCTGAGTATACGCCTACATCTAGAGATCCCCATTGAGGGGTAATTGGGCCATAGTCCCAACGCGCTAGCCTAGTGAGTATTGGTGGGTGGTCAGAGCTTCATCTGTTGTTTAGCAAAGTGCACCGCGTGCAGATGAGGTTTATTTGGGCTTTGTGAGATGTTGGATACAATTCCATACACCACTTAAATAAGTAAAATATAGGAAATAGTAAACGTGCAAATTATTAGAGAGCATTTTTTATAGGTCTTTATGAATAAAGACCTTTGAGTCATTTGTAGATATTTCACCCTCGATAAATATGAAAGCTGCAGCTGCAGTTTTAATGTAGGCGAATCAATATTGATTGACGTTACCCCCGAGCGGTACCGAAATATTTCAGAGTGCAAACGCTCAATCCAACTACTGTACAAATTAAACGTATACTCGGCATACACCTACTACAATATAAATATACAGCTTTATTAATTCAAGTAATAAACACACATCTATTTCCGCCACAGAATATAAGTTCTTCCTTTTAAATATCGCTATCGTTAATAACATAATCTTGACTAAACTTTTCATGAATAATTACTTGTTTTTTTTTTGCAAAACGAAGCGACTTGGCGTTTGCCTGAACTAATACTGATTTATATATTATTTTCCTACTTTATAAAACAACGAAACTGGCGATACCTTCACCTGATGGCAAGTGATAAGCCAGCCCATAACGTGGCGCCTTAAGCAAGATGTTTAGTCTCGTTACCCGAGTAAATTCACTAGCTAAAGCACTGATCAAACCGGAAAACAGTAATGTATGCACACTGTCGTTTCGCAGAAATAAGAGCTGCGGCGATACCTACCCAGGCGGTTTCCGGCAATAGAGACTTACCACCAGTTAAATTAGTAAACTAGTAGTTCACAAATTTTGCTGTCTGGTTTGAAAGGTGTTATAGCTAATGAATTTACTAGGATACCGAGGTTTAATAAAGTAACCCTTAAGGCGACGAGTACAATATGGTGTTGTGAATATCATACTCACATGCGCCACGTTGTTATAAGCAAGTGTATCAATATCATCACGTGAATATATCACTCATTTCGATGGTTTCTTAGTGTTTAAAAATAGAATAATGACATACTAAATGCATAGACGAAAGGCCGTAGACAAATATTAATACCTAAAATCTTACTAAAATTCACAATTAAGCTGTTGGTTGTAAGATTTTAACTTGATGAAACTGAAAATGTGTACAACCGCTTTTTAAAATACTTAAATAGGTAAATCAAGTGGAAAGGAGAGTCGACTTGATTTATGATGCAATCAGTAGCCGGATGAATCAATTGAATTTATTCATCCGAGTATTTAATACCCTTTGGGAACCATCTGAGCAAAAATCCCTATCCAGCGTCCAATTACTGAGCGAGGGTATAAATAAAAACAATCCGGGATCCCATTATCTGCATTATAGTCCATTAGATACTTCAAAGTTCAATTTATTGCTTTATTTACATTTTGTCTTCGCTTTGTATTTATGTAAAAATAAATACATAAGTAAATTTTTTCGTCGTTTCATGGACAATGTAGCTAATTTTAAGCTAAATGTTAGATTAATCGCTATAAAAAACACACAGACTCCTCAACGAAATCTTGTATTAATTTTTTATTCGACGAAGTGACTAGAGCGAAACGATCACTTGCTGGTAAGTGATGCTCCTTCCCTAACGACGTGGCGCTATTAATAATGTATACTCTACACCATATGCTCCTCGCCACGAGACACAAGATGTCAAGTCTCTTTATGCCTTACAATGCCCTTCAAACCGGAACTTGTAATAAAGCACACTATTGTTTAGTAGGATACTCAAAGATTGTCTTAAATTTTCTCTACAATGCATTATTGATGTGTTTATAAATAAAAGTAATAAATGTGAATAAATATTTTTATAGTAGTCTTGCCAATATTACTAACAACTTAAACTTTAAGAAATAAATAACAATAAGAGATTCAACAGTTGATCTTCGACAGTTGTTCACCAACGGTATTTGAACAGGGCACGACCGCCGTATTCGGAGTTGAACCCGGAGGTCTTCCCGTATGTGCCTTGGAGTGAGAAATCACCGTTCTTCCCAACGGGCCAGCTTCCACCAGCTCCGGCAGTCACCTAATAACAAATACACGAGTTGTTGTTTAACTAGAAAAGGAAGTAATAGTAAAACTTCTTTGGATATTCGACGTATAGAAGAATAACCTACAGACTACAAATATTAATTAAACCCTGTTTAGATGTTACTCTTTCCGTTTCAGTTTTTGGTCGAAAGTAAAGTTTGGATGGTATTTTAAATAGTAAATATATTAAAGTTATAGAGTTAAGCTTCTAACGTATTAAAGTCTTGACCGCAATGTGTACATCTTAATTAGTAACTCGTTATTATAAATACCTTGGTCTAAAAGGGGATTCCTAGTAATTATACATATATGAACGGCTGATTCCTTGTTAATTGAATGATGTCTTAAAATTTTGTAATAAGATATACAGAAGCTTACGGAAGTTGGTCCGTGAATCTGTTTGCTGATATCAAGCGATGCCGCCGCATTGGAGTCCTGCCATTTGAGAGCACCACCCAGATGACTGGAGTCGCCGTACGGGCCCAACACCCGCGTGCCGTACGCCTGCCCGTCCAACCGTCCGCGCTCATCATCGAAGAATTTGTGCTCGTAACCACCCTTGCCCTGAACAGTTTAAAATTTTAGGAGCGTTACACACCATCACTGTCTTCCATTATTCTTGTTTATATTATAAATTGAAGCGCCAGTAGGAGATTACGGTGTAACGCTAAAGGCAGTTGGCAAGATGAAGACATATCTTCACACTTATTGGACTGACATTAATTCTCTCAATACATTTATAAAGGCATGAAATGGAAGAGTGTTTTTAGTTTTAGATATACAAGTGCAACAGTTGTTTCATATAAAGGTATAATAACTTGGTAACATAACATGGTATGTGTATATGTATGTATGTATGTGGACGGGTGTACTCACGAACAGGCCCGCGTCGTTCTGTCCGAGTGTGCCGAACACGCGCCCGTTGTCAGTTTTGTGATCGATAGTGACGTCACGCCGGTGCCTCAGCTGACCGAGGTAGCTTTGTGTGCCAATGTACCATTCAGGGTAGCTGTAAAACATATCTCATTAATACTAGAACAAGATTATACTAAGCAACTGCAATAGGCTAATAGTATGGTTACTGTAGACATAAAAGATTAAGATGGTATTTAACAATAACTTTTGATATTATATGTTTAAGATATTTCAATCAAAACAAAACCTAGAAATCTTAAGTTTCTATCATTTAATATAAAATCTGATGAATAATTATATATAATAGCTGTCGTATCGTATGAAACAATCAATAGTTTTGGCAACAGGAAGTTATATTTCACTTTAAAATTTTACTTTCCTACTCATGTGTTGTTGATTTTAAAGGTTTCATGTTCTGTATTTATGCTCTGACCATTGAATGGTCATAAAGTCTTGGTTGTTTTTTCCATCAACAGCAATTTTACAAGTTAACTATTAAGATATAAAAAAAGTTAAGTTAATTCATACTTGTCGACTAAAACCAGCGGGTGAACTTGGTACTCGTACTGTTGGGCTGCAGCCATGACGACCATGCCGAATAGTATGTACAGGTAACTCATTGTGTCTGTAAATAATTACATCAGTTAATGAAATTGTTGACTCAGTTGTCTGTACTGTGGTATTACAAGCTATACGATTCTAAGAGGACCAGGTTCGACTTCACTAAACTTATGTTAAGTTCAGTAGAGTCGGTAAAGGAAACATGGATATTAAGTCTTTCTTTAACAAAAGAAAAAATGTAAAATAACCTGATACATTTAATTTAACTTGATTTTACTTAACAATTATTCTGAAGATGTTGGAGCGTGCTAGTCCAGTCTGCGTATTGACAACAGGAACTCGGCAATGGTGTTATGACGGAATATTTATAGTATAAAGTAATTATACTGGCATACTCTACCACCAGCCAAAAGTTCACAAGATTTAGATCCCGGAACTAAACCTCAGTTTTACTAGGCAAGCGGCCAGCCACTTCACCACCGAGACAAGTTAGATAAGACCTTATTTATCGTATTACAAGTTATGAGTAAATCGGAACAATAAATATTTATAAAGACTTACCGAATATTTATAGAAATTTGTTTGGAAGAACTTGAGTTACTACTGCCTTACTGCACGCTAGTTAACAAATGATATCCGTTCAACCTTTTCTTCGGTATTTATTCACGTTGAATGTTTATGACGATCTCGGGACTTTCTTTGAAGTGCACGAGATAATTCCTTGCAACAGGCGTCTGGTGTAATTCCCCTATTACGCTCCGCAATTGATATAGAGCGCGGTACTTTTTTGTTTTGATTGTAACCCGTCGGATGATGATGAACCCCAAAATTTCATCCTCAACTGTCACGAAAATGAAATTCTTCTTCTTATCAGCCGGATAACATCCACTGATACGCAGCCATAGGCCTTGTTGAGAGATAACCACGCCGATCGGTGCAGCGCTGCTCTCATCCAGCGGCGTCCCGCTAGCTTCATCAGATCGTCGGTTCACCTAACGGGAGGCTTGCCAGCGCTCCATCTTCGGATGCGCAGTCGCCATTCAAAGACCTTACTGCCCTATCGGCCGTCACTCATTCGGGCGGCATATCCTGTCCATTGTCACGTAAGATTAGCAATCTTTTGGACTATACCGATGACCTTAGTTCTCCTGTGGATCTCCTCATTTCTGAATTGATCACACAGGAAAACCCAGAGCTAAGGTTATGCTGTATAACCTTTCTGTTGCTCTTTGTGCGACTTTCAACATTTTCAGCCACGTTTCGGTACCATAAGAAAATTATAGTACAGAAATGTATATATAGTTACATAAAATTTTCATTCTTCCTATTTTCAAGTATCATTCTCATCAGCCGATAGACATCTTAACTTAACTTTACTAAAGATCATTTCTAAAAGATAAGATCAGTATTAGAATAATATATATAATGATTGGTTATTTAAAGAGAAAATTAACAAATGGCTTAGCCATAAATAATTATTATAACAATAAGGAATGTTAAAATAATTGAATTATTCTCTTTAAGGAAAATAGATTCTTCATACTTTACAAAGTCTATTTGTGTAGACGAGTAGAAGGATACATTTTTATTCATTTTTGTTAGTTTACTGTATTAACTGAATTTAAAATCAATTTCAGCTTTGAGATTGTTGGTCGAAGTATTTTTCAGGGAACTTCAAAGACTTGCCGATGTATATTCAAACGGCGTAAACGTTTCCGTCTCGATGGACTCCCTCGCTCAGTTTTTACTGCACGTACAGAATATTTTTACAGTACGTCGTTTGTTCATTATTTAACCAGTTTATTCTTAAATTCTATATATAATAAAGCTACTGATTACCCCCAGTTTCACATTGTCATTGATACTCTCTCTCTCTCTTTCTCTTTATATTAGTCGAATTAGGATCAGGTAGTAGACAACTGTTACCGGAGACTATATAAGTAGGATAAATTTACATGATATCAAATGATACGGCTCCCCATATCAACGTAGCGCTAGTTAGGATGATATACAACCATCACGACATGCCCATCGCCTTGAGACATCAGATGTTCAGTCACGTCATCACAAAGCCGACTGGCGGCAGAAATAGGCGCTGCGTTGGTTCTTACCTAGACGGTCTCCGACAACAGAGACTTGTTTTTTGTTAACGGAGTGGGAAAGAATATTCTAAATAAATCCTGCTTCTGGAGGAAGAAAAGGTGGTTATTCTCAGTGATTTGCTGCGTCCTCGCGATCTCCTACGGAACGCACTGGTGCCCTCCTGCAGAACGCCTAAGCATGTCTCCAGGAGGGCCGCAACCCTATCCAGTACCCTCGCGATGCTACGACAAAGACGTGATCACTTCGTATTTGTCGCCCACCCTGGATTCGCGTAGTGGTCCATGAGTCTCCACATTAAAAGCCCACGTAACCGGAAACCCTATAAGATGTCTTCTAAGACAGGTAGGACTCGCTTCAACCCTATTCTTAATAGGCCGAAACTTGAAGGCGGCGAGCAAAAGAGACTTACCACCATTATAATTAAGTTAATTTTTTTTTTAATTGTGTATAATTGTGGTAGTCGCAAAATGTTTTGCTCCGGGGTTTAGGGGATCAGTTAACTCTAAATAATGCATGTCTAAATTGCATCCAGTTTTCAGCGTAATGGCCCTAAGAGATTAATTTAACTGCCCGAATTGGGAATTAATTCAGAAACGGTCCGGTTTAATGTTCGCCACAGTATAATAACTATACGTAGACGTGTTAAACTCCTATTTACAGTGTAAAGCTAACTGTGTTTATGTATTATGGAATACTTCACTGAAACTATTTGTAGCTTTCCCTTTTTATGGTTCCGTTCAAAGATATAACAGGGATTTAATTTAACATCATCGTACAAAGTTTACACACACACCGTATAGTGGTAGGTTGATCTTTCTTTTTGGAAACCGTGTAAATATCCCCGCGGTGCTTATTTCTGCCATCAAACAAGCAAGTGAAATTTCTAAAGTAACACACAACTTCTCAAAATGACAAGCGTATTGATGATGTATTGTAAAAATACTAACTAACTCTACATTCTTACAGGTATGCGTACTGCTCATCTTGTTACTAAGTCGAATAAGAACGGTCCAGGGTGAATGATAAATAAGTAATAGTTTATCATTTGTGCTACAGCAAGGGGGCAGAGGAAAACTAGCTCTCGCTTAGACTTAAGTGTAACGGCTGAGAAACATCGAAGTGTTCGGGAGATACCAGAAAACATCGCGACAACTCGGATTTTAGTGTGTAAAAATCCTATATATGCTTACCTTCTCAGAAACAGGATATATTATCATCATCAGCCGATAGACGTCCACTTACATAGGCCTCCCCCAAAGACCTCCAGGTTTGTGGGGGTACATATGAGGAGATTTTGGCCATTTCCCACCACGCTAGCGCAATACAGGTTGGGGGGAGTTAGAGCCTCATTTGTTGATTAGCAGGGTGCATCACGAGCAGGTGAGATTGGCTTCGGTCCTATGAGTTGTGCGGGATCCCTTACACCCCGGGTGTATTATACAGATACAATTTTGTTTCGAAAAATCTTATAGGTTTGACATAAAATCCTATCCGAGGTTTTCCCAAAGAGAAGCAGGGTGATATTCTATAATAAGAGTTGAATAATATTTATATAGGGTCGGCAACCTGGTACTTACAGTTCAGGGTATTAAATAAAAAAATTTCACCTTATCAAAAAAGTTAAGTGCTTATTGTTGGTGGACGCTGTATTTTAACATCAAAATGAGATCCAGTCTACTCTACTATTTATTTCTTCAGCTGATAGAATTATCTAACGTTTCATTTTTCATATCGCACCATAACTTTAAACTGTTGTTTAAACTTTCAATCATTTTAATTGAAACTGAACTTTACAAGTGGAAACATTCCAGTTAAAGAACCATTTGGATTTGCAACTTCTAAGCAATTAATTTTCTAACAATTAACTCGAACTGAATGATTTAATTTAAACCGAGCGTCCCGGATATCCGCCGATATAATCGAAAATAAATATAAATTGCTCTCGATTATATTTTATAGGGAACGTAAACATAAGGAGGTACTCGAAAAGGAACCTTAATAAAGTTTTTTTATTACGCCATAAAGAGACAGGAGAAGCAAGACATTAGCCTGCGCGTAAATGTCAAGTCCTTCTAAAATACACACTTATGTTCTACTAAAACTACCTGCCTTTCAGGTTTTGTAGCTAAATTACTGAGGTAATGAGGCTCAACACCTTAAGTATCACGAAGATCACTACACCACGTTGGTATAGGCAGTGATGTCGCCAGCCGTGAGATCTTGCTTATTCCTTTCGCTTAGTCGTATAACATCATATTAATATTATATTACTCTACTACTACAGAAACAATATTTTGTACAACTTTTATAGTCAATGGAGTCAAGATAGGAAGGTAGTCTCGACGGGGTTGTCGGCGGTAAGAATGGATTTTTATCGCCTTCTAAACGACGCTATGGAGGACATTAACTTGCCGTGGTATCTCGCCATTGAGGTACTGCTCGCGAGGATGGTAGGGACTGCATGAAACATACCCCGAGTCGGATTATCCCAACGTAGCGTTAAAGAGTCCGCGGTTACTTTCCGAACGTAGATTCCCTGACCTCTTCAAACGCCAAAGGTGACCACCGAGAGACTTTTAGTGGGTAAAAATCTCCACATAACTCTGACTTCCCCCTAGAACACAATATCATTTCAAAGACTTCCCTCCCGAAACCAAAAACAGAAAAGTAGTCTCGAAAAGGTACTGTTCTATCTTTGTTTGGCTTCAGCTTCCGGTATAGGCAAAAACCATTAGAAAACCAACATGTCCAAGAAGCTTGGACTTTGATTCCCACCATCTTGTACTTAGGCAGCGTGATAGAAAATTATCCTTAGTTCTTTAGTTCTCTAAAGTCTTAAGTTCCAATAGTGGGAATATTCAAAAGATTGTTTTTATCTATTTAATTTTAATAAGTACTTGTTGTGAAGTTTTGTTTGCCTCAGATGAAGGAATCCAATCTCCATTTTATATCATCCTGTGTGTACAGCTAAGACCAAGACTTATGACCACGAACAGATTTGGGAAAGGAGTAGGTAATATTTTGATCGAAAAAGTCGTTTAGTCATATATCGGTTGAATTTATCATTTACTACAAATGGTTTTAGAAGTTGAAGAAAAAAACGTAAGTAAATAAAATTTGTTTAATTAAAAGACTAGACAAAACTAACGTACAGTACATTTATATATAAATAAAGAAATCGTTAGAGGTTCAGGCGGTCTTTTTAAGTTTATTACGAGGCAGTGAGTAATTTTTCAATACTTCTTAACGCTTAATGACCAGTCCACAAGTATCCTTAATAATTACATAAAGTGCTTTTTTACAGTTGGCATAGAAATTTTAAATTAAAAAAAAAATTTTTACAAATATGTACAACAAAACTGGATTATCAATTGACATTATAGGAACTTAAGTCTAGTTACCAACGGTATCTGTATTGGGCGCGACCGCCGTATTCAGAATTAAACCCAGAAGTCTTCCCGTAGGTGCCTTGCAATGAGAAGTCACCGTTCTTCCCCACTGGCCACCTACCGCCACCTGCAGCAGTCATCTGAGAACAAAACATATTATAAAACATTAAAAATTAATGATATACAATAAGACGATGAAAGCAAAATAAGCCGTTATAGATCCGTTTATATAGAGAACTATGCGTTTCGAAGAAGCGCAAAATAATTCCAACTGTGCTCGAGCTTCCGGTGAAGGTATTCATCGTGAATAAACCGACAACTTAATGGAACAGTACATTCATTCAGAACATACCATTCGTAAATATGTGTCATTTATTCCCCAAGAGACAAAGATGCGAATTAGTGGATCTTGACTCTTAACCCCCTCCTTATAACAAAAGCATCCCAGTCCCAGCAGTGGAAATATTGAGAGGACTGTATATTTGGCTTAAATGCTCAACTTATTTCTTATGTTAATATTATAGTAAGCAAGGAAATGCTTACGGAAGTGGGTCCATGAATCTGTTTGCTGATATCAAGCGATGCGGCCGCATTGGAGTTCTGCCAGTTGAGAGCACCACCCAAATGGCTGGAGTCGCCGTAGGGGCCCAGCACCCGCGTGCCGTACGCCTGCCCGTCCAATCGTCCGCGGTGATCATCGAAGAATTTGTGCTCGTAACCACCCTTGCCCTGAATAGCGTGGAATTTTAGGACTGTTATACACTATCACTGTCTTCCATTATTTTTAGTTGTACATATATGTTGATATTATAAGTTGTAGCGCCAATACAAGATTATGGTGTAATGCCAAGAGCAGTTGGCAAGATGAAGACATATCTTCATACTTATTGGACTGACATTAATTCTCTTAATACATTTGTAAAGGCATGAAAGGGAAGAGTCTTTTTAGTTTTAGATATACAAGTGAAACAGTTGTTTCATATAAAGGTACAATAACTTGGTAATAACATGGTATGTGTATATGTATGTATGTATGTGGACGGGGGTACTCACGAACAGGCCCGCGTCGTTCTGTCCGAGTGTGCCGAACACGCGCCCGTTGTTGGTTTTGTGGTCGAAAGTGACGTCACGCCGATGCCTCAGCTGGTCGAGGTGGCCTTCTGAACCGATGTACCATTCAGGGTAACTGTAACAGACACTAACTCATTCATACATTCATACTAGAAGAAGCTTAATTTCATGGGCTCTAAGACTATTTACCACGACATTAAATATTTCAATTTGTATAGAAAATTGATTTTATACTTCAAACTAGAAGCCAGTAATCTTCCTGGTTAATTTTACTTTTAAGCGGTTGTTCTCACAAAACCTTCGGAGTTTTTAGAGAACTGCCTGCATATCTATGTATTATAACTATTTGTACCTGTCAAGAGAAACCTGGGGATGCATTTGGTATTCATATTGCTGTGCCGCGGCCAGAGCGATGATGCCAAACAACAAGTATATGCACTTCATTGTTTCTGTAACAAAAACAAATTTTAGCGTTAAACTAGCACTACAAAGCGCCGCCATTTTATATTTCAGATAAAAAGTTCAATTCATACAATAGTTGTAAAATATTTCTGTAGTCCTTAATATTATGATATTTTTGGTATGGATTACTGTTACTCTAATTTCTACCTTAAGTATGTATTAAAATTAAGGATATACCGTAGCTAATTAAATTATGATTCCTAGTAGCACTACATGGTTTTAGGCAGGCATCATCATCAACAACCAATTTACGTCCCTACTGTTAGGGCACAGGCCTACCCTCAATATTAGGCAGGCCATCCAACATATACAAAGAGTTGTTCATCCCGCTCATCTCATTTCATCGAATAAAAAAATGTCCTTGTCTTAGAACAAGTTTATCTAATAATTCATAACAGCTTTATATATTTATTATATCAAAGCGTTTAGATTAAAAACATTAGGGTTTAATAAACATATACAGAGGTTACGATAAAGTATACGTTAATAAACTTACCTGATAACTTAACAGTTGATACTTTCAAGTAAACCTTCTATCTTAGTGAACACAGGTCGTGGAATGATGTCCGTACACCGGTTACTCCGGTATTTATTCACGCCGAGTCTGTATCGAGGTACCGGGAATTTCTGGAGGGGTGTAATTATCTCCCTATCGTATGTTATTCCCCGTTTCCGAGCGTTCATCTTAAAACTGCACGCTATCAACTTCGCAGCATGCGTAATTGATAACGCTTTATTTGTATATTTTTTTTAATAATGAATCATTTGAAAGACGCTCGAGCGGTGATTCCCGACATTTGTAAGGTTATTGACCTTGGCTTTTGGAGATAGTGAATTAATTTAACTCTTATTATATAAAGTATTTGATGACTGTATCGTTATTATGCGAATTTGCCTGCTAAATTTAAGGATAAATTATAATAATAATATATACCTAATTAATCTTCTATAAATTTGATTTCGGACCTTACAGAAGCTTTCGATTATAACGTATTATTACTAAAGGTCGGTACTATAAAATTTATCCTAACTTAACAACTGTATCAATATAATTATATATAAACTGTATTACTATGTTTGTAGTGATTGTAATTATATGTTACATTGTTAAAAAGTAATCATTAAAATAAATAATATATATTAATTGAAGAAAAATTCATTGTATGTATTTTTTGTTAATGTCTGTTACTTTGCTACTCTCTTTTTAAAATTTCTAATATTGTTAATTTTTACTATTAGACTTTTGCGTAAGAAATCTCTTTTCATTTTATAACGCCTAATATATATATGACATGTTGTGTCCATTTATTGTTATATACAATGAGAAAGAAGCCATATATACATATAAACTTAGATTGATATTATTATCTATGTTGATGATCTATAATGATTAGAACAACAAAATAATAATAATACGGATGTAGCGATATTTGTTATAAAACTTAGAACAAAGTGATGCCAAACCATATTAAATAAATATACGAACAGCCCTCTCAGCAATAGCAACGGCTAGGACTCCTAGGATTCTCTCATGGTAGATGATTTAAAGACATTAGTTCACCACGCTTGCTAAGTCCATCCGTGGATGACACGGCTTGGAGAGCTGTTGTTCTTAATTCATGCATGCTTCCTCGCATCGTATCACCGGTAGTTCAGAAACGGTTAGGATCGAACCCGCGCCTCATCCGGTAGCATCGATCGTGTAGCCACATTAACAAAGTAATCCATCACCACTTTTATATGGATTGTTAGTCAAGTAAAATCATTTCTTTTTAAATCTAAAAAATCTTGATCCGATTTTATCTAAAGAGGGTTATCCATTTAGGTCATCGCTAGTTGACACGGCTTCGCATTACTTTTATCTCTCTTTTTTTAGATGTTATCGCGTCGTTAAGTCGGCCTCTCACGGCAAAGAGGCACTAAATTTCAATCTAACCTAATTAATAATATATGGTGAAATAAAATTGGAGTCTGAACAAATTAAGAATCTAAAAATCACAGTAAATATTTTATTTACTGTAAAAGTATATAACAACTAGTGGTATATCGCTGATGCCTGAGACCGTGTGTGTAGGTACCACCGCAACTTCTATTTCTGCCGCCAAACATTACTATGTTCCGGTTTGAAGGACGCTGTAGCTAATATAATTACAGAGATAACGAGATTTGACATCTTATGTCTCAAGGCGGCGAGGGCAATGTGGTGCTACGTATACCATCCTAACTAGCGCGTCGTTGTTATAGGCGGACGTATCATTTACCATGAGATGAACATCGCGCTCGTCTCTTCGCTACATTGTACAAAAAAATATATATGTAAAAAAAGAAACTGTATATGTAAAAGTATTTCCACGCCCGCTTTGCTTGCCGTAATACCTCCGCAACTGTCTTTGGAGAAGGATTTTTGTAAAATTCGTTGTTAGCTGACCTATACACAGCAAAAGGAATATTTCTACCAAATTTTAAGTCTCCAGGTCATATGGTACCAAATATATATGGTCATATCGTGATGAGTCTCTACATAGGTAGAAATGTCCTATACACCTAGTATCCGGCTATAAGTTTGGTTATAAATGAAAATGCATTTTGTCTTAATAACGTAATGTAATATTATTAAAAATTATACCTGTATATTTATTAGTGTCAGCAAAATAAAAACAAAAATATTCTATTCGAAATGGCCACCTTCGGCTTTTATACAGGCCTTTAATGTTTGGCCACGAATCTATGGATGCACGCACTGTTACCAAGGGATATTACCACTACCGCCACTGCTTGCTCCAAAGATTTTTTAAGAGACTCAATATCGCCGTCTCGTTAGGAGCAGCAGCATGCCATATTCTCTAAAACTTAACACCTGCCCTGACACTTTGAGTTGACACTGGTTGAGGTCTGGGCTAGATAAGGACCAGTCTTCAGCTCTTATAAAGTCCGAAATGTTCGCTTCAAGCCAGGCTTGGGTAGTTGGTGCATTGTGACCAGGTGCAGAGTCCTGCTGGAAAATGTTTAAAAAGTGTATTGCTGAGAGGTTTCACAACATCATCCAAGACTGTATCTTGATACACTTTGGCTGAAGTTTTCACTCCTTTTGACCTGATAAGCACCGAGCTTTAGGTCTTGTTTTATAATACGCGACAGTCTTAGCGAGAATCTTCATTAGTCGCGATAAGATCTTTTCATTTGTTTCCTAATGGGGTTTCGGCGAAGTCTTGCTTTAACAGTATTAATAGATTTTGTAGTTCTAACAGCACGCGGCCGTCCCGATTTTTTATGGTCTTCGACAGAGGAAGTGTTGTTGTATCTGTTGATAGTACTATATACGAACACACGGCTGGTACCAAGCTTTTCATGTGTCTGGAATATGACCGACCGAACCGACTTCATACCCACGTTGTGCAAAGCGATTACTGCAATCCTGTTTTCTTTAACACCCCATTCCGTATTGTAATTAGATAATGAACTCGAAAAAATATGTGAAATGACGCAAAATCGAAAAAAAAAACTAAAATAATATACGTGTTCCTTTTTTCAAATTCAAAATAATTCAAAAGTTGAAAATAAAAGAAAACTTTTTATGTAACAGTATTTATGACCAGACTAGTTATATAGATTATGTACTAAAGTAAATGTTCTGCTACAACTTGATATTATTTATGTAATAACGTGTGGTATGTAACTACCACTTCACAGATTTAAAAAGTATAAAATGTTTTTTATTTTCGACAAAGCGACGAAACGAAGGAGTTCACCTGATTATAAGTGATACGCCTGCCCATAATAACGTGAATGTTCTACACTGCACCGCATTGTGCTCGTCGCCTTGAGAAATAAGATGTCGAGTCTTGGTACTCCCGTAATTACATTAGGTACAGTGCCTTTCAAACCGGAATACAGTAATATTTGCAACGAGTACTATTGCCCTATTTACCATTTAGCTTATTCTTTAAGTATTTTGTCAGGTTTATAAGTTCAAACCCTCTAACCGCCGACTCATCTGACGAGTCAACGTTTACTCCTGTCCTTACCCGGCGAAGTCAGTCCAATACGGGATGGATGTGACATAAGGGAATACGTGGGAATCGCAGTCGCATTAAAGCAAAGGAGCGTCAGATGCAACGCAAATTGCCGGGTGAATGGTATTAAAGCCATATCAACGGGGTTACTGTCATAAGCGTACCAGTTTTCCTGGTGGTATGATATAAAGACGATTCCTGTGTCTTACAGAATCATAACATTTACTTCAAAATTTGACAGGAGGACATCAGAATAAATGCATATGTATAAAACGATTTCTGCGTCTAACTCTATTCATATGAGATGTGCCGCTTAGCTTACAATAGTTTTAATTAATGGGGAGGATATCTTCAAAATACAGCAACTTTGCTCTTGGTCCACCGCAACGCTAAACCATATCGTCCTAATACACCACTTGATGCATCTCGTGGCCATCTTAAAAAACTTTCAATCAATAATAAAACAGAACCCATATTACCCAAATCTTTATTATTTAAACCCTTTAAAGCTAGTTATTTACAAATAGACTGAATGTCGTCGTCACAACTTAAAACATCTCTAAAAACTATTTAACACGTAAAACTACGAAGAATACAAACCGCGTGGTGAAGTCAAAAAAAAGGGTTAAAAAATCTGACAATCAAAACACGAAGAGGAACATTAAAAGAAATATAATGTTCATTAAAACTCATATAAATCTTATAAAACTTTTGTTCCATGTAAAAACAACCACATACGTTTAAAAGAAAAACCGATCTAAAATCCAACATTTAATGGTCAGAGGTCGGTAACCTTTTTGGACGCTTATAAATTTTCTTTACTTGAATTGAGCTACCACATGACCTCAATTATTCCCCCAACAGGTTCCCGCCTTGTCGTGGCGGAGAGGCTCAGTAACCGTGGTGGGGTCGCTTACGGTGAAGCGAAGAGGAACCCACCCGGCTGGTCCGTGGCGAAGGGGCGGCCCCAGACAGCCGCTCCAGGTTAGAGCACCAGTTGGATAACTGGAGCCCACCGGAGTGGCCGGGGGCTGCAGGGGCGGTTTCATACTGCCCGTTGCAGGAGTACCTTCTGCGACTAACCGGTGCCGCTCCGACGATGGACCGCGGGGGAAAAAGAGTGTCGGTATAACGATGCCCCGTACTCCCTATCCTCCGCAGCCGTTTAACGAGTGGCAGCAGGCCCAACATCGGATCCGCCGCAAGAAGCAGGGCGACGGGTTCGAGGGAATCAAGAGGCCGAGGAGGGGGCGCGCCGCATGTTTCGGCGTGCCCCCACGGAGGTGGAAAGAGAAGGTACAACCTTTCCTCCCGACGTGGGGCTGCGCAAGCGGCCAGCGCCGACGGGGTCGCGGTTGGTGCGAAAGGGTTCCCGTAACCCCGCCACCAGGCGACAAGTTGGAACATCATGAGGGTTTTAGTCGGTGCAAGTCCGACATAACCTGTCCTTGCCCCCGCGAGGACGGGTATGCGCAGACATTTCCCCCACGTTGATCAAAAAAAAAATTGCCTCAATTATACTTGGTATTTAATGAAAATGACGTGGGAAGTGAAGCAGCCGATCCCCGCTCCAAATTGTAAAAATACCACTTATAATCATTAAATGTGTCTAAATATAAAAGAAAAAAAAAAGTAAAAAACTATATAAACATATTTTTCACGATCAACCGTAATATATATATTAATATAAATAATGCCAACTAATTCAGATAGACGATAAAATCACGAATTAGAAATTTACTAATGTTCAAATCAACGACAGACGTCCACTGCTGGTCATGGCCCTTCCCCATAGACCTCTTCACCAATCGAAAAGTATAAGAAAATCCAGGACTAGGCGGATGTCGAATGACGATGATAATTATTTTCTTAAAAAATATAAATCAAGACGTTCCGTATAAAATAAAATAAATCAAATCTGTTGACTGATTTATCAAAAAGAGCCGCCATTTTGTTGTTCTCGCTACAGGATTTTGAATCTTCTCTACAAAAAAGAATAAAGACATTTCTTTATTAAATAACGTTAATTTTTTTTTAATTTAAACAACAGTTTAAATCAATTTAATTAATAGTATTAACTAATAAAGAGTATTAAATTGATTTTAACTGTTGTTTAAATTTTAATGTTATTTAATAAAAAAATGTCTTAACCCTTTTTTTGTGAAGAAGTTTCAAAATCCTGTAGCGGGAACAACAAAATGGCGGTTCTTTTTGATTTTCGTCACTTCGTAATAAATTTTAGTTGAAAATAGTTATAATTTTAGAAAATATGAAAACAAGCAATCGTTATCATGATGCTCAAACTTTAAGACTAACTCTCCTCTCAACCCACGGTGTTGCCAGTCTGGAAACGGTTTTAATAACCAATAATCAATTTAAACATTAAATATTTTACGGAACCCGAAAATAAATTTTAAAATGCTTTGTAAAAAAAGTATTAAAACTAGTTTGTACTGTTGCTTATGCTAAGAGCTTAATTCAACAACAATCTATGCAAAATGTTGCCATTCCAAAATGTGTTAGCTATTTTTATTATAAATTTTTTATAGTAATTTCTAGATGCATATGCCAATCAATTAATATACTTATACAGATCGACTATTAAAAAGTATACATATAAAGCCCACATAATGTTCCCTCTACTGGGACTCCGAGCCCTCCCTCATAGGTAGAGTCAAAGCCGTTCATCCTTGCTGGCCAAGAGTGATGAAGATGAATTAATAATGAATAACTTTTTAATATATGTTAATGTTATAAATTTATAAGAAACAGTTTTTTAAGTTGATGCGGAAACGGAAATAAGTCTCTACATTGAGGTATGTAGCCTACAATGCAATATTAAGATGATAAAAAAATTGTTGGGTTGAGATGACCTAGATTAATGTACATATAGATTGACATCGTGATTTTCTTCATCAGCCGATTGACGTCCACTGCTGCACATAAACATTATCCCAAAGATCTCAGTTTGCAATAAGATTTTATTACGTGACGTTCCGCAGAGAAGGTCTATCGAGCTGATGATGTTAATGCTGATGGCTGAGGTGATGATGACGAATTGCGACATTTGTACATAATGACTACGAATCAAGATGGTAGTATAAGAAATTTAAATTCAAATACACTATTCGGTTACGTAATAAAGGTAACATTTTAACCGTATCAAAATAGTTTCACTAAAAAAATAGATATACTTTTATATTTAACTACAAAAATAATCGTCTAACTTGCGTTTTTAACTGTTAGATCTTTTGTTCATTGATTCTTTTAAAACTGTGTTTATTTATGTTAAAATAACATTTAGGACGTTAAAGTACGTGAAGGACATTAGAATACGTAGAGTAAAAAACACACTTGCCTGATCCCACGGCTGGGATTCGTGACCTTTAATGAGGAAATTAAGGCCGTTTACCCACCGCGCTGGATAAATGTTTAATGACATGTCGGTTTCCCAAAATGGTATTTCTATCACCGGAAGTTCAAGCTCTATAGGGATTGAACCGGTTTCCATTTACTTATACTTACAGACAGCCATCCCTGCTTTTACCCCTTAAGTAAACACAACATAATTAGAATATTTCATTTGTATAAAAATGTTGTAGGTCAAAAAATGGCGGAGGTCTCATATTTTTAAAATCCAAATCGTGAAAGTAATTTCTATTAATATTAACATGCCATAAATAAATATATCTAAAATGAATATCACTACAAAGTGTTATCATATCACTTAAAACGATATCTTAAAATATTATTGCCAGCAACGTATAAACACAACACAGGAAGCAAAATGGATTCCTATCACATTTGACAAACAAATCGGTTTTGACAACACATTTTTTTTTATTCTACAACGAGACGGGCAAGACATACATCTGACGGTAATGATGATGCCAGAGACCGTATAGGCACCACCGCAAAGCCAAGTCTTGCATAATGTGGTGTATTGTATATCATCCTATCGATGGACGTCCTGCCTGTCTCAAAGCTTTGTTTAAAAAAAAACATACATTTGTAAATGATATAAACCCTGTTGAAATGTTTACATGGATTCCATATTAAATATGGCTCTGAACTGTGCATGCTCCTGTGACGGCATTTTAAAAGGAAACACTAAAAAAGTCTATAACTATAAATTATTACACTTAGAACTAAAATCACACTTGTTTTCTATCAACAAATATTAACTCTCAGTTACATATTAAAAGTTATACACTGTATAAATGTTTTGGAAACTTCAAAAGTTCAGGGAACGAGGCTTCAAGGCGGTGTTCCTCAAATACTGATGAGCGAGGATCGTGAGGTCCAGCTGATCTTTAGTCTTGCCGCAAGCGAATATTTCCCACTCGTTGTCAGTCTGTTGAAAATATATTTTTTTTATTCTACCACGCGAGTCAATCAGAATAAACACCCGATGATAATGATACGCCTTCCCGTAACAATGGAGCGATGGTTAGGATGATATACACTACTATATTGCGCTCGTCGCTTAAGGACACAATTGTTAAGCCATGTTTCTAGAACGGGCGCGTATATCCTTGCAATGTTTGTTTTACCGGAAGTTAAGTCTACTTACCCCAATAATTCCACTAGCTACAACGCGCTTTAAACCTGAACACTATGATGTTAGCACAATACTGTTTGGCAGTAGAAATAGGAAGAGTTATGGTGGTACGTACCGAGATCTCCAGCAACAGAAATTTACCACCTGTGCCACGTGTACCAGAGCGTACACGTGGGTCTAACATGCTTGATGTAGCGTATGCATGGACCTCCATGTATTATCGTAAACGAGTTACCTTAGACAATTAGCAAAATAAAATGTAATTAATACTAACCATTATCAATACTGGTTTCTCTACCGGAAAGTCGGTTGTCTCCTGTTCGAACTTAATCGACCTCACAGCCGACTTCTTCACAACCATCGGCTCACCGGACAAGCGGCGCACCTATAACGGAAGTTGCTTTTCACAGATTTCTCTCAACAATTGAGCAAAAGGTATTTGGCGATAAATTTACATAATACCCTTGTTGCTCTAGAACCATTTTTTAATTTATTTTTCTAACAGCCTCTCATTATCTATTTTAATAAATTTATTTATTATTAATTCCAATATTATTGTTGATAACGTGAAAAATAAATTGCATATTGAGTACTGTGAAAACGTTCACAAAACACGACACAACCCTCTGAATTAATTATCAATTCCTCGCAAAACGCCTATTGTAAAGTCGCTTTAAAATAATAAACCATTTACAATTGAAATTGGATACGAACGGGACGAGACCGTTCATTGTGGAACACATTACAAAAGACCTATGTCCAGCAGTGGACGTCCATCGGTTGAAATTGTGATGATAATGAATTAAAAGTGGTTCCACATATACAATTTAATAAAAAAGTTTTGTGTGTAAGTAAATCAAGGTCTGGCATTTTATTAATACAAAGTTAGCTTCAATATGTAGTACCACCTCTATACGTATGTCGGTAGTCGGAAAAATAACTGAAAAAATTTACTTGGCTAAAAAAGTCTCATCATAGTACTACAGTGGTGACACAGTTGCCAACTATTACTAATTAATAAAATAATTAAAAACAGCAGCTCTCGTTCAAATGGGACGTCCAACTATGAGCACTCGAGTCCCAATAATGGGAAAAATAAGAGAGCTGTTAATTAGTTATTATTAATTGAAATTATTTCTATAACTCATAAGCTTTATATACAGATACAAATGCCTATAACTATATTACTTTTCTAATATTGCATGCATTTAGCTACGAAATTAAAAAAAAAAAAACAAAACTCAAGTAGAATAATACATTTATTGAAATAAAAAAATGACATCGGATCATTTTTGGAATGGAAATGGAAATACAAACAATATTGACAGTGACTCTAAACTACAATAATAATAAAAAAAACACAAACTGTTTACAATATGGTTACCATATTACCACTACGGCTACAGAATAAATTAAAACAATTTAAAAAAAAAAAACATAAATTAGTAACAAAAAAAAAACAATTATTCAACAAGATAAATAAATATCGTTTTCTAAAATAAGAAATAAAGTGTAGATTCAACACTGGCCTGTCAATATTGTGATGGGAGCGGAAATGGCGGATAAAGGAAGAAAATGGCGGGAATAAGGTCGAGTATGTCATTTTATTATTTCAACTAAAGTACTTTAAGTATAGCCGCCGATTTACATTAAAATTGTTAATAGTTTTTAACAAAAAAATCTAGAAATAAATAGCTTCGTAATTAAATTACACGATCCACAACCGATGCGACTGAAAAGTTAATTTTAGTCATGATTATATTAAATCATTAGAATGTTAATAATTTTAACAGGCAAATTACAAAGCTAATTACTAAAACTTAGTGTTTTTTTAAATAAATAATATAAGAGGGATGAGGACTGGATCAACTATAAGGGATGTTAGTATTGCTTGTTTTTGGCAAAGGACTCCACAGCCTTTGAGCCAACGTAAATACTATGAACGTCGACGTTCCGTTCGATACTTTACAACCTAAAAATCCGTAATACTTGAAAATGCTTATAATTTAAAGTTTTTTTTTTACCCTAGTAACACTAAAATAATTTGGTGCATGGTAATCTTGAGGTATACTTTTTTGCATAATTACCCTAACCTTAAAATACCTTTAAAAAAAACTAATAAACACCTAGTTTTTTTTTAATTAATACATTAAAAAGAAATCAAAACGAATATTCATTTGATGAAAAATTCATCTTTGGTACTTAAGCCCTAATCTCGATATACGCTAATTATATTTTGGTGCGCTTAAATTTAAATAGAAAGTGAACATAAAAGTAGATGATCGAAATTAATTATTTAAAACATAATTATAAAATAAAAAGAACTGAACGAAATTCATTGACTAGTAAATATCAATGAATAGATAAATCATATAGACATCATCATCATCATCATTTCAGCCTTATTGCCCATCCACTGCTGGACACATCGATTGATATAATAAAAATATTAACATTACTCAGAACGAGATTCTTCACTTAGTAGTATGATTTGAACTATTTTAGTTTTAGTTATTTGGTTATTTTTTTTAATTTTATTTTTTAGTATTGGATAATCCGTCCCAGCAGTGGGAACAATAGGAGAATTGTATCATTATATAATAAAAACTTTACCACAATGTGTTTTACGCGTGAACAATTTTGACGGCAAATCATTTTGGTAAACAATTTATTTCTTTATAATTGTGTTGCCAGGATATCCGAACGTTGCGAACTTTTATGCCATCTATATCTTAATATCCGAAGAACAATTTATACAATCTTATCTACATCTAATTAATATTTTTCCTTTTTAATGTTATTTTAATTACTTGTGTAGTTAGTTGTTAATGTTTTAATTGCTAAATGATAAGTGTTTTAGTTAAAAAATATATGTTTTTCTTAATAAAAAACCAATTTTTTATGAATATTAGTTTTTGTTGTTCGCAGTTTTTTTTTGCCTACATATAAAAATGTCAAAGCAATATTCAGTTTCTTCGAATATAATAGAAAATTAAAATTGGATTAAATATTAATAATTTATAAATTCATAGTGATTTAAGCGTATAGATGGAACATTTTGTTTTTCAATATCCAAACGACTAATATTTGACCTCAATTTCACATCGTCTTAAGAAACAATGATGGCGGAGATGGGGAAGCGTGCTCCGGCTCCTCGTGCTAACAGTCGAAACAGTAATACTATTATATTGGCTGATATACAATATGTAGTATCAACCACCTCTGTTTGATCACTTTCCTTGTAACACAGACATTTTGGCCCCTGCTAGCTACCATCATCATATTGTAAATAAACCTTTATACGGATAACAGCGTTTCTGTTTCAATATAACAGAGCTGAAATAATCTGTTACGTGTTACTGAGCCGTTAGCCACTGCATCACGGGGAAAACCGAGATTGTAAAGGTTACCGAATTGGTTTAGAACATATAATAGTCGTTAGAGAACATGTCGTCTGTCCCTGAATCCTTCTCCTGCCACCATTGGTTCTCCTTTTGATGATTATCATTTTTATTGGTCATTATTTTATTAGTCAATATCTGATTTATGCATGTAGTAGACGGTTTCTGGTTGGTCACTTTGTATATGTGGTCCGCGAGCGCGTTAGCTAGGACCTCTTTGGGTGCTATAAGCGTACTGTTACCGCTGTCGCATGATAACTCGTTAGTCGATGTTATAGTGCGTAACCTCTCCGCGTTTAGCCGCGCGAACGTCCTAGGCGACTCTAAATTCGTTGACCCTAGGCTTGTTGAGTCAAGGTTCGTTATGTTCCTAAACACGTCCTGATTAGGGTTAATATGGTTGTAGGCCACATCGTACGGATTATAGGTGTTAGGTGTGGGATTAGTATGGACGGACCGGTGTTGTACCTTTGTTTTTTCTGTGATGACAGACTCTATGTCGATCTCTTCGTATCTAACGTTCTCTGGTGTGTTCTCAGCACTCATCAGGCTGTGAAGGCTCGTGGATTCTTCTAGAAGTGAATTCTTCACAATCGACGGAGGTGAGAAGAGAACTGAACTGTCTCCAGCAAGATTTTTACTCTGGAACAAGGTATAAATGAAAATTAATTAAACACAAGTTGCATTACATATAAAATAAAAATTGGTTTACAAGTTAAGTTTTGCTCACTTTATCACATACCATAAGTATATTAAGAATTTGTGATGGTTCAGTTTGTAAGACTGTAGTAAGCGCTATATCCCGAAAGAAACATGGGTTCTACCCTATCCAGTTTAAGCTTCCGGTAAAGGAAAACATCGAGATGACATCGACACGCACATTCATATATGCGCATATATAAAACTATGTATGTATGCATGTGCATACATGCGTGTATGTATATTTGTGTGTACACGTGCATGAGTCCGCTCACCGGTGTCTCGATGATAAATGACACATCGGGTACAACGAGGTGTGCGCCATGCACGAAGTGCGCGTGCGACGCATGAGGCGTACTCGTCGCAGCTCCCCAGCTGGTCGCAAGCGCTTTCCTTGCGCGCTTATGCGACGGTATGTTCTCCTTGCCCCTTCTCGCGCTGCCAATGCCCGAATCATTCACCTGTCACATTACATTCTTATGTCATGAATCATCATCATCACCGTTTCATCTTGTAATTATGCACGCCACAAATATTTATTATTAAATATACTTAGGCATATCTTTACACTAGGCACTGAATATCACACACCTGACCGTTGGCCTCCTGTTCAGCGGTAGAAGACAACATGGAGTCGTTCAATTGCACAGTGCTATCCGAGTTCTCCTCTCTCTGAATCATCTCCGTTATGTCTTCTACCAGCAACCCCGGACTAGACGGCTCGTATTTTAGACCCGACTTCTTGCCAAGTTCCGCCATTGCTATTTTAAATGGCGTCGGCGTCCTGAAAATTGATTTAATTGTATTATATATACATTGTATTAATCTCAAGTGTTTCTGTAATGATATGTATATTCATTGGAATTTGGTTGGTAGAACTTTTTCGTACTCGTCTGGCTGACTACCTTCCATGTATTGTATATCGACCGCTATATTAACTTCGGTATGTTCAAGCTAACATGCCAGAGCCCGAGTATTAACAGGAATCCAGGTCGATTCTAGAAAACCATACCACAATTTAAACTACACAACAATTGGACAGTAAATATGAACCGGGGACTAAATGCCTTGTATCAAAAAGATCATAGAATTTTACTTACTTAGGCGTAATGTTGCGCAATTGACTTCCGCCGGGGGTTATATTCGCCGGCGTTGGTGTATGAAGTAACGGACTGGCCACCCATTCCTGAAACACGACGCTTATTCAAGAACCTTATTAAATCTAATAATAATACTGGTATTATTATTAGATTTAATAAGGTCTTTGTTGCCGAATACCACCTCAACAGGCACTACCACAACCTTTTTCTGTCCAAATAGTAATGTGCAAACATTATGGCTTTCCAGTTTCAAGGAAGCTAATCAATTTACTATGGAAAGAGACAACGATTGCAATGTGATGCAGTCTGCATTATCCGAACAAGCCGCATTTTGTTATGAGAATTCGTATCAGGTAAAGGTGGCATTTCATCACTTTATAAAATAAAAATACCTATTTATCTGTCATGAACATAAACAAAAAAAATTAGTAATTATTCATACCTTGGCATATGTTCGGAGCGGTGTTGAGTCGAACGCCGGAAACGAGACTCCAGCTGGTGAGTTCAGGAACTGGGACGGGCTGAATGGGAGAGCTTTGATTGGAGTGATACCGGTGTCTCGAGATTCTATCGCTTTCTGTATAACGTCAGACCAAGGCTGCATAAAACGATGTCAAATTAGTTATCGTATAAATAAACTAACAATCATAACCTAACTGACAAAGAGAAGAATCGAAAGTGAATATCTGTTAACGTAGCGCAGCGGTAAGTAACTACGACGGTCCGTGATTCAATTCCAATACCACATATATTTCGATTAGTTAGTAGTAGCCGTAACAGCATTGCTGGGTTCATTTATTATTGATTTTAGCAGAAATTAACATATATTTTTTATGTCTATACATATTCAAAACAAAAATAAAATTTCTAATGCTTTTGATACAATACATGAACTCACATTGGGGTTAGCAGTGATATGAGTCTTTTTGACCTTCCCTCTCCGAAGAATAGGGGGCGGACTGATCGAAGACTCTGTAGATTTCTTCTTAGGCGATGTATAAACTGATGACCCATCTTTATTTGAATCCGTTTGCATTGCGAAAGACCCTAAAAACATTTATTACAATTTATTAACGTAATAATAGCTATAAATTAGTGACAGAGACAACCATAGCAGGAGACTGAGATGTATGATTTTAGGTCCTCGCTCTCTTTACTTCTGTAGCATTTGCCTGATATTTTAAGATATCTTACTTATAGTTTAAGTACCAGGTATAAAAAATCGTTAAGGTAACGAGATTTATCATCTACGACTCTAAGCGAAGAGTACAGTGTGGTGCAGTATATATATCATTCCAACTAGCATTACATTGTTATGGACGGAAGTAGTGCTTACCATCAGAGGAATGTCTCCTCGCCGCTTTGTATAATAAAAGAAAAATCGTATGAATATATTTTTAAAATAGTTTACCTGAGTTGTGAATATCATTTTCAGAAGATATTGTTTGCGACAAATAACTTTTAGTTGGTGATTCCGATTGCATTGTATCTATGGTGGCGTATCTGAAAAGATGAAATTTATAATACATTTTTCTTAATAACAATTATCATTTCTTATATAATCTTAAGTGACAATGATTCTGAAAATGGTAGAGTGTGCTGCTCGCCTCTAATACTCTAGCTTTTACATGTTAACGAGCTACAACAAAACAACATTGCTATGTTCTTACTGTTACCGATTTTTAGTAAACTAGCATATGATAAAAAAAAATATTTATACTTTACTCACTTAAACGGTGATTCTACAATCTCAATAGTGTCAGCTGCTACTAAACCTTTTCTATCTGGCGATTTGTGCCCATGTGTTTGCTGCTGTAAGTTGTGTAGCTGATTTTTTAGCAGTTGCCTAAAATGCAGCACTGGCTTCGAGGTTGACTGATTTGAAGAATTACTCTTCGCTGAATCATTGAACGGATCTTGCCAGTTCTGAAAAACAAAAGAAAATTAAAGATAAATTTTGTAAGTAATATCGGAGAGGAACTTACTGATTTGTCTATTCAACATTAACCATATATGTATCTCTCTACAATTATATTTTTTATATTTTGAATAAGATAAATGAATTTAGTATTATAATAGAGATATATATGTGGTTAACAAATTTATTTTTTGCACATACTGGATGTAGGTCTCTGTTGCCCGAGACTTTTAGTTACACTACAGTCGTATTTCTATCGCCAAACAGCAGTGTCCAATATTCCTGTCTTCCGGTATAGTGTTGTAGGTAGTGAATTTACTACTTCTACTTAAAATCTTGTTTCAAAACGATGACTACAATGTGATATAGTGAAATAATGTTAGTGCATAGCACAGAAAAATTGCAAATCACTCCTTCATGGTTGAAATTGGTGCTCAATCGCAGCACTTACCCAGATAAACTCCGGTATCAAATACCTACCACTAAGACATACAACATAATCATAAATAGTACATGGTAAATCATCATAATCGATGAATTATAAAATAGATTCAAGACGTCCAATAAAAATGTTAAATCTACTATAAAGAAAGTTAGTCAAAAAAATTATTAAACAAAAAATAAAGGCTACATACATACATAAGCATACTTTAACGATCTGTAAGCTGTAATGACTCAGTTTAGTAAGTCGGTCGTACCCGCTAAATAGCTAGAAGAGTGTGGGTTCGATCCCCATTACGCTTGTGTCCGGTAAAGGAAAATATCATGGGATAATCTACCATGAACAACATCTTCAGACATTGGAAAATAAAAATTTAAAATCCAGCAACCCACACTTTCCCAGTGTCGTGGGTTATTGGCACTGACTTTCTCTTTACAATTGTAGGCTCTGAGTTCCAGGAGTGGTAAAATTGAAAAATCTATTCATTGTTAAATAAACTCAATTCAAAATAAACAAGACTAAATAATATACATAAACAATGCAAACAAAAAAAGTTATGGTTTAGAACGATTATGAAATTTAATTTCAGTCCATTGTAAGTACTTACATTTGACATGGTGTTAAGTGACAATGAGACCGTGGATAGTGAAGAGTGAGCGTCGCGCACTCACTCCGAATACAACGGCTCTTAGATTTTGAAAGCCAAAACACGACAGCGTTGTTATGGCAACATATTCAATATTAGTGCGGAAACTAGCCAGGCCGGGTACTTAGAACCCCACCAATCAATGTACTTCACGCGTAGCCGCGTTTAGTATATGCGCCACGGGGACACGTCTCCACTTGATTATGAATATTTCTGCTTTAATTCTTTAGCAGTAAGATATATTATCATTATGAATAATTATATTTTATTGAGTCCTGCAGTATGCCAATCTCATGGTAAGTGATACAGCAGCCCATAATACTGTGGCGCTAAGTTAAAATTATATAAACTAAACCACATAATTCTCGTTCCTTTGAGACATGAGATGTTGTCTCGTTACCCTAGTAATTTTACTAGTTACGAGGTCGTACAAACTTGAACAGTAATATTTGCACACCTAACACTAATGAAAATATATATATACTGAATATATATACTGATTATAATCATATATAATTTGGACAATAAAAAATTCATTATCGTTCTTTAAAAAGAAATATATATAACAAAAAAAAAAAACTAACACTGTTATAAACGACTTGCGATTTCTCTTCGATAATATCGCATTCGTTATTAAGGGTATTAACGTTACTATCGCTATACAACGCGATCCTGCCAGGCTTTACCCGCGCTTGCTTCCGCCGTATGTTCTCGTAGCTGTCCAACAGTTCCGGTTCGTATTTCCGCCTCATTGTAGAGTTCCAATGATTTTTTATAGCGTTATCGGTCCTGCAAATTAAAAAAACAAAAAGGATTTATTTAACATGCAAAAGAAATTATTTCTATACTATAGCGGAAATGCTTGAAGCATTGGCCAAAACAGATTGATTTAAGACATAATTTGGGGTTTACTGGTTTGTATATATATTTAAGAAATGTATTTACATACTTAAGTATTTTTCTACAAAATATATATTAATGTGTGTTTGTGTATCAATAATAACATTTCTATAAGATAACATTTTATACAAGTAACTATTTACTTTCTTTTACTCAATTCAATAATTTACTTAGTAGAGCCCTCATTCCTGGTTGGATCTTAAAGAATGCCAAGAGGCACATAATTAACCGGAACTGCTTATGAATTATGGCCAAACCCACGTTAAAAGAATACCTATAGACATTAAGACTATCTGATGTAGTCTCAGTTTTTTTTATTTCAATAAGTCTTTTAAATAAATAAAAAATATATGTACTCAGGATACATTCGAGTATTTAAATATGTATCTTCACTCACCTGCCCGGCAATAGCTTGGCAATCTTGGCCCACTGGTTACCAAGCTGTTTATGCGCTTGGTATATAACCCTGTCCTCGTGTTCCGTCCACGCTGTCTTCTTGATTGCAGGGTTTAGGTGATTGTGCCACCGCTCCCTGATGAATCATAATTTTAGTTCGAATAAATATTAATATCAATTATGGAGTAGACATAACCAGCATAATTTTTTTTTTATTCTACGAAGTGACGGGACTGACAGGATGTTATAATTAGGATGATATACATAATTAGGCTGTGCTCGTCGCCTAGCAATCAGATATTACTTGTTTTTTTTTTAAAACAGCCAATTTACATCCCTATTGTTGCAGCACAGGCCTACCCTCAATATGAGCACGATGAGGCCATAGTCACCATGCAGGCCCAATGCGGATTGGTGACTTCACACACACCTTAGAATAAATTCTAATTCATGTGCAGGTTTCCTCACTATGTTTTCTTTCACCGTTTGTATTTCGCTGGTGTAATTATAGTTCACAAATGTACATAACTTAAAATTAAGTCATTGGTGCATACCGAGATTCGAACCCGCGGCCTTCGGAAAGTAGGCCCCGCGCTCTAACCATTAGGCCAGCGAACTTACTTACTTCTTGTTACTCTAGTAATTTCTCAAGGTACAGTGCCATTCAAGACAATACACAGTTATTTGCACACTACTATTTGGCGGCAGAAATCGACGTTCTGGTAATACTTATAACTTACACAGTACTAGCTTATAGGTCTAGCTTTTACTAACTTCTTTTAGGGACATAATGTTTTAATAGGACAATGTCTACTACTAACCTGCATTGTTTGCCTATCCTCCCCTTTAAATGCCTTGCAATTAAGGTCCATTTCTTCGGACCGTATTTCGCGACCAACTCCATAACCTTTTCGTCTTCCTGAAAATATAAAAACCATAATTCATAACTTAAATAATAAAACCTAAATTCATAGTTTTTAATAGACAAATGTTTCATAACAGTAGAGCGCCAAAAATTATATATACATATATTTAAAAAGTTTCTAAATTCGACGCTAGTTTTTTTATATTTTATATTGGTAACATGACGATTACTGGTAAGTTTGATGAATGAATATTTTTGTTTTATTATCAAAATTTACATAACAATTTTTATGGATATATTTAAATTGCTCTTTATATTACAATATTAACATGAAAAAAACATTAACAATATTTACAAGAAAATTATTTTAAACTGTTATATTTCATCAATATACGACGATATTTTGTTGTAACATTTACAAGTCATAATAATGTATGAAAGTTGACAATATTCTACTTATATTATTCACCATTTTATGGCTGTTTTTTGTATAAATTATGCCAAAACTATACACAGTGACTATATATTTAAAAAGAGGACTAAAGGTTTCTTTCACTATAATATACAGATTAACTAAATCTGTAGTCATAGTTAAGTTTTCCTTATTATGACTAACTATACTGAATCGTAGATTTTATTGAATTGATTTATTTCTATATATCTTTAATCAATTCCCATATAACACCTTTTTAATTTAAAGGCCTCCAATAAAATTTTCCATGGATACATTGAAACGCGTCTTTGATATAAAAAAAAACCGATACAATATAAAAATATCAATGGCAATGATAATAAAGATTGAGAACAATAAAAAAAAACTATATAAAGAACCACCCAAAGTGTTTATAGCGTGCGAAAATTCGTTACATCGCAAGGTGAACAGGTTTGTGGGCGGAAAGTATGACTCCTCGATCAGCTGTGAGGATGGCTGAGCAACGCTTTAAGATTGAGGCGTGCTATGGTGTATGTTATTACTATCGTAATAGTCTAGTTTTTTGATTATTTGGCGACTATCTAAATATATATATTTTTTTATACAGAATGCATTAAATGTCTTTATACTGTGATACAAAAGGATATGTTCAGAAATCTACGAGTAAAAGGTTTTGTTTCTATATATAAACTACAACTGGTGGTAGGTCTTTGTTGCTGGAGACCCTCTATGTAGGGACAAGAATAGCTTATTTCTGCCGTTAAGCAATACTGTGCAAACATTACTGTGTTCCGGTTTTAAATGCGTTGCAGCTAGTGAAATTACTGGGATAACCAGACTTGGCATGTTATATCTCAAAGCGACGAGCACAATGTAGTCGTATGTATATCAAGATAACTAGCGCCATTTTGTTATGGTCAGGCGTATCACTTACCATCAGGTGAACGTCTCGCTCATCTCGTCGCTTCGTCGAATATAAAAAATTACACAAGCATTCATTTTTATTGTTTATTAGGTAGTTTAGAAATCATAGCTGCATAATAATTTAGATCTAGTTTCAGTCAGTGTCTAGTGTTTTTTGTGATCTTAAAAGTAATATAAAAAAATATTACATAAAATATAAAAGCGATTACTAAGAAAAATCAATGAAATATATATTTAAACCGACCAAAACTGGTTATATGTAAACCATATCACTGATAACGTTATCGTCGCAATGAAAACCGATAATTTCAATGTTATTATAACGTTAAACTATATTTGTCTATTAAGTCATGCAAACGCTAGCTCAAATAGAAGAGCATACAGAAAAAAAACCTGGACAATCCAAGGCTAACTAGGAACATGTCATGGCCTAAAAATGACGCAATGAAACATTCAAACAGATGCCGTTTTGTATTTATGACTACACTCAGTCAATGGATGCAAAAAAGATCTCGCTTTAGATTATCAAGTCTGAATTTTAAATAATATAAGCTACTCCCTATTGTATGCTCTCCAAATAATTATTACAGTGAATATGATGGAAGAAATATATATTTTTTAATTAATTTAGCTTATATTACTATATTTAGTTTAGTAGTGGTAGGGCTTTTGCCAGAAACCGTCTAGGTAGGTATCACCGCAGCTCGTATTTCTGTCGTCAAGTATGCAAACATTACTGTGTTCCGGTTTGAAAGGCACTGTGGCTTGTGAAATTATTGAAATAACAAGACTCAATATATTGTCTTAAGGCGACGAACATAATGTGGTGTATGTCATCCTAACTAGCGGCACTTTATTATTGACAAGCATATCATTTGACCATTAATACAAGCATCACCAATGTCATTTTTAGTAATGTTAACTGTATGTTGGACCGACGTATATATATGTCAGTAGTTGAAATGACATACACTGCATCATATTGTGCACGTCGCTTTGAGATATAAGATGTTAGATTTCGTTACCCAAGTTTCACTAGCTACAGCGCCCTTCAAATATGAACAAAATAATATTTGCACAATACAGATTTGCAGCGGAAATAGGTGTTGCGATGGTACCTAGATGATACCTAGGTGGTCTGTGGCAACAAAGACCTACCACCAGTAAACTCCGGGTTCACATAGGGAAAGCGACAAGATTCTTTATCCACTACGCTGGCCAAATGTATGTTAATGGATGTGACATTTCAACGAAAGCTGTTGTTCCTGAAACATAGATTTTCTCATAATACTTTCCTTAATAAGAAACTCAGATTAGGTTGGGAAAAAACATTACCTATAGAAACGGCCGCACCAAAACTAATCTTTCAGCTTCACTACTCCCTTGACTAATCATCAATAAGCCATAACGATTTATTATTATACACTTGTAACAATTCAATTATATACTAAGTTTTCCAATTAGCAATGTGTATATAAAATTACAGATCTTTTAAGATTTTTTTAAATATTACTACTCGCATAGTAAAAAGGAAGAATGTATGAATGCTTCTACATCTTTTAAATAATAATAGGTAGAAGATTGGGTATTATATACAAACGTAAAAAACCCAACATCCGCAGTGTCGGTGATGATGTCACAGTAAACTGCATTCCAGATCAATAGACGTGAGAACGCGTAGGTTTTTCGTGAGGACTTAAAAAAATATATAATTTGCATAGGTTATAAATTTAAACTATCTTGTAGACCTACGGAACTATACACTAAATATACTGATTAGTGATCGCAAATCAGTTTCTCATATATTATATCAATTCGCGCTCATAAAATTAAATTCTTTATAACAAAACAATCCAACACGACTATAACATTGCGTTTTTTTTTATATTTTTATAATCTACATAATTTGAAGTGTACTTAGCATTTTGCATAACAACAAATATTATATTCCTATGTACTTAATGCACTGTTAATGTTTTTGAACTAACCTTTTCGATAACTGTTAAAAGAAGAAACTTTCAAAGATGTTGTAATGTAATACGAAAAACTGTTTTACAGCTTAAAAATATAATTGCTATAACTCGTTTAAATTTTTTTTAATAATAATAATAAAAAAGAATATAATAAGAATAGCAAGTTCAATTGAACTGGTTCACTCATATAACGAAACATTATCACAAAGGTCATATGAAATTAGGTCAATTGTTAGGATATTGTAGATAAAAAGTTATTTCAATAACTAATATAATATTTTAGCACAATTTTAATGTAGCAGACTATAACGCGATGCGATTATGTATGCAAAAAGTAAAAAAAAAAACACCACCGTGATTTAATCAGCTGTTCTCCATTACGTCAACGTTCTGGCCTCAAGGACGTAATTTAAAAATTATTAGCTATCAAAAGTAATTCCACGACACAATGAGCTCTGGTATTAATAGCTTTGAGCAAGGGCTGTCGATTATAACTTTATTATTACTTAACCTTCATTACATATGGTATTAAATAACAATGAAGCTGTGGATCGCAAACTGGCTCGCTCAGAATACCACCGCTCTCAGAGATGTGCACGGAGATTTCGGGTAAGGTATGCAAACCACAAACTAAATCTCTGTGCTTATGTATCATCATCAGTATATCGATAGTCGTCCAATGCTGTACAGGCCTCCCACATCGATCAGTCGAGGCATTCAGCGGCTTCCCACGACTCTCACCAGATCATCGGTCCACCTCCTTAAGGCTTTCCAACACTAAGCTTGTCTATACTTAAAAATAACCTTACTAATTTAACAATTTAGTCAATTTAGTACTAATTTAGTAAGTGGAAGCATAATTGTGTAGCTTTTGGGTAATTTGAAAGATTATTATTCAGATAGGTGTAGGGAGTAAGGATATGCACTGCTTATTTGCCTGTATGGTTGCGCTCTCCACCTGCCGTCTCTCATATGTTGACAGCCGGAACACAGCCATAAAATACAGAAATATATTCTATTATTGATTTAGTGTACCAAATTTCCAACATGTCGCCATGGAAACAAATTAGGGATCTTCGTCTTACAAGGGAAGCGATTAACCAGTGCTCAACGTGAAAATATGTTTGCTCTGCATTTTGTATGCAATAAAATAAATTTGAAGACAAAAGAGAACTAAACGCCATTTAGATTCGAACCTGGCCGCTAGCCCTAACGTGGCGGTGACTTTAAATTCATACAACGAACCGTCAAACAATAGGTTCATTCATAAAATCTTAGAAGCTGCGTAGTTATTTGTGAGAATGTGTCATTTGCGGCGTGTGTTGTTTTTAAAGGCATTGTCGGAGTATGAATGGGCGAAAATTTATGAACATTCAAAAGCGCTTGATATCGATTGTTTTACAGTTACACGCGAAATACAATGAAACAATAAAAAAAAATTATCAAATATTAATATCTAATGCATTACGCGTACGTTTATATATCCATCCAAACAACGAAATATTTTAATACCGACGTTTCAGGACGTGGACAAATACTGAAATTTGTACATGTTAAACAAAAAGCTCAAATTTCAACCCATTAATAATGTAGAAATCCTTAATAATAAGCTATTTGTGTAGTTTTTTTTTATAACTCCTCATGATATATTTTTAATTTTAAAAGAAAGAAAATATTGCTCTCGGTTTAACAGAACATGGGTGATCGACCAAGACGTTCCTCTGAAGGTAAGTGATACGCCTGCCCATAACAATGTGACGCTAGTTAGGAGAAGCAAGATGATAAGTTTCTTTTATTACTATAGAAGTATTTCTAGCTAAATCGTCTTCAGAACCGGAACATAGCAATGTTTGCAGTTTGCCGGTAAGCGTAACAGCAGCGGTGATACCTGCCTAAATGGTTTCCGGCAATAGAGACCTATCGTTTTGAGTTTCATGGCAATAATAGATAGTACAACAGCCACTAGTTAGCTCATAATTATTATTAAGAAATTATTCTCGTCCCATATCCTACCTTGACCTTTTGAAGTTGATGAGGAGAAGAGAAGAAAAGAGAAACACTAGACATTAAGGAATGAGGAAGGTCGGTCAAATTTGCATAGAAACAAACGAAACAATGAATGGGCGTGCGCTATGCGCCGTATGCAATTCAGTGTTAGTGACCTCTGAGTCACCGCACGTTATGATGATAGACGCACCGGCAGCAGAGGTGTGGACCTAACAATATTATTAATTGAGTGCTCATATACTACACTCAACATCGAGGATTGAATTTCGTGACGATAAAATTTGTGACGGTATTAGTACTCCTATAATTGTAATCTTTCAATTTTAAATTCGACGGATGTATTCGAATGACGAAATACAATGTTTTTTCGACAGATACAGGCAGGACGTTCACCTGATGGTAAGGGATGTGCCTATAACAATGTAGAGTAAAAGACCTGATTTACCTCTTTTAACTACAAATGCCTTCCGAATGAAAAGGTACAATGTTTGAGTGTCAACGACCCGGCATTTGTTTACACTTCACTACAAAGTACTGCACACACCGTTATCACTTAGCGGCGTGGTCACAGGCGCATGTGAAAGTTGGGTAATAGATTCGGAGCCGAGAGGATTACGAAATAGTGAAATGTACTTTTTTTTCTAACTTATCACAGTTGTCTCTAAGATTACAATGAAATATAGTTTAAACATAAGTGAAAAATAAATAAATATATATCTGTTTTGTGTTCTATTTCAAGTTCATATAAATCTCGAAACACAGGAACATGTTTAATATAAAAAAAACTCGATTTGCTTAAAACTTTCTCTTTAGTTAGTCCGGAGTAGTATCTATAACTACAAACGGAACTGGTTTCGCTTTACGAGCGAGATGAAGTTAAACGAGTATTAATGAACAGTATTGTATGTAGGCTTAAAACCCTACCTCTTTCGTCCATGGTCCCTTGACTAGTTCCGGATTGACGACCTTCGTCCACCTCTGTTGGCATTGGACATCAGACCGGTCGGTGAATTGGGCGGCAATTGTTTCCCAATTGTCGTTATACATCCTCACGTAGATTTTGAGCCTTTTGTCCTGAAATTAAGCGACATTATCGATTAACATAGTTATGGTTTATTTTAACATTAGCATATAACAAAATTCACACGAGTCAAAAATATATAACATTATTGTTTTACGCTTTGAAAAGCCTCATTGCCTTATCCATTTATTATTTTAATAACTAAAGAGGGGAACCCATTTCATGAGTTACAATAACTGTTCTTACAATTACAATACTCTTTAACTTGTATCCTGTAGTTAAAAATATATTTTAAAAATAGTAGAAACAGGAGAAAAAATAAAACGTTTCAAGGGTTATCCCATTATTCGCATCTGATTACATAGTCACTAAAAACTTTATATAAATAAGAAAATTTATTGCATGGATGTACTTAAAACTCACAAAATAATTACTGTAATATGACTTAAATTATATGTATTATATATTTACATCCCTTAAAAAATTTAAAGCTTAACATGTCGGTAGGAAATAATATAATGTTAATGGAAACGGAAACCGAATATTATAACAGGTAATAAAGGGTTTGAACTGTCATAAATGGATAATAATAAGTTAAACATTTCAAGAAGACGCTAATTATATGAGCAAGCCATAGGAGTCGTGACGTCTCCAGGACACCGCAGTACTTACATAAATACGTACAGTTGTATAGATTAATTACTACTTAACATTACCAAGGGCATTTACAAGCAGGGCCTGGTGAACAGGATCGCGCAAAACCTATGCTTTTCACAGTTATAATCTTGAGAGGAAGGCTAACTAAGGTCACCGATATAGTCCCAAAAGATTGCTAGTCTCAGATGGCAATGGGCAGGACACATCGCTCGATCCACTAACAGCCGATGGGGCATTAAGGCTGTCGAATGTCTACCGCGTATCGGAAGACGTAGTGTTGGCAGATTGAACCCCCCCCCCCCCCGGTACCACGTGGTCCAACAATCTGGTGAAGATTGCTGAAAGCAGCTGGGTGCGAGCAACGCAGGATCGATCGATGTGGAGATCTTTAGGCAAAGCCTATGTCCAGCAGTAGACTTCTGTCGACTGATAATGATGACGACGATGATGAGGTCTGTAGCCACCTTTCCTCCTTTTCTGAGACCGTCATAGTTCACAAAGAAGCTGTTGAGCAAAATCAAGATAGGACAGATGCATCAAACAGAGACGTAAACAAGCCGACATACAAACCATCCGGCTATCGTTTTTTTTTATACAAAGATTTTCTTGTGTTCACAAACCATAAAATGTAAAGAGATCGTATGAAAAAGCGTAATTATATTATTTCATCAATATGCTCATAAACTACCTAAGTGCAATCATTCGTTCATCATCAAGTAATATAATGGTGAATCATCATTTTGTACGTACTTGAAGGAACAATTTTTAAATTTGCCGGAATAAATTATGGTAAAGATCAAACTTACCTCCTCTTTCGTCCAACGTCCCCTGTTGATATTCTTCCTCTGCCCAGAGCTTTTGGTTGTAGCCGGCCCATCGTCATACGCCGTCGAGTCCTCCGAATACTCACTTGTTTCAGAATCATAGCCGCTACGTCTGCAAACAAAGGATAAAGATAAATATCTTAATTAATTAAGCCTTTTTCTATCTAGACCGTATAATAATATTTCTCTTGATCCACTTAACCAAAGGTCATAAACTCAATTTGTCTACTATCTAACTTATACTGGACAATTTGGGATTACATGGCTGCTTTAATCTGTCTGTAGTGCTGCATTCTGCAGAAGGAAGTATCATCGCCCAGTTTAAGAAACGCTGAACTTGAAGCATCTAATACTTCTGTGCTTTTAACGCTCATTAAATCATTTCCGGTGGACGTCTTGAGTGTTGCAAATATTTTTACATTACTAACCGGTTTAGTATGTACATGCGAACATATTTCCATTTTCCTATTCAGAAAATAAAAATTATTTATATGTGAAGCATGCATTTTTACAAGATTGTTTTATTTTCGCTATGTATCTGTGTACAGTCTTTATAATTGGGCTTATTAGTGTTATTTTTAATCTATTTTAAATATTATACATTAATTACAATCTTGAATAATAAAAAGAGTAACTTAAAAAAAAAATAGACGGGCAACCTGTCCTTATCTTTAATCTCCAGCATATGCTAATGTCTTAATCTCATAAGTATGATATACATTTGGACCACCAAGAAAACATTTTATATAAAACAACTTATGTGCAATATAATGTTTGTTGTAATATTAAGTAAAATTGAGATTCATAGTAACAAAGAATTTTAAGTCGAAATAACTTTCAATATGAAAAAAAAATTATTAGCGTATTAGTTGATATGAAGGTACGATGCAAAATGTGTTACTTAGAAATTGACGTTTATATTAAAACTCTTACAAGCTACTATCATTAGTATGATATTACTTTATACTAAAATATTTCTCTGTCACACACTAACCTGCCTTGGCCCATAAAACGCGAATAGAATAATACAAGGAACCAGGTATTAGATTGTAAACTGGTATGAAAATTGTCTTCAGAAGAACTTTCCGCAGATGAATTACGGTCACTGACATAGCCAAAAAGATTGTTAGACTTAAGTGGTAGCGCGCAGGGCACATTACTCGAAGGTTCGACAGCCAATGGCCATTGGGTAAGGCGTACCGGTACACATAGCGTTGGGAGGCCTCCCACTAGGCGGGCCGACGACCTGGTGAGAATCGCGGGAGCCCACTGGATGCGAGCAACGCAGGACTAATCGATGTGGGGATCTTCAGGTGAGACCTATGTCCAACAGTGGACGTCTATCGGCTGATGATGGTAACAATTGTAAAAGGAATTAGAAAAAAGGATAGAATAAGGACAAATGTAAGATAAGAATGTATAGAAATAAAGAAATGAACAAAGAAATGTAGTAGAAGTAAGGATGAAAGGCTAGAACGAGGAATGTAAATAATAACTATACAAAACAAAAGGCATGAAGCCGAGGCCCAGAAATGCCCGGAGGAAGGAGCGTTCAAATAATAAAAAAAACCGCATTGAGAACAGTGGGAAATGAGCCAAATCTCCCCCCATATGAATCCCCACAACCGTGGAGATTTTTGGGGGAGGCCCATGTCCAGCAGAGGACGTTTATCGATGACGACGAATATATATTTCAGTCCTTAATTTTTGTGAGGAAATTCTCCATTTCCTGGTCTTTGATATGATAACGAAAGCATTATACTCTAACCGACTAGTAAGTTTTTATCCTAAGTAAATATAATAGCTCATTTCTATAAAAACTAATAACATGTACCCAGTGAAATTACTGGGGGTAATAAAACTTCACATGTGTCAAGGCAACGACCATAATGTAGTGCTGTTTGTCTGTAAAAAATTTAACACAAAAGAAATGAAGCTATTAAATTTCATACAGTACACTTAAAACAGTTAAACCGTAAATGTTAAAACTTACTCATCCAGTAAGTTTATATTTATAAAAAAAATAAATAAGTAGTCTTTCGTAAAACATCTTTAAGAACCTTCACTCCAGTTCCATGCCACAGAGGTCAATGTCGTTTAATCTCCGAATTGCAAAAAAAAAAAAACCGCGGGGCGCCAATCATTCTTCAATTTGTAGACCGTATAGCATTCCCAGAACTATGACGCTTATTACACCCCTTGGGAGAGTAGCACAATGTAATGGAAACCTTGTTACAAAAGCTGTAGAGGTCAAGATTGGTTGCGTTGAAATGAAACCAATTTGCAGCACTATAACACATACCGGTTTTGAGGAAACCCAATAATAATCCCTGCGTCCGAGACACGATGAGGTAAGAATAGGAATAAAAATACTTAAGTTAATTTATGCATACCAAACGATACATCAGCTGATTCCGAACATGTATGCGAAGTCATTCATTGGCAATGTCGGACGCGGTTGTTAAGGATACATTGAATATTAAGTGTTGAATGAAACCGGCACATTATAAATAAATGGTTTAAGGTAAATGTTCTTTATTAATGCATATTTTGTATAAAATACAGAGAAAAACGATCGTATAGTAGACGGCATTGTTATAAAATATCAGATAAAACTTGTATGATTTATAAATAACAAGTACAACAGAACTTACATATATAACATCACGTCGAATTAATGATAAATAAACGCCGATGATCTCCTCCGAATAACCTCCATATTCACAAAAACAATTTAAGTAGTAAAATTAAAACATAAAACCAAACATTTGCACCAAATAAGTAATACTTGAAATATAGATCTTTCCCACCAAAACTTCAAGTTATGACATGTCTACATTGAAAGGGAACTGCACACTGCGTTCACCCGAAACACACTGACAAAGAAGGGAAATTATCCCGACACCCACACTAAATAACATTTATACATATATATACACTTACACGAAACACACACACACACACAAAAGCCACTATAAGGGTAAAGAATACAAAAACTTTAAGGGTCGCTTCGGCAATGCTTTAGAAAAGGACTGAAATAACATTCGAGGGCACGAGCAAAAGAGAAGTTAGATACGGTACAGAAGTCATACCCACCAGTGGGAACGCGACGCAAGCGTGCTTAGGTAAGCAGGTGTAAACAACATGCATAGGAGAAGAACAAAGAAAATTGATTTCATGCTTCTTATACCCAAGCCAGTAATGATCATATTAAAACCTGTCTATAAAATAATATTTTTTATATATATACAAGAACGACTAGACTTGTTCGTATAGATATATATCATATATATGCAGACCACTTAATATTCTCAATACTGGGACTCTGACGAAAGTCTTAATCATTCAAATTATTATCCAGAAATACATCCTTTTTTACTCACTAATATCGAATTACATATATCAGTGATATATATAAAAAAAACTACTAATGGCATGTTTCTGTTGCCGGGACTGTCCAGGTAGATACCACCGCAGCACCCTTTCTGCTGCCAGACAATGGAGTGCAAACATTACTATGTTTTAATTAGTGAAATTACTATTTAACTTATCAAATCTCATTACTGCGTGGAATATAAAAAAAAATTAATAAACCAACGCATATGAAGTTTACCGATCCCCGTTACAGGTTATGCAACGATACTTTGAATTGGAGCGAACAAAAAATAGCCCCTCCGCGTGAGGGAGAAATAGCGGATATTGGAATATTTTCGAACCCAGAACTTATCGTTTTTGCATATCGTCGAGTGCTCACAGATGTTATATGTCCGTCAGCTGCGGGCCCGTAAAGTATTAGACCACACTGCTGGTTCAGATAAAACAAAAAAGTGAACAACATTGGTAACAAGGATTACGACTACTTTCCGCTTAGTAAAATATTACCACATTTTAATAGTAAAAAAAAATATATAAAATAAAAACGATTTGATACTGATACATAGCCTACTCCTGTCAAATAGTCCTGTGTGAATATTTCTATGTTCTGATATTAAATTTAATATCTATGTTAATGTCTAAGTTGATAAGCCCAATGTGGTGCAGTGTATAACATCCTAACTAGCACTGGTGGTCATGCACACGACTCGTGGCTCGAGAAGAGAAATGAAAAAAAAAAATAAGAAAATAAAGAGAATGTATATAGAAATATAATGAAAAAAAGGTAATTAAAACTGTTATATATACTTAGGATATTTAGTTTAGTATATATGCTAAGTTTCTGATTTGTAGTACAATTTAAAGAAAGTTAGTTGTTTCATTTGGAACTATTGCGTAGATTTAAGGAATTATATGTATTTCTGTTCCTTCAACTACAAGTCCGTTAGGAGAGCATTTCCAACTCATAAAAAAATTATTTTATTCATACAAAAAAAATATTTAAAAATACTAAAATTATAATTTTCCGTACAAACAGCTGTAGAAAATGTAGGCAATTTTAGTAACACTATAGACAATTTCCTGGATACAGATAAGTGTGATTCAGTATAGTGAATGTTATAGGGCAATGTCAGATATCGTCATAGTAATGATACAGTGATAAAGTTTTTCACACCGGATTTACGACACGTCTGAAGATAACATGCGGAAATTTTGTAACATATAACATAAAAACCGGTGGGTTTGTGAATTTAAACTTTAAGGTCATAAATTTCCTCAATACGATTGTTACTTCTCAAGCCCGGTTTTTTTTATGTAAAACAGACTTTACGACAAGCTAAATAAATTTAATAACGAGTTATAATAATAAATATTTTAACAAGTAATTTTATCATTTGTAGAAAAAATTTAAGAATCCTGAATTTTGATGTGTATTGCAGTGTGTCCTGGAGCATTTTTGCAAACTAGATGTTAGAAGAGCGCTTTTTAATCACACCTTTGATGATACGACAGAAAAAAATTGATCTAGATTAAAAAAAAACATATTTTTAAAACGTTTTATTAGTATTATTTACGTTACGAGATATATTTGGTTTCAATTTGGACCTTATGTCATAGGCCTACGGAACATTTAGATCGGTAAGATGCGTCCTACAAAATTTTTAAGTATTGTAGTTTTTATGAAACTATCGTTTCATTTAGCTATACTAACATGATGGAGAGTAAATAATGCTAATAAAACGTTTTAATAATTATATTTTTTTTAATCTAGATCAATTTTTTTCCGTGCCATCATCAAAGGTGTCATTAGTAATACTACATTAGTACTATCGTCTGTCTTCGTTTTCGGAAACGGTCTCCTAATACACTATATATTCTAGTACATAACTATAAAATAAAAAAAATTGACATCGAAAACTGTTTATGATATTAATAGAATGCATTTGTTGTTCCACTAACTTATAAAAATTAAGTGGCTCGTAAAAACCTTGACAAGGGTACGTTTTGCATAGCAAATAAAAACTGAATTGCTGTTAATGAAGATTATCCCGCGTTTGCCTCTCGGCTTGTTTAATATACAACAAGCATCGCTTTAGGAATATAATAAAAGTGGATGTGCGGCATCCTTCTGATAACTGGTTATAGCAGAAAAATATCATGAAAAAATACTTTATAATCACCATTTCTTTCATCAGGATAAAGTACTTTTAACAGTGTGTACATACCACTTTGGTCGGTAAAAGTAATATCGGAACATAAAACTTTTTTTAACGAAGCGACGAGACAAGCGAGACGTTCACCTGATGGTTAAAACTATGCCTCATCATGATAACGTGGCCCTAGTTAGGATAACATACACTACAATATGTTATGCTCGTCGCCTTGAGACAAGATATTTACTACCGTTACCCCAGTAATTTCTCTAAACACTACTGTTTGGCTGCGACCGGCAACAGAGATGTACCACGAGTAAGTTCTCAAGATAACAAAAATTGATTTTAAAACTCATTAAAAATCCCTTCGTAATATTTAATAATAAAAATAGTAATAACGTTAATTAATAATTCAAGGTAAGATTATTTCAACAATTACCGTTTCAGGTGGCTTTAAATTTATTGTTATATAATTAATATACACATTGTCATGTAAAGTATAAAATAGCGTTGAATAGTCAAATCCTTGATAACTTTAATGACGCAGTTGGCATTTCCTAATTATAATAAGGAAGAAGCTAGGGGTCATTTCCACCTGTCCCCAAACTAACCCTCGTCAATACAGATTTCAAGTGAAGATTGCTGCAATAGCGGATGTAGTAGTTACATGATAATTTAAGCATCGTTTGTTGATATTAATGTAGCAAGTTCAAATTATTATGCTTTTCCTACTTATTTTTTTTTGTTTAGATACTCATTGAGGTCTTAGTCGCCTTGCTGTTAATTAACATGTATCCATCTTTTTTTGGAGTATAACAATATTTAACCAACGGTTATTTTCGTTAGGAACGTGTGTGTCCAACATATGGAAAAAGAATACGCTGTATTTGTAACAGAAAAGAGGCTAACGTTAAAACAACAGCACCTACAGTTATACATGTAAATGTGTTCAATATAATGAGTAAACAATAAAAATACAACAAAATAAGGGAAAAATATCAATGTTATAAGCATGACGATAACATTAACCTATTTGACATGTCAGACATTCTATAATTTCCGAGGCTAATTTATGCTATTGTTAGCCCTCGAACCGCCACGGTTCCGATTTACTGGGTAATTAAGGGTCAATTTGCAAAGGAAGTCAAATGACAATAACCTCATATAACAAAACATAAGCAAAGAAGTTGGGGGATCGTAAGGAAGTGTCCTGTTAGGCCGCGCATCCTCCATACTTCCTGCCGTGTCCCCAACGTATTTGACCTTATTGTTTACATGTAAGACACTTTCTAGTTTCTTCAAACGCCGTATGGAATACGTTTTTTGAATACTAGTTGTAGTAATCTGTAGTGAATAAATATAGCAACGCTATAATGGCAGTAGTCTTGTGCCTAATTTAAACTCCTCCGACAGTCGACAACTTTTTAATAGCCCACTAACTTTTAATAGGATAGTCAATTTACGTTACGAGGTGGTCTTGTCGACACGTATAAAAATTACTAGTACTTTCATGTACTTTATTTCTGACGATAATCGAGAATACGGTTACGAAAAAAACAGGAAGGCCACGTTCAGCAATTGACATCAATAGACCGAAATGATGATGATGATGGAACGGACCACAAAAAATATTAAACTAATAACTTTTAGTTTCAGTTTCAAAATCTCAAAGGTAGTGCTTACAATATACATATAATGGATCATTATGACATATTCACATTGAATTTTGTACAGTTTTTAAATATTTTATTATCGAAATATTAATAGCAAAAATAAATCATGAAAGAACAAAACAATTAATTCAGGTCTTCGTGGATTTTTATTAATGAATATAAAAATCTTGGATAAAAGATAAAACGATAGTATTTATAAAATGTTGTGATCTTGATCATATTATTTTTAAAAGCGTAATGCATAATTGTAACCCAAACATATATATACTGTACAATGTGCTTTAAACATTAACATATATAATGATCTATAATGCTACGACACATTTTGTATGCCGGTGATCTCATAATAACAAGAGCGGCGCCGTAAGTCTAGACACTTGCGCCCATACTTGCTACGAGTCATTCACGATGCTTAGACGAAATAATAACAAACACATCATTATATTACAAAAACATTGATTCGCTACAAATTGTTTTGTTCGACTAGCAGTAAATTGTTATCGATAATCTCTTCAGCAAAAACTATTTGGACACGTTAGGGAGAAAACTATACCTTCTAAGGTATATCGCCTTACACCCCGCCGTTTTAATCACATATTTAACTACCTGTTCCCCGCCCGGTTTACTGGCCGTAATATTAAATTAGACTTGAAATTTGTCGAAATATTCCTTAGAGCAACCGCAGATGAATTTCTGTAGCAACCGTTATCATAGCAACCCCATAAAAACGAAATGGAAATGTTTATATAAGTTAATTAGAAATGAAATGATAAGCAATCTATGAAATTCAAACGATAAATAGCCTATGACTCATTCAGCGTCGAACGCTCATGTACCTATTTCGATACATTCACTAGTTTACACGTGATTGGCGAACAAAGAAATCCTATTTTGACTGTATATATATGATAGGCGGATGTTGTGACGTTTCTATAAACATTTCATTACTCTAACATTCGCGACCGCTTTGCAGCTGCTTCAGATAACGGGAGGATATTAATGATAGGTCTCTGTTACCGGATACCGTTTATGTAGGTCCGACCGCAGGTTCATATTTCTGTCGCCAAACGGTACTGTACAAACATTACTGTCTTCTGGTTTGAAAGGCGTTGTAGTCCAGTGTAGTAAATACTGGGATAACGAGGCTTAACATCATCTCATCATTTACTTCTGTACTATGTACTTAATATCATATCATCTCAAAGCGACGAGCACAATTTGGTGCTGTGTATACCCATCCTAACCAGCGCCAAATTGTTATGAGCAGGCTTATAACTATCATCAAGTCTGCATCCCGTTCGTCTCGTCGCTTTGTTGAATAGAAATAAATGGAGCCTAATCCTGATCCTAAGCCAGTCGCAATACCCAATCATTTCCTCTCTTTAAATTTTGGTGTAATCTTTTTTTTTTTTAATATCCTTCTTGGGAGTCGCAGCTTTTAAAAGAGGATCTGTGATCTATTTAATACCTCGTGTACGTCGGCATGACCCAAATCATATTCAAAATTTGATCAGAAATATTGTACAGTCAAATGTACCGGGACGCAAATACAAACTGTTATAGATGTGCTTAAATATAAGTATACAATGTACAGCATCCTCAATCAAACTTATTTGTTGAGAAAGGTATATATGACATTTATCATACATACAATATTGATATATATCGCAAACTTGGATACCAAAGGTATGCTAAGAATAGTTTACCATGAGAACTACGGGCCCGTATTAAGTGGAACTAGTAACATAAGTAAGATTCTCTTGTTGCATTGGATCGAGTGACCGGCCATGAGACCCGTTTGACCTGTGAGCTGAATTGGAATAGTGGAGGGCTTCATTGTATTCGTTTTACCTGGAAGACTAAGAATCCAAATTCCTTCATTGCAGATTTTATTAAAATACATCACTGTTCCTAGAAATAATTTATTCTAACCTGGCATTAAAAGGTAGTTTTCCTGCCCCATTTTAGAAATAATACATCTGTTAATTACATCTACTCACTGCTCCAGTTATATGTCGTTCATATGTATTATATAGGTTCAGACTGATGAGATACAGGTCTTTATTAATATTAGCTTATTTTTAAACTTTTTTCTTTATTCGATTAAATGACGAGACGAGCGAAATGTTCACCTGATGGTTAATGATACGCCTGCCCATAATAACGTGGCGCTAGTTAGAATGTTACATACTGCACCACAATGTGCTCGACGCCTTGGACATAAGATGTTGACTCTTGTTACCTCAGTAATTACACTAGCTACAGCGCCCTTCACACCGAAACACAGTAATGTTTGCACAGTACTGTTAAGCGGCTGAAATAGGCGCTGCGGTGATACCTGCCTAGACTGTCTCCGGCACAAGAAATCTACCACCAATTAATTTGTATTATTATTATTAAGATATTAATGAATTTACCTATAACACTATTATTAATATTTCTACATACATACGATACATTCTCTATGTAAGTGTACATATATGAAATATGTATTCAAAGTTCAAGTGTAATATTAACGTGGAAATTTAACAAAACTTACACCAAAATAGTTTAAAACTATAGAATTTTTTTTTTGTTTTATCAAGGATGTTCTAACACTTAAATTCAATTTTACATTATGTTATGTGATAATGGCTGCGGAGTTAGTAGTGTACTTGTCCAAAATCCTCTAAATATTGACAGTCATAATACAGGACACATCCCCAGGCAGGTTCGAACAACCGTACACGTGGCATTGGAAGCGAACTAGATACCTTTGTCTTACAAGGCAGTTGGCTAGCTACGTCGCTTTGGATGTAGGAAAAATTATTTGACCATCACAATAAATACCTAATATTGGTGTTTCGAAAAATTAAGTATTAGCGGGTATTACTTTATACGGCAACACGACACCGGAACATAGCTATGTGAAAACTCCGCAGGAGGGCGTGATTGCGGCGGTGGACTTTTTACGTAACCCCATCCTGTCCGCTGAAATGGAAGTAATTATTTTCATCCTTCAAGTCGAAGCGAGAATAAAAAAAATGTATCGAACCGCATGCGTTCGCGACAAAAAACAACCCAGTTTCAAGTAAAACGGCGTTTGTGAGTCGCTCCCAAAACATTACCAATTTAAATTTTTCATCTCGTTACAGCCGTATCTCTGCTTATTAAAATAATTGCTAATTATATAGAGGTTGCTCTGTATACGCTGATAAGAAATATGAATTAAACTCTACTTTTTTTTAATAAGTAAATCCTGATATTAATATAGGATTTCCACTATTGCATTAGCTTTAATAAGATAAAATTTTATATCTAAAACAGGTTAAGTTTTTATATATTTGGCACCATTGCAATTAATTCTTAAGATTGCCTTATAAACTCTGAATAAAGTTTAGTATTCCATTTATCCTGGTAACCATAAGTCAAGGCCTTAGCTTTCATTATGTCGATAACTAATGGAGTCAGAAAATAATTTACGAGCTGAACATTACGTCACCCGATAAGAATAAACCTATTTATTCAAGTGTATACACGTTTGCGAGCCATTCATTGAAAGATAAAGTTAAGGTTGTCACATTAACAAATTTAACATGTTAATTATAGTTTCAGAATATCGGTAATTGTTAATGATTAAAAAGCGCAAGTTAAGAAATAGTTTTTTAAACACATAAAGAATTAAAGTTTTGTAACTTTTGTATTAACTCAATTCTACCCTACTTCAATGCCATTGATAACACATTATTTCCCCAGTATCATATTGATAAAACAACCCTAGCTTTAACATATATTAGCATGGTTGTACATGTGTGTACATATAACGATGTCTAAATAATAAATTATTCATCATTTAACGCGATAACCCATTTTAGTTTCACTTCACATATAATTATTGTATTCGATATTATATAGTCTAGACATATATCTCTCCAATAAAACCAAAATAAAAAAATCTATCCACAAATCTTTAGTACTAAAGATGAATAAATCCAGTTTTTATACTTGACTCACGTTGCTATAAACAAGTATACATATGAATGAGCACATTTAATTTTTATATACACATCTAAAGCGTCGCGCCATTTGCATGAGTTATAATAGACAAGAGCTGTGTATTATAATAAATAGTGTGAACTTTACATACAAAGATATGACCAAGATAAAGAATTATCTAATAGAAGAGTCTCCCTTCTTATCTATAAGTAAATAAGTTCAAACAAACAGGTTTACCTACCCCATAGTGTAGGCAAGCGCTTAATTTTTGTCTATGCCCATTTGTAGAGAGACACAATGGGATATTGCCAAGGGGTAATATGCGAAAATGCTTAGTCTATTATATGTGATATTTTCTCACGGGCAGGGCCTACGCAATTTATAATTACGAAGTTGATACACGTGGGATACAGGTTTCTTTATTGATAAGAAAACCTGAGAGCTGAGATGCCAACACTGGAATGTGTACTGTTTGTTGTTTGTTTTTCCCCTCGAATAGGGCTTCTTATGTGATCGCCTATAATTTTACACTTTGCGCCGGAGATGTTATTATTTAGATTCGTACATTAATTTATTATTTACAAGTTATATCGTAAAAATCACAAAATATATGAGATTTAGTTACATACAATACCTAGTAGAATTAAGTTTAAAAAATTATATACAAAAGTTATGAAATCTAAATATAATTATTTCCCAGTACATTGATAAATTACAAATATTTATTTTAAAACTATTTATTTAAAAAATATTTTTAATACAAACAGGAATAAAATAATTCTAACATTACTACTGTTTTCTGTTAACCGTACAAATTTTTTATTACATAGATTTCATAAAAATACCCTTAAAACACGAAGAAGCCTACGTAATGTTTACCACCGGACCCCGGTCCCAAAAGAATTTTAAAATATACTAAACCTCATGTAGGTTAAAAAAGTGAAAGGAAAAAGCTTATTCACTGCAACAAATTGAAAAAAAAAGAGAGAACCAAAGGTGTGACCCCTAAAAAAAGAACCGGCAACAAAAAATCTGGAAGCAACTTCCGACTTGTGTGTTGAATAAGGGAAGAGATATTTTATCTTGCGTTTTGTTCACGCCGGACGTCTGCCATGTGCTAGTGGTGACACATCGTGTACAAAAGCAGATTCGTTCTTTGAGCAGAAAAAAAAACATTGTAGCAACATGCACAGATTAGAGCACTAAATAAAAAGCAATACGTAAGCAATCAATCTACACTGGCAAATAAATAAGATCTACTTTAACAGAAGCCACGGGACTACCAACACTTTCACCTGGTTGTAAGTAATACACCGATTACAACTTGACGCTAGTAAGGATGAAATACACTATACCACATTGTGCCCGTCAGCTTGAGAAGAAATATATTCAATCTCGTTACAGTAATATAGCTAACTACAACGCATTTCAATCCGGAATATTAATATTCGCAAATTACCGTTTGCCTAGGAAAGTTAGGCTGCTCCTCAGCGACGTGTAACAGAAAGTGTAGAGTGGCACCGGTGCGTTCCATAAGAGATCCCAGAGCCTCTCCGAATGCACTGATGCAAACCACCGAGGGGGTTTCTATGAGTAAGAATCTCAGATAACTTTCCCATAAAAGTAGGGTATCCTTAGAAAATTTGCAACTCGTAACCAAAACAAAACGCCTTGGTTTGCTGAAGACCTTCTAAGTAAGTACCACCGCGGCGCCAATTCCTGCCGCCAAACAATACATACATATAATATAAAGCCTCGTTCCCAGTGGGGTAGGCAGAGACCACCTCTCTCCACTTGCTACGATCCTGGCACACTTCACTCGCTTCTCTTCCTCCACTTTCATGAGCGTCTCCATGCATGCTCGTTAGTTGCGAGTACTCTTGACCCGGCCTTTCTTTAGGACATCTTCGATTTGATCGAAATATATCCGCCTAGGTCGACCTGCACCGATTTTTCCAATCATTCTTACCTTGTATACCTCTTTCGTCAATCTTCTTTCATCCATTGCAATTCCATCCATTCCAACAATACCATGGAAACAATATAATGTTCCGGTTTGCAGGGTCCTATAGCTAGTGTAATTACTAGGGTAACAAGACAACATCTTATGTGTCAAGGCGACGAGCACAATTTAGTGTCATATATACCATCTTAACTAGTGTCACGTTGTTATCAGCACGCGTATCGCTTACCATCAGGTGAACGACTCTTTCGTCTCGTCGCTTCGTTGAACTAAAAAAATATGAGCTGCGGTGGTATTTACTTATACAGTCTCCAACAAGACACCAATCACCCGTATTCGTTTAAACTTAACAATTACCAAGCATTTTTTTACAATATAATAACATATTATAGCACCTGTCTCATTAATATCTATAAACTAACAATCCTACCAATATCCGAGCGATAGACATGAAAATCAAATTATATATGGAAAAGAGAAAGGCAGATGGTTCTGTCGGCGTGGGCTCACGTTGAAAATTAAAATAAAATTCCACCTTGAGACGTGGCGTGAAACATTCCTAAAACCATGAATACATTTTCCACGTACATTAAGGTGAGTGTGGAGGTCATTAGGATAGGTATAAAGGTGGGGTGCAAGGAATAAAGGGACAGCTGCTCCCCCTTGTAATACTGATTACGATCGCGATAGAAGACGAGTAGCGTTACCAACTAAAAAGGTTTAGTATCTTTTTTTTTGAATTGGACGATAAGTGACAATATAACAAAAGATGCAAAATCATTATAACAGGCTTGAAAAATATAATCACGTAGTCTTTACAAAAAAATATTATTACCCAAAGTATTCCAGATTTTTCTCTAAAATAACTAATGAAAAACATTATTTTACTTCAATTAGATTAAAAAAGGGATAGGTTTACTGATCTAGGTAGATAACACCGCAGCTGCTATATTTACAAAAAGTAGCTCGCAAAAATTACTGTATTCAGATTTGAAAGACATTGTAGCTGTGTAGTAGTTACTGGTGTTGTGTATAACAACCCCATCTAACGCAATATTGTAATATCCAGGCGCATTACTGACAATCGGGTGAGCGTTTAGGCCGCCACGACAAATAAAAAAAATATAATAAACATATACCAATGTATAATAGAAAACTGAACATGGACTTTCAATTGTGAAAATCTGAAAACGTCCGCCATGGTCAAACAATAGTCTGACGAAGCATGTGAAAAAGTCCATTCTCCCCAGTGTAAAGCTCCGAGGGTGTTCACCTGGGTATTTACCCTCAAGATTAATGTCTAAGGAACACAGTACAATGACTCCCGCGCACATGGCCTGACATTTCAACCCCGTACACTTTTTTATATTTCCACCCTTATTACTGATACAATTGCCACAAGCACGAGCTACTAAAGGTGTTTAGAGAAAGCTTTGGTGAAGCGTTTTATTTATTCCATGTGATGTGAACAATTTTTTTAATTACGTCCTAATTAAACCATTTAAATTTAAAATATGGGTAATTTTATATTTGAATAAAGATGTATCACTTATCATTGAGTAGTAACGAAATCATAGCAGTTTTTATATGGAAATTGAACAAAAGTATCTTACACTTAACCGCCAGTAAAATATTATCAACTTATATTTATATTAATTAAAGTTTATTTAATTACTCACCAGTAATAACTACTAAAATTATTACTTTTTATATTATAACGCATTAGTTTAAAAGATGATGACCTAGCGCTGCCGGGCAAAGAGTGTCTACATAGGCGAGACAGGAGATATTGTGATAGGTAATATTTAAAGATTATGAGCACAAATGTTTCGTTTACCAAGAAAACTGCTAATATATAATAATCTTACTGTGGTATAGATTAAACATTATACTAACTAACGCTACATTTTGTTCTGCATCCGTACTTACGTTTGGATGAACATTCCGATTGTCTGGTAGCTTAGTAAAATAGAAATATATATTTAACAGCTTACAATATCAATGGTGTATATTGACTTATTTACCAATCGTTTATGTTGAAGCTAACTGAAGCAAAATTAGTTACGTATGTGTAACATATCGAGAGGCCCCGGACGGATCCACACATTGTGGGAGGTCATCGTTCTAGCGCCGGGGAGCGAATTGATAATTTATTGCTTCATGTATAAACTATGCCTTAAATGTAATATATCTTGTATCACATACTTTCAAGATAATATGAAGGTTTATTAAAGGCAAGCTGAACAAACGAAGAAATTAATTACATGATGGTAAACGATCGTTCTTAAAAAGCTGTAACAACAGGTAGTCTTAGCTGCATCGCTGTATTTTGTAAGGTGAAGCTTTATCTTAAAGATCACCAATGACACAAATCACAGAGAACTGGAAATATTGTATAGTAATGATTACCGTTTATGTCCGATAAAGGGACATATTTCTAGTAATTACAGAGAGGAAATTTTCATGATGTTCTTATATTCATATGAAAAATAAGTATTAATAGATTAGAAAGAGTCTTGTGGTGAGGTTCTAACAAAGATTATCATATAATACAGTTGTTCATCCACCAACCTGAGCTTGACTAATGAGAATATATGTCCTTGACTTTCTCTATGAGAATACTTTGTCCCAGTATTGGAAATGCTTACTGGACAATGCAACGAATAAAGTTATTGATATACCTACATCACATCTTGTTCAAATGAAATTAAAATAGCATACGTAGTAATTAAAGTTAATTTTAAAAATCGTCAATCGTGCACATGAAGCCGCAAAACAGAAGTCGATATTCAAAAATCAACCATTTTAAAGTCAACGACCGGTGTGTAGTGATGGGAATGCATTCCCAAAGAATGTGGTCCCCGGACAATCGAGTTCCGGCAAGTCGCGATCTCAGACTTCCCACTAGGGATGTCCAACATTAAAGCAGAACCAGAAAGATTTTTTTTATTTAAAAAAGCAAAGAGACGGGCGGTACGATCACCAAATTGCAAGTAATACGCTTTCCCATGTTCATCATAATTTGGCGCTAATTAAGATGTTATACACAGCATCACATTGTGCTCATCGCCTTAAGATATAAAATGCTAAGTTAATTTGCGCCTATCATATCGGAACACAGTAGTTTTTGGCACTAGAAATAAGCTTCGCGGTGGTATCTAGAGGGTCATACATCGACATCAAAAGCAAGTTAACGATTTATGACTGCCTTCTTACACCCCAAGCAGGTAGTTCCACATTCATTTTGACAGCCCCAAGTTTGGCCCGCCTGGAGACGAAGGGCAGGTGATCAGCCATCTGGCGTTAACCACGTGTCAACGTGCGAATCCTACTACCGATTAACAATTATTGGATTTCGATTTTTGGCTTCCGAAACGGGTTTTTAATGGTTACCGGTTGTACTGATAATTTTTATCGATTTTTAATAGATGAGTCGGCAAAAAGTGTCCAAACATTATAGCAATTTTATTCAAATAAAGGTAAAGGGTATAATTTTATTGCATTCTGTATTAGTATTGATAATTTTATGAAATCTGTGAAATGTATCTAACTGTTATAAACCTTGGACCAAGCGAAGTGAATTTTAATTCACTGCTTTTATTTAAAGACTTGTTAAACTTGTTCGAGAAGGTTGACTAAAGATATCATCTGTTCCGGCAATGATTACATTAAATAAACGCACGTGTATATTACTAATTACAGTATTTATAGTTATAAAAATAATAATACATTACGTATGGTTTTTTTTAAAATATGTCTAAAATTGACCTCAATTTCACATAGTGATAACTTAAAAGTGATCAAGCGGGCTCTTGTACATTAACAGTCGGAACACAGAAATATTAGGGTAGATTTAAAACATGTGATTGCAAGCCGGAGAACCTATCCTACCACCAACCAATTACTAAATGAAATGCATGTTATAAAAAATTTATTTATATTATCTAAAATGTTTATAAAAAAAATCTATACTCAGAATGTGAAATACAATGCCGAGTTTCGAGTTTTAACGTTCATAGAAATGAGATTTTCTTTTAGTTAAAATAAGAGAATAATTTTGTTTTCCTCTACATTTGAACAGTATACAGAACATTGAATGGCAAAGTTCAGAGTTGTTACTTGGAGACTTTCTTCTGGTTGGTTGTTTGGCTACAGTGTTGGTGCACTCTTGGTAGGTCTCTGCTGCCGAAGATCGTCTAAGTAGTTACCTTTACAGCGCCTATTTCTTCTGCCAAATAATAGTACGCAAACATTACTGTGTTCCGTTTGAACGGCGCTATAGGTAGTGTAATTCAATAATTAACTACTCAATGGTAATGAGACTCAACATCTTGTCTTAAGACGACAAGCACAGTGTGGTGCTGTATATACCATCCTGGCTAGCACCACGTTATTATGGGCAGGCGCATCACTTACCATCAGGCGAATGTCTCGGTCCGTTTCGTCGCTTAGTACATTAAGTACGCACGCATTGTAAAAACTTAAATGAGTACTTGACGTTCTAATGGACAGTTGATTCTATTTTGGAAACTCCAAAAATTCTGGACTCATTTTTTTTTTTAATATTTTATAATATTGAATTATTGGTAACGACAAATTACCAAAACTTTTGTTTATATGTACGAACGAGGGAATATAAAAATAAAATGTCTGCATAAATACTCATTGAGTATTATCGAATAGCTGGCTGGATAAAAATAATAAAAAAAATTTAATCGTAATCGTGCATGGATATCGATTTATCGCGCAGTCGAAATCGGCGGGAGTGCGCGTGCCATCTGCGCCCCCCACGCACAATGGCCGACGGCGCACAGCTGCGCCGGCCGGGGGATGACTAGTGGACGAATTATAACACACGTATTCCCCGATCGATATTTATTAAGTTAGGGGATCTATATTTTTGTAAGTTCAGGTTTTATTAGTATCCTATGATGCATTATTAGATAGTATTTTCTAAAACGATTACTGGTGACGATTTTATTTTTCATTCGTTACCTGGTCCCCGAATGGCCACTAAGTTTGAAAGTAGAAATAAATTACATTGGAAATACTAGACAGAAATAAATTACTAGACTTGTAGTTTAATGTATTCCATCATTTTGACGTTCGACATTCAACAATGTGAGGTTCTTATCTTAAAATTTTCGTTTTTTTTTTAATTGAATATATCTTGTCTTGACATATATAAGTCAAAGTTATAATTATTCTATTGCTATCTCTGTTCTAATTATTTGTTTTATATTCTGTTTTAGTTTTTTAGTTTTATTTTAAAATTTTTCTTGTACTAATATATAAAATTTCCTTCACTCTTTATTTTCTGTATTGTTTATATTACTGACATAGTTTTTTTTTAAATTGAATATTTACACTAACAATTTTCTTGCATTATTCTCACTAGGTTTATGTTTGTACTAACCATTTTATTTTTGTTTATAATCTTCTTCACTACTTACAGTATTTTAAAAACTTAACTCTTAATTTTTTATTTACTATCAATTCAGTTTTAGTTTATTGTTAACAACCTGCGTTATATATCAATTAAATAATATATAAAACAAATCATCATAAATATTAATTATTTGGCTTAAAAAGTCGACGTAATCACCTTCTTCAATTATTACAACTCAACATAGCTGAAAACTTCAGTGACCTATATAAAGGGGAACAACCTCTTAAAGCATTAATTATTCACTGTGAATTTCTCCACTCAAAGGATTCCACCTTCCACTCGTATTGTTTATTTAAACAGGGGGCCCGCAACAATGGATACCTGGAGTAGTGAACAATGACCTAAACGAAATTTCGAGAGGGATATCAAAAACATAAGTTCGGACGTTCATTTAAAAATATTGATAATGGTCTTTCTAGATTCTATTAAAAAGGGAATAAAGAAACAAAAATTGCAATAAATTAATATATAACTAATAATACATATGACAAGTACCGCATAGAATTTACATTATTGTTATAAATAGTTAATCTAAAATTTGGAAGGGAACTTGTAGCCATATCTCGAATAAGGGTAAGGATAAGATAATATAAACAGGAATGAAACTTTTACTTTTCTTTCCCCCAATTCTTTAAACTGATTTTTTTTATGATTAATTCAGATAAAATAGCAGACAAATAATTTTGTGTTAAATCATAGGTATAATGATATTTCTAGAAGAATGTTGATAAGTACACTTTTAGTTTAATAAGTGTTTTTTTTTATTTAATATGATAGTCACTTTTACATACAAAAAATGGTAAGCAGGGTACAAAAAGGATATGCTGCTATCTTAACAGTTATATTTTGTCTTAATTTTTTTTATGCATTATCACATTTTTTATTTCATGATTTCTATATTTCAAGTGGTAAAGTTCTAGTTTAAGCTACATATCTATACTTTATAAAGGAACTTATATTTTTTACTTAAAAGGATGCCCTTACTTTTGGCTTGTTATAAACTAACCTTACAATGTAATAACTGAGAGTGTGAGATGTGAGACGACCGAATGCCCGAGCACGACTTTTAAACAAATTTATGGGGGTCAATACCTCATGGGAAACACTCTCGCGGTAAACAAAGATGTCGTCATACCATCTGGTGGTGAATCGCAAACAAATTTTGACACAGAAAAGATGAGGAGACATGCATAAATGAACTACCCCTCCATTGTACGTGTAATGCAGTCCCCCTTTACAAACGTGGGAATAATATAGAAGATTGAGTACAATCTGTTTATCTCAACCAATATGAGATTTTCAGACGTAAACACTGGTACACAAAGTTCATGTTACCACGGCGCACACTACTGCTTTATATATATATACCTGTGCTTTACACCCTTACTTAAATTATAGGTGCAATAAATAACAATCAGTATTTTGATATCCGTTCACGCACGATTCGGTTCCGAACAATTTTTTCTTTAAATCATATTTTTATGTATAATTGTAAATTTATTACACCGAGGGGGTTTACACATATAGTATATGGGTCATAAAATATTACGAAGTAGCTATTTGATTTTGTATATATATATATACAAATAAACTTAGTATTTTTTTAGATGCGATCGATAAATAAAATCTATTTTGAAATAATAGATGTAATGGTAGAAAGATTTGAATGAGTATTAAATTACTGTTATTTTAAACTCTGAATTTTCTCTTCATACATTGTAGCAAATTATTTCTGCATATAAGAAGAGAGACGCTGGACACGCCTATCATTTAAAAATGAGATGCTAGTAAACATATTTGTCTAAATTTCAATAGGTACAAAGTGATTTGTTACACTATTCACCTCGGTACAAATTAACCATCTAATAACGCAAAGCCTAACCAGATAAACACGTGGTGTACTTAGTGGCACAATCTTTCTGAACCCACCAGCTTAGCTAGCTACCACACCGATATTATAGTGTAATAACACTTATTTGTATTATTAACATTTTTACCTTATTCCCATCAAATGTAATCGAAGTCAAGACTCGCTCATAAACGAAAAAGTTAGTTGTTGTCATTAACTACACTTCAACCCAGAACACAGTATTTGCTTGCACACCACAGCTGAGCAGCAGAAATAGGCATTGTGTTGATGGGGATCCAGAACTAAAACCAGTAAAAATATATCACGAAATTTACAATAATATAATACGAGAATATAAGTTCGTGTTATACAATAGTAAAAAAAACTATGACGCAATAATTATATGAATATTGCATCAACGTGTCCTATTTAAAACTGAATGAAACATGTTTCGGACATGTTCCAATTATATCGCATCTGTATATATTTCAGTATGATGACAAATAAAGGTCATAAGTTCAGTATATTGTGCGTCCGGATGGTTATCACAACCTTCCGACGTCCTATCTCTCCATACATTTAAATGTTAAACTTGTTTGCACTATCGTACAGAGTATTAAATAACTTCAAAATGGCAATACTTCGTGTTACGTAAGTTAAAAAGGAGGTTGAATTTTCAAGATTCATCTTGTAGGGATCGTACTGGTAGTAGGTCTATATTGCCGGAGACCTAATTAGATACCAAACCAAAAATCAATGTGCGCAAATATTACTGTGTTCTGGTGTGAAGGGTGTCATAGCTAGTGAAGTTATTGTGGTAGTGAGACAACGTATATTTCAAGGCGACGTACTAAACGTGGTGCAGTGTTTATCATCCGAATTAGCACCACATTCTTATGAGCTGACTGACCACTTACCATCAGGTGAAAATCTCATTCGTCTCATCGTTTCGCGTAATTAAAAAAAAAACTAAATTTTCGGGAAAACAATCAGTAGACAATTGAAGTGGTTTCATTGATATAGGAATTGTGTAAGACCGGGCTTAAAAAACATCAGTTCATGTAATCAATCGGATTGTTAAACTTCAGCTTGAACAACATCTTACGATTATGATGATAATGAGATTATAAATATTACGTATTGTCATGAAGATTACCATGACAGAGGCGGCTTTTACAGTGAAGTTTATTTATTTAATTACCATATAATTTTACTTACTATAAAGACAGTAAATTGTGTTAAAGTAATATGTCTATAGGTTATATGAATTGTAAATTACCACATGTTACATCCCAAATGTTGTTACTAGTTAAATTACCATAGAATAACATCGTTCAATTAATTCAGTTCACACGATCCCTTCATATCCTTGCGTGACGGTGCAATATGACTTTCACGCTTCTTCCCACCTAAACGATTCCTATTAACAAGAATATATTAATAGAGTAGCGCTTTATGGCGATTGAGTTAAGCAATTATTCGGTCTATTTGTTACAATGCTTCCCACTTTTTTTAATGCTAATTGAATTATTAAATAATCTTAATAATTACGCGATTAAATGATATGGCATCATCATCATTTCAACCGATGGACAACGTCCTATGTTGTACATAGGTCTATTGTATTCTGTTCAACAAAGCACGGTCATGAGCTGTTTGAATCTAGTGGTTCACAACAACTGTTTTTATATCCTCTGTCCATTATATATATATGTAATGATGAGACCGTAATATTGAAATAACACAATACCTATTGCAATAAGTAATAAAGCAAAAACTATTATATCAATTAACTAGCGGTTCCCCGCCCGCATTGCTGGCCGTAATACTCCCGAAATCTGGTTTGGGGGTAACATTTTGTAAAATCTCTTTATTAGCTAACCTATACTCGGCAAATGTTTCTACCGAATTTCAAACCTTTAGGCCTTATGATTCCAGAGATATATATATAAAAAATTATTCATAACGATATCTCTGGAATCATAATGCCTAAAGACTATATGGATAAATATGGTTTGATTAACTAAACTCGCGGAATCCAGTCCACAATTCGTCGATTGTCTTAAGTTTTCTCAATCTGACCACCGCTGAACTTCAGTATGCAGAAAGTACCTTATAATGTCACCGACTGTTGGCTGGTGGTACGTCTCTGTTGCCGGAGACCGTCCAGCTCGGTACCACAGCAGCTTCTATTTCTGTCGCCAAACAGCACTGTGCAAATACTACCATGTTTCGATTTAAAGGCGTTGGAGCTAGTAAAATTATTAAGATAATTGATTATATTTAACTTCTTATGTCTCAAAGCGATAAGCATATATACTGTGTAAACCATTCTCACTAGCACCACATTATTATGGGCAGACGTATCACTATCCGGTGAAAGTTTCGCCCGATTCGTTGCTTCGTTGACTAATAAAATGAGCGTAAGAGATATATGAATTATATTGGAAACATTTTTTATTTTCAAAGAGAAAAATTAAACCAACCGAAACGTATTTATCTCACACAATGTGAAAATAAAACAAACCACAAACATTGAAAACAAAATGCAAATTGCGAACTAACACATTTCCTATCACAATGCGGGTAGACTTAAAAAACATCGAAGGTGAACATCCTTTGCCCCTATGTCTTTTTAACTTTTATTCCTTCAAGAAAATGTTTGTTACGCACTTAACATGAGGGTTTTTAACATTAGTTGCGGAGTCGTTATTACTTCCGTCAGGCATATGGCCATCGATTACTTTATTCCACCATCGATAATTCTTGTTTCGTTTTTATTTAATAGTCGGACCATTAAAATGATGAAACTTACTTGATAACCTCACTCCAAAACGGAAATGGTTCTTTAATAGTTTTTATTATGGGTGTAATAAAATGTAGGCGCTAGGGTTAAACGATGTTGTGCCTGTAACCTCTACCTTTCTCCTATTATACATAATAAAAAATAGTGATATTAGAAAAACGAAACTTAATTACACAACAGACCTGCCCTTAAAAAGTTCCCATTGCTGGGACTCAAGATCATTTCTCACAATTGAAGACCACTAATACACCACGATAGCCGAGTGCCGTTTGACGAGTAACGCATATCCCTGAAATTTTTTGATATATTCCGGTTTCTTCAAAATATTTTCCTTCACCGGAAGCTCAACTTTAATTGTGTACGAAGCTAAATCTCAACTCATCACCACTTAATGATCCTTGTTCTGTTTATGTACGTCTACTGGTCCGCTGTAAAAATAGGATCTAATTCGGACCCCTTAATCTTATCTCTGGCAAGAAACAGGGACTGCGACCTACCAACAGTTAACGCTTTTGACTAATTAAAAAAATGTACTTATTAAACCCCAAAAATCTGTCAAGTATTTCTTTAATAAGTAAAACGATGAGCAATGAAAGTAAGTGGTCTTTGCGCATAAAACTATTTATGTGTAGGCCATAAACTTTACTTAGAAACGAATTGACGCATTATGCTTTTTGAAAGTCTATTCATGGCATATCTATCAGTGGGTGCATAATAATCGTATACACCAATACGCTTAGAAGTAGTACGCCATTTTAAATGTTATACCACTGAGTAGGAAAAAACCGTACATCTGGTCTGATGGTAAACAGCTAGAAGAATCGTAAACGCTTAGCCAACCCCGAAATTTATTCATAAGCTAAATTTAATATTATTTAGCGTTAAAAAAGTTTCCCTCGTAAATCAGGTTTTTTATAAAAAATATCGAAATACAAGAAAAGCAAACGTAAACCCTAAAAATTAAATCGAGCGAAAAAATTACCCGTATGAACTATGACATACATACGAATCCATGTTAATTTTTTATGTACTAAAAAGAGAAAAAAAAAACAACTATTGCGAATCTGTCCCAAATGAACAAAAGACTGTGCGTTAACCATTGAAGTATCAAAACCTAACGGAGTCCACGAGACAGTCGGTAGAAATATAATAAAGCTCCCTGAATTTCTTAGTCCCCCCTTATTTCGTAAATGTTTCTTGTCAGGCGCCGTACCAGCTGGTCTATTGAAGCGTTTTTTTTTTAACAAAAAAAAAAAGAAAACACTGAAGCAAGCTGACGAAACACGTGGCCAACGACAGTTACCCTTGTTAAGGTTTCTAATAATATAATTTTGTATTGAAATTTGTATTATTAAGGAGTGATAGGAAATGCAGTGTTAGTCAGCATAGTGTGAGATAAATACTAAAATTGATCGCAATACCTAAAAACTACGAGAAATCAAATAATAAACCCGAATTTCGCTTATGGATAATAAAAACACGAGTCCTAAGCCCGACAATACAATAGTTGAAAAAAAAATTATAATTATCTAGAGTTTATTAAAAACCCAATCTTGTTAAGATCAAGTTTTAGCCAATTCTCCGAACATTCAAAACTTTATATTGTACTTGTGTTTATAAGCAAATTAAATCATCCTTATATATATATAACTTTAGCAAGACTCGTTTATACACCATATTATTATAACCACGAACATTCTCAATACAAACATTTGCAATAACGATAAATAAAAAATAAACAGCCTAATGTTTCTACAACTGGGCCTTCTCTAGAAATATGGAGAATCAAAGCCATGTATTCACCACATTGGCTTAGTGAGGTAGATATCACAAGTCCTCAAGGAATCACAAGCGTAATAGAAATAGAACTGGTGCCTATAGACTTAAGCATATACGATTACATTATAAACTATATAATCAGGACTTTCTTAAGAATCATGAAATTATGACCCCACAAACATGAACTTACATCCTCTTTTTGCATCGCGAGTAAAAGTACCGACCCTTAAAAAATATAATTGGAAGTAGTCATAACTATTAAGTTCATCCCGATAAAATATGTATGTAAAATGTCATGTGATGCAGCAAAAAGGTTCTAAGGGTATAGCAAACGCGTTACATACAGTATAAACATTAGTACGGCGTGAGCGGCCGCTGCATCGTGTGAAAGTTGCGTCCCGCCACTCACCCCAATTACGTACGTATTCATAGAATAACTACGATCCGTAGGGATGCGCCGCTGAACGGTCAAACAGTTATCGATTGACATCACTTAAATTATTTGTACGTATATTTCCTAATAATAAAATTTGTAACTTCTATTTATTTTATTTATTTATTGTACGAAAATAAACAGCAAAAGCTTGCATAGTGGAAAAGATTTTACCTTCACAATAGAAAAACAACAATACTAAAGTGGATAGATATAGAATATACTCGTAATAAAAATTACAAAAAAAAGTTAAATATATATGTTACATTATGTACGTTAGTAGTAATATGTAGTTTAGTAGTAATATAGTTTTGTACAATATTCAATTAGAGGCGAAGATAAGTCTTTAACTCTCCTCCCAAAGATAACTGAGGACAATCACAAAAATCTAAGGAAAAGAAACTTTGTGACTACAACGGCTATATCTGCCATGAGTATTAATATCAGTCTATTCTATGTTTATTTTAAAAACTGTTAGTAGTATAATTCACTTTGCAGCTCTTCAGTTACACTGACTGTAGTTCACAGCCTGAAGGTCCCATGTAAATCAATCACACATACTGCAAGTATTGAAAAAAGATCCACAAAATCAATTGGTTACAACTCTGCGTTTTGATCATGATAAAACTCTATAAATGATGCAATAGATATATACTTAAAACTATGTAAATACATAAAAAGCCTTTTTTATGTTCCCACCTGTGGAACATCGGACCTTCTAATAAAATTAAAGTCATTTATCCACTACACAGGCCTAAAGTAACTATACATTGAACTTATTATATTTAAAACTATTTGTTAGTTCTTATTAATCAAGCGTTTTAAGTATCGTAGTTTCATTTTTTGTCGCTATTTTAACTTCTTAATCTAAATACAGAAATAATTGAATTAGTATTCAAGTTTTTGATTAAGATAAAATTTCAACAAAGGTAAGTGTTCCCATAAATAATCGATAACGCCCATCGATAGAGGGTACATCCCTGGCTCGCACCTTGACTGCCATCTGCCGCGGTGCACGTGAAGTAATTAAGGCGCTCGGGGGTGGCACCCTCCTCGAACTGGTCGTTTACCTTCGCAAGGGGTTGGATCGGTCAATGTACATGCATTTTAATTGTACCCTCCAAAAGGCTATCGGCTTCGAATGTGGGAAAATTTATGTCTTTGAATACGAAAAAAGTGATGTCATTCTTTTTTCGACATATTTTTTTAAATCTAATCAAACTATAAGAAATCAACCTGTAACAATAAAACGCTACGATAGATCCAAAGCGCTTTTTACTACCAGTTTTTTCTTAATCCAAGGGTAGTTTGAATTGGAGGCCACGGGAATGTGTTCTGAACAGAAATCCCCTACCCTCTCCAAATGCGACACAAAATTTTCGAATTACCCCGTCTTCCCTCAAACGCCTATATTTTTCTCTACCCAGCATTCGGTATCAAAATCAAAAAAGTTTGTATAATGAATCAAAAAACATGGCTGGTTTTCTTAAACAAGTTAGTGGCCTTATCATACTAATATCGACAACCATCCGTCGAAAAATCATCGTTGTGTTCTAATTCATATAAACGAGTTAAAGAACACTTAAAGACAAGTGTTAGCCTATTGTAATTAAATATTTTTATTCCACGACTAGACTCGTAAGGAAAGCTTAATGCTACTCCTATAAGCGAGGAACTTGTACGTATATAATATATTGATTATATTTAAATGACGCCATGTCACACGTGACGAATACGGCCATTTAGTCATGACAGAGAAACCTGAAGGTCGGCCATTACTTTTTTAGTGGACCATAAGAATAACGAGCACACAGAAACGTGGATTGAATTCAAGAAACATCTGGAACATTGTCGTTGAAGTAGTAAGCATACCTACGTCCTTTTTCATCTACTCTGAAAACGCAAACATATTACGATATAAAAATATGATTTAGATGTTTTTACTAAGGGACTGCGTTATTTATTTAAAAATGTAAGAATGAAAAGTTTGCAAATTTAAAAAAAAAAATTATATTCCTTCTTGAGTACTTAATGGATCAATTTTAATAATAGCTTAGATAAGTGACATAGTTACATAAAAAATTCATTAGAAGACACAAGCTTTAACTCGCATGCAAAATATCAAAAAAAATATAAAAAAAAAAACAATTATTTCTTTAATATTTTAGTCACCTTTTTAAAGCCTATCAAAGATAAATAATAAATAAATAGACAGTCTCCTCAAAGTTCTGCTGGGACTCGTACAATTCTCACAAAGAGATAGTTGAACCACGCAGACCTAGTTTGGGTTGTCACAAAAGATTGAAACCGAATAAAACTCCCATCAGAAAGGATCGTTCACTGTCATATTTTTTAAAAAAAGTACTGATACGAGGGTAGATCTATATACTTATTTAATGAGGATACTACCGCTTCGCCGATATCATCTACGATACTTCAAATGTAACTGTAGCTAGCGAAATTGTGTCCCAAGGTAACTGACTAGTCGATTGTGTAGCCACAGTACATGTACGCAATTCTAAGTGGGGTGGCTTTGATGTGAGGACAGATCATATCATTTGAAACGAAAAAAAATTCCTGTAATGACTTAGTCATATATAAAATAATAAATTTTATGTACAGATAAGTAGCTTACTATAATAAACTGTAAATATCTGTAGAGCTAGTCGCAATAAACATGGGCTGTATCGATCATGATTTTATTATAATTACATCTCACAAACTGTTATGTGAGGATCTTAATTATATATGGGCAACACATAATACCGGAATATGTGTGTTCAAATAAGATGTTTAAATTTTCCTTCACCGCCGACCACATAACACGCTTAGCAATGTGAAGATTGTAGCTCATAAAACCACTAAAGATTTCAAACACCCACGTCTAGCATTAATGAATACCTTGAAAGTAGGTATATCACCAAAGGCCTTGAAGTCGTTCCCAAGGTCTCAGAAAGCACACAAGATCTTTGCGAGTTCAAGGTTATTGAACGGCGGGCTTGAATTTTTTTTGTGCGTAAATCATATGGTACTTGTGGCTCTCGAGCAGTGGGTCCAAGTAAGGCATAGGTACATAACGACCTTCACTTCTTGATAAATAACACAACTTAAATTTGACTTAATAAATTAATAATCTTGATTTTTTGTTTGATAATAGATAACATTTTCGTGAAGACTTAAAGGTTACTTTAAGTAATAAAAACAGGATTTTTAAAGAGGTGTAAACAAGGAATGACATTTTGGATGGTGTAGAGGTTGCAATCTAGACCAAAGTTTGAATCCAACGTGGACATAGCCTAGCATTGCTGGTTTTTAATAAGTTATTGTAAAATTTTTAAAACTGATTAATAATGTATTAATAACTTGCTAATTTGAATGGCGTTATAGTTAATGAAATTACTGAGGTAACGAAAAGAAAAGGTCCTTAAGGGATTAAAACAGCGTGGTGCTCAAGAGGACACTTACTATCAACTGATAGTGTGTGTCCAACTGGACATCGTGTTTTGATCTTCCGCACAAATTTTAATAATTTTGATACTAGCAAAATTAACCTGTTTCGGTAAACATCTCATTATTGTCACATTACCCACGTATTCAAAGAACTCCACTTTGCGAGACACAAAAGAAATGATTTTTCATTGTTGTTTATGAAGTACAATAATCAGGAATAATAACGATAAAATAAATAATAAACTTGAGTAAATTTTTTCGGTAGTATTAAAGATTACAAATTATTAAACATTTATATTTGTTATTAAATATTTGTTTTTAATGTTCACACCGTGACTGCATAAACCAAAAATTCACAAGTTTACATTTATATTTACCGTATCGTTCATTGTTACATTTATTACAAATGACTTACTTTCGTCGGCGACTGGCTTTTGTGTTGTTTTCAGTTGGGAAGTTGAATTGTTCGCCAAAAATCCGATATTGCAAGTCGTCCTCTTCATTGCTTTGAAATTGCATCTCTTACACCACTTAATACGTACCGATGTGACGAAATGGACCACCCTTATCATTTGACCTTAGAATCATCGTCACTATACATGCTAAACAAATTCACTTTTGGCAAAACGAACGCGTGGAGGCATTGCTCGTTAATTAATTTAAGTAAAGAGTGTAATAACTAATCATGGATATAAACAACAGATCATTGATGTTTTTTTTTTTAATAGCGAAGACACAGGAGGCGGCGAATCACGGCCGCAACGCACACGTCGCCGGACTGACTGAGCGGCGGGCGCGGCTCACCGAGAGCGCGGGAACCGGCATGTTTATCCCTGCTTCCCCCCCTCGCCCGCGGACGGGCGGCCAGGTTCGAAAGATTATAAACAATGGCTTTGGAACTATTCATTAAATGCGACTTCCACAGTTAAATTAAAATCGACAAGAAAAATAATATCATATATCAATATATTAAAATCGTCTAATTTTAACCTTTTAAAATCGATAATTTACAACAATAATGACATTTAATAAAATAATTTTTTTTTCTTAATTTCTCAACTGTTGCCAACCTGACCATTCATTACTGTTGAAAAGTGGTCAACGTAATAAAATAATAAAAAAAAATACAGGAAGATTTAGTTTTAGAATATTCGCAAGAATGCGTTATATCATTAAACAATAAAGTGTGTTTATTATTGTATATAAGTTTATATAATTTAATTAATTTGTATGTTATTCTTTATGTACGCAATACGGAAACTTACAATAAAATAAAATATATGTGTGGACAAAGGACAAGTTTAATCGGCACTATATCCGGTTTCTATAGCTACCATGGAACACAAATCAAGTAATTCTTGTCGTCACGTCAGCGGAGACCGTCCCGAGTCTGGCGAGGCGAGTGTTTGCAACCGAACACCGGAAAGACCACTTCCAGGTTCAAGATAAGATGTATTCAACAATTTCAAGTTCAAAAACCACTTAATCAAACATGACTAAATAGATTTATAAAAGGTAAAATATTAAAATTTTATTAAATCAATGATCAAAATATTTTTCCGAAGCTTTCGTCTATGATACTAAAAGTAAAATACCTTGCCTTTGAGTGTCCTAAGTATAGACCCTATGAAAACCTACTCTGACCACAAATGTGCCTGTTATACAACAACATTAAATATATGGGTAGGGTATGACTTAATGATGAAAGTTTTTTTTACGAACAACACTGTGTTTTGTGATATTAGAGTCTATAATTTTTATTATATTTTAATTATTTAAAGGTTTTATTAAAAAAAAGTCATATTAAATAATGTCAAAATTCTTACAGATCAGATATATTTAAAGGAATACTTGGAACAATCATTATTATGAACATTCTTTATATTTATATATTTCTTTTATTTAAGCAACAAGACGAACGGGACTTTCACCTGATGGTAAGTGATACGCCCGTCCATATAACAACGTGGCGGTAGTTAGGATGGTACACACGGCACGACATTGCGCTCGTCGCCGGAAACATAAGATGTCGACTCTTACCGTGTTATCATCCCAGTAATTACACTAGCTATAACCTCGTTCTTACCGGTACACGGTAATGTTGGCACACTGATGTTTGATGACAGAAACGGGCACTGCGGTGGTAACCACCTAAACGGTCTCCCGCAACAGAGACCTACCACCAGTATGATGTCAAATTTTTGCATTTATTTCCAATTTTCTCTGATATTCTTATTCAGGGCTTTTCCTCATCCTATTGTTTACAACATATTCATAATTTATGCTATTTACATGTTTTTCTAACATTATTTCTATTTTTTTTTTACATTATGTCTATACTTATGCTATCTAATTATCTGATATTCATAAAAACACACAGTATATTATTGTGTCCATATGTATAAACTAATATTTACTTTCCTCATTTCTATTATTTACTATCTTGGGTAAACTGACTGTATCGATCCTTAAGTCCGTCTCCTGCTCAAAGCATCTATGTATTATTATATATAGTATTATAGTATCATTCCTAATGAATCCATGTATAGGACATTCCGTCAGCAAATGAGGGACTGTTTCCTCCAGTGTCAAACGTTATTATAATACACATTCAATTATTATAATATTAATGCTGTTATTTATTTCCTCATCGATATTAAATGCAAATTGCACCACAAGTACATACATTAAACTATTATACATTAAAACCTATGCATGTACTACACTAAAAAAAAATACAATAATAGTAAATACATACATTATTGTGATTTTATTTTATATATAGTATAAGTTGTGTAGTATATAGTATAAGATGTTGAAGACAAATACAAAATAAATAGAGAAAATAATTAAGTGGTTGTAGCTGTCTGTTGCCGGAGACCGCAAACTTACTGGTGGTATGCCTCTGTAATCGGAGAACGTCTAGGCAGGTACCACCGCAGGGCCTATTGCAGCCGACAAACAGTCTTGTGCAAACATTACTGTGTTTCGATTTGAAAATCGCTGTAACTAGTGAAACTACTAGGGTAATGAGACCTAACATCTTGTCTCAATGGGCAGACGTATCACTCACCATTCAGCGAACATGCTGCTTGTCTCGTCGCTTCGTTGTATAAAAAAAGAACCACTAATCGAATTACGGATAATTTTGTAACTAATCATAGAAGAAATTCGCTATATAATAATCGGTAATAATTACTTACTCGTCGTTGATCACGACGCACTCCTCTTCAACTTCTGTAGATAGTTTCTCCCGAAGCGCCTTCAATCGTTCTCTTTGAAACTGGATATACGATTTAGTGTTCTCATCCTCCATGCTATAACAATAGAATAAACACTATGATCTACTTTCAAAACATAAATAAATATATACAAAATAATGATTATGTCAATACGTCAAAACTGTCATAAGCAATAATGATTCTTATAGGATATAACTACCCATATATTATTGGTGGTATTGTGTACACATCACTTGCGTGCTTCCGGTTTCAAGAGCGTTTTTTATTCAATAATGCGACAGGACGAACATCTTATAGTAAGTGATACGGTCGCCCATAACAATGTGGCGCTAGTTAAGATGATATATGCTGCACCATATTGCGCTCGTCGCCTGAGACATAAGATGTTGAGTTTCATTGTCCCAGTAATTGAGCTACAACGCCCTACAAACCTTAACATAGTAATGTTTGCGTACTGGTGGTCATGGCATGTTTGAATCTAGACAGTCTCCGGTTACAGAGACTCACCACGAGTAACTTTGCACCAGTGTTGTAGCTAGTGAAATTTCTGGAGCAATGTTTCTCAACACCCGTCTCTAAACGACAAACAAAAGAGTGTGTTGAAAGTATATTCTTACTGGCGTCACATTACTAATGTCGGATGTATCACTTACTATCTAGTAAACATTGTTCTCGTCTCGTCGTTACGACCAATAAAAAACAAACATAAGTATCTCACGTTCAGAACACAGACCACACTCGTTGACAGAGGTCAATACAGAGTTTATAGTATGTCGCTTGAAAGTATGTAAACAATCAGCAATCAGATAAGGAATCATAAACATAGCAGAAATAAAATGTTTAGTTACGGTCAAATAGAAAACAGGATATTCTAAGGTTTTTCTTGATAACTGCAATGATGCTTAGTCTTAGTTAAATAGCCAAGAGTTGCAAGGTTTTAACGCTGGACTTTGACCACAAGAAAGAGTTATAGGCTTTCCTATTATTATTATATATTATTATTACTTTAAGTTTTATTTACTTTTCTTAAGGAATCATTGTTTCCTTGCATAGAAGTATTACCAATATAAAATTAACAATATTAAATGGTAAAATATACCAACTCAACATTACAAACTTGTCGATAAGATGCCATATGCTATAAGTATATTTATACACCGCAAAGGCATTTCGTTTTAATCCCATAATAAATCATGTTATTTACAATAACCTAGAACTTATAATTAGTACGAGCTGAGGTTATATTTTGTATAAATGCCAAAGAACCAAGTCAGTCTTATTAAAGCAACAGTATAAACTATTGCTTTAATGAGTCTGACGTTTATCTAAAATTAATAACTCCATTAACGTCTTGAGACGAGGTCGAAGATAAACGGGAATTAAAAATGTACCATATAATATATTTGATTGTTATGATTTTGTGTATAGCCAAGCCAAAGAATAAGAAATGCGTTAAAACGAGTACAGTTGAATGATGTTTTATAAATTTGTAAACAATGTTTCAATTGTTACGATTTATTATTGTTTAAAAAAAAAATGTTGAACGTCTTATTACATTTTAACAACTTAAGTTTTCATAATCAGATTAGTCATTAATGCTATTTTAATGACGTCAACTTTGTCGTAATCGTATCGGAATAACCTATACGTGGTTGTAAATATTCATTCATATATGTAACATATTTCTAACGAAAAATTATAAAAGTTAATAGGATAACATAAAACAATTATAAACATTATTTGTTTATTAGAAGTTAGACATTACGTTGAATCATTGCATAACAGCGGACGAGGCTACGACATTGGACGCACTAAAGAGAGGACTCGATCTTTTTCCAATAAGATTATGGCCATCAAAGGGCATTTATACATTTATAACAAGTTTCGTTAGATACCCCCAGCTGTCAAAATAAATAATAACATTTGAAATAAGAATCCGTTAAATATTTAAAGATCGAATTCGAAGGAAAAACGTTATGGTTAACGGTGTTCCGTGACCCATTTCACATAAACATATTTAAGTCGCAATATCACAACTCACAATTTATATGATGTTGCCAAAAAAATAACGCAAACATATATGCTAATTATTTCCTATTCAATATTTATCGTTTCTTTTGTAAATAGATATCAAGACTTATTTGTGGTTATGACGACAGTATTGATCGTACACATACCTTGACTGTTCATTTTTCGCCATATATCCCTTTTTTAACGTTTTTCAAACACACAAGGTTGTTTTGAACATATAAGGATAAGTTTAATGCTTATGATAACATACTTATAAGAATTGCACAGCCCCGTAAAATTTATAAAATCTGCGAGTAAAATAACCACAATTCGTTAACATTCGTTACAATCAAATGGAGACATTTACTCTTTCACTCTTGTTAACGTTAATCATACTTAGTATGAGAGAGACAAAATAAGAACTGTTAAAATATCAGAATGCCAACGCAGACCAGCGCCATCTTTAAAAGGAAATGGAACTATTTTTGGCATGAAATATATGTTGCCATCCTAAAATTCACATTATTAAAGAATGTGAATTAATTATAAAAAGGTATTTTTCACTTTTCTTACTTAAATTTTAACAATAGAATACAATTACATACGTTTAAAAATATAGTGCATATTTTTTTTTAATTTAAGGTATAAAAGAAACAGAAATTTATAAGATTGGCAGATAATTAACTTTAATTTTAGTCCAAATTTACTATTAATTTTTTTACTATTGTATTTATTAAATTATACATTTTTTAAATTTGTCATAAGTATTAACAGAAAGTGTTTTTTATCTATTTGCGTCACTTTATTTACATGTCTAGCTATTATATAACACTTAGAAAATTAAAAAAATAAATATATTTACAATTAAGATTTTTACTAAGACGACGGGAGCTTTTAAAATTTATCATAATTACATACATTATTAAAAATTATATTATACCAGAAAATCTTTTAAGATAAACTATCCAAATAATCATTATTAAAATTATACAAGTTCTAAATAATTAGTATTTCTAAATATATTAATTTTTTGTCCCCTAGTTCTGTGCGCCATATATTTTATTTTGTATATTGTATTCTATTCGTATGTTACTAAAGGAAACTCTCTAAGATTTCAAATAGTTAATATTTTTTTCAATATTTTCACGAATTTATAAATAGCAGAAAAAAAGAACTATTAAACATTTTAATTTATTTTGTGGTAGGAAGAAATCAATTTACATTATAATTTATATATATTTTCTTTTGGGTACATAATAAATATAATGGTTTATATGTATGTAAATAAAAAGAAAACATTTAGTAAAGGTTAATTTAATCAACATTTTTATTAAACAATGAAAATCTTTTTGTTTTTAACATGTAAATAATAATAAATACTTTTTTTTTAATTTCACACTTTTGCCTTATTGACATTTACGTTCGTCGTTTGTTTATTTTCGCGCGCGAACTTTGGAGTAACTTAAGTTTTATTTATACATATAAAAATTTCATTCTAGAAAATAATGAAGTTTCGTGCTGTTATGATTGATGCCGGACTAATGAGAGAATTTTTAAGTAATAATTTATGGGTAACATTCCAAAAATTTTATTTTTTATGTACTAGCATATCAAACTTTTATTTTGATTACAGGTATTGTAACTACGATTTCTAAGTTATCTAAAGAGTGCGTGTTAAGATTGTCGAGCGACAAGATTTATTTTATAGTTAGTGATGATACAGGTGGTCCCGCACCACCAATACTTTGGTGCGAAATCCCTCAGGCGATGTTTTTTTCTGAATATCAGCTTATCGGTGTGGATGATCAGCACAAGGATATATATTTAGGATTCAGTTCAGGTCTGCATATTTTACAATAGTTTTAGTTAAGGTTACTAATACCTCTTTTTGTGCAGGGAAGAGCGACAATGTCTCTCATACACAATAATCATAGCCATCAAAACTTTTTTATGTATATGCTAGCCTGCAAAGACATACTCAGTTTGAGAAGCACTGCTATATAGGTGTACATCATTAAATTATAAACTTAGGTACAAAATTAACAAAACATTTTTTTTTTAAATGATAAGTAATAAATATATATTTAAATAATATAATCCTTAGTACAATAAGTAAAAAAATAATTCTATAATATTACCTATTTTATTAGTCCAAGCTTAAAATTGACACACTTGGTAAATTGGCTATTATTGTACATACAAAAGGTTAAAGTTTTAAAACAATGCTTTTAAGTGCTGTGAATATTTTTTGAACGATTAATTACAGCTGGAATGATTCCTGCTGTGGTACTCAATACACAATCTTATATATATCATATATCTTTCATGGATTATTATTTTATTTTTAAGCCAATTTAGCAAGACCACTAGTGACACTTAAATCGGCAAACCTATTAAAGATGAAGCTAACTAAGAAACAATGTCCTTGCCTGACGTTAGAAATAGAAATGGTAAATATGGTTTTCATTTGTTTCTGGGGTAAAATCAATGTTTGAAAACAGTTTTTTTTCTGTTTGAATATAATACAAGATGCATAACTGGCTATGATGCCAACTTGGCCATTTTCATCCCTCTGCTCTTTTCTCACTTTATATAAGCTTAGGACATGTGATTCACTTTTCATTCTTGTTAAATAACCTTCAGTTCAAAATTCATGCCCATAAATTTATATTTGATACCAAAATCTGACAATTTGTTCTCTACTCATCCATCTATCCATTTCAAATGCTCTCATCATACATACTTGTTACTACTCTCCTTTTCTTACTATTACGACTTTTAAATTCCCTTAAATATTCATTTTAATTTCTTTTTTTATATTGTTCATTCTAGTAGTGCTACCAATCTATTTAATAATTCTTTTAATATAGTGGCTATGATAATCCTTGCAGTGACAAGTTTATGAAGTAAATTTAAATATTATTAATGCTCACTAGGTGATTAGTAATAATATATATATATATATATATATATATATATATATATATATATATATATATATATATATATATATATATATATATATATATATATGTGTGTAGTTAAAATTTCATGATGTCCATAGGAGTTGACTGATAGATCAGTCAACCTATGATGTAGGTAGATTCTGTAGTAGGTGGGATAGCAAAATTATTATTTTTTTTCAGCCATCGTCCACATCTCAAGAGACAAGACAAGTTACCCATGATATACCTGTAACAGTAGTTCCAAGAAAGGTTTGGTCTGACTTTCATGAACCACAGGTGCCAAAACCTGATGTATGTATTAAAATATTGTTTTTTATTCAACAAAGTGATGAGACAAGTGGGAAGATTGTGAGTGATACGCCTCCCCATAACAATGTGGCGCTAGTTAGGATATTATACACTGCACCACATTATGATTGTCACCTTGAGACAGACAGTTAAGTCTCATTACTGTGGTAATCATTAGCTACAACACCCTTCTAATCTGAACACAATAATGTTTGTACACTACTGTTTATCGGCTGCAATAGGAGCTGTGGTGGTATCTACCTATGCAGTCTCCAGTAACAGGGACCTACCACCAGATATGGTAAAGAATCTCTTTATTTACAATAGACCAGATCAACAATTGATTTCACCTAGGTTAAATAACAATGAGTGGATTAAAGATAAAATAAAATATCCCAAATTTGGACAGCCAGAACACAATATAAATAACAATGCTGTTATGAAAACTGATTTATAATATGAAGGTGGTAGGTTAGTCAGTGGGTCTGGTAATAACACTACTATAAACCAAATTTCTCATCTTGTGGCCCAGGAATCGAACCGGCGACTCACTAGTTACAGTACACTAGGGTACATGCAGTGAGCTATTGCACGACAGAGGAAGTGGAATATAGTTTGCCTTATATTTTTAAAATTATTTTATCTCTTTTATGTTGTGTATATGACACCTTTATTTTTATTGAGTTTTAATTGTATTCAATTTGAAGGGTGCTGTAGCTAGTAAAATACTGCATTGTTGTGTTTGCCGAGATAATAAGTTTTCCAAAAACTAATGTTTTTCTCCACTCATTATTAAGACTAAGAAAAACATGTGAAATTTTGTTTTTTAAATCCTATATATTTCTGCTAGAAAAATTTCATTTTAGATATCAATAGAACTACCAACACTGAAACTGTTAAGAACAACAATAGACCGAATGAGGACCATGGCTTCTGAAGTGGTTATTAGAGCCTCTGCTGAGGGCAGGCTGACCCTACAGATTAAAACTGATATGGCTAAAGTCTCCACCAGGTTTAAAGGATTAAGAGTGGACTCCTTCGAAGGTATTCCTTTTGTCTATAACAGGTTAATGTAACTGTAAGCATGGTACTGTGACAATGAGCCAGTGGTTCAAGATGCATGCACACACAGCATACTTTAACTCTACTTTTACTCTACTACATAAGTTGACAAGCGGGATATTTACTATATAATGGTAGTCAGGCGGGTTTGAAAAAAACCCTACCACCAACCAAAGCGAACCACCTGTCTGGAAGATAAACTAGAGACAATGCAAATATTTTACCTCAGATCCATGAGGTGGGTAGATGATTATATTATTGAGTAACATTAGTAAATCTTTTAATTCAGCATTTTTAGTAAAGTAAAGTAATATAAAGTAAAAATATCACGTCATAATTTGATAATCAGGATATTCACCGGATGATAAGTAATTTGTTCATTCATAAATATATCGCGTTAGTTCATATGGTGTACACTGCACCACATCGTGCTTGTCACTTTGAGATGTAATAACTGTCCTGTTACTCAGTTATTTAGATGGTAACTAGTTCAAAGGTCTTCAGTACAAAAAACTTATTACAAGTATACACTAGTCTACTACACTACTGCATACTAGTCTTTTAAACTATAGCACTTTTCAAATCGGTACATAGTACTGTTTGACTACTACATACTGTTTATGGGCTATGTACCTACTTTTTTTTTTTACTTTTTCCCGCCGGGCATTTTTGGGCCTGGGCTTACAATGCGATTTTACATTTCCGATATTTGTTACATTTATTATCTCCTTTATTTCTTTCTTATTTTTCTTTCTATTTCAATTTATTTCACTTTCTTTCTCCATTCCATTTCCTTCTTACATACTTCGCGCTTTAAATAAAGGGAGACATCCGTTCTTTAAACTTTGCTATTTTTACTTATTCTATTACATTACATATTTTTGATTTATTTTATTTTTACATTCTCTTATTTTATTTGCATGACATTCCTTTTGCTTATTCTAACAGATACATTTAATTTTTTTATCTCTGTTACATCATTCCTCTTTTTATTTCTCTGATTTTGTATGATCTTTTTGCAATACTGTAAAAGAATCGAACGGCTGCAGTCCTCTCTCATTAAACAGGAGATAGTACTACAATTTACTCTTTCTTTTATTACCATCTCTATCTCCGTTCATTGCGCCCCGTGTACGGGGCAGTCAGCGATTAGGTGCTGCCCGATCTGGTTCTTGCTCGGGTCGCAGGTACATGAGGGACTCTCCTTGAGTTTAAACCTGTGAAGGTACTCCGAGAATCCCCCTTGTCCTGTGACCCTCTGAACCATGTATGGCTCTATTTGGCTTCTTCGGAGCACTCTGTGGGCCGACCTGACGTCCGGGAAAAAAATCCGCGTGGTGGACGCCGTATTGCCTTTCACATAGCGCCTGTTCCATTCGGCCAGCGTAGCTTGCCTAAGCTGCCGCTTCACGAACGAAACAGGGTATCCCTCGTAAGGGGCGCATCCTTGGCCAGTTGATCCGCCCTCTCATTCCTCTCCGTCCCCGCGTGCGCTTTTATCCAATACAGCCTAATATCCTTCCCTTTCGTTTTACCTTTCACTACATTTTCTTTCACTTAACGCTAAGGGATGGAGGGTGTCTGGTCTTGCGGATCTGGAGTCGCTCAGTAAAGCAAAAGACCGATGCGACTCCCTGGCCGCGTACCCTGTTGCTTCCGCTAAGGCCAGCAGCTCAGCCTAGTAGACGGTGCAGTAGTTCTCCAACTTGAGTTTCTTAGTTTTAACCTCTACAGCGTACTTCATAACACAGAACGCCGCACCCACTTTGCCCTCTATGTAGCTGCCGCCGTAGAAAGCTAGTCTCCCCCCGCACCCTCCCCCAGACAGAACTCTACACCAACCTGACCAGACGGGCAGTCTCCTGTAGCTTACCGGTACCGCCAGGTCCCGGTCTCCCAGTACCTGCTGGGAGTGGCCGCGCTTTATATGTACCTACTTATAATGTCTTTGGTAACAGAGATATACTTTATATGTATAGAGATCTATTGCTTACATTTAATGAGAGAGTATTACAGGGCCAATTGAACATTCAGACTCCGAAACAGAGAGTCAAATTAACGAAGACCTATCCAAAGTGTGCACATGTAGAGTTGATGCCAAAAAACTTTCGATGCTCCTCGGCGCTGATCAAATATCACACAACCGGATAATTTGCTGCATTGTCCACAAACGTCTAGTAATATTAAGCCTACAGAGCACTCAGGAAGTGCAATTACAGTGTTATATTACTGGGATTGTCTATTAAAAAAAAATGTAAGTTATTGTATTTTGCACTTTATATATTATACTACTGCACAAGTGTGGTGTGGCATTTTAACTCTTTTAATGTGATGAAGATGATGTACAGTTCTTGATAGGCAATAATTTTGTACATGACAATGTCGCACTAGTTTTGTCATACTTACACAACACCACATTCTGCTATTTGAGTTTTGACATGTCTTCTCCGAGCAATTGCACTAGCTATAGCATCCACAAAATGGCAACAGAGTAGTTTACCTGCTTTAAGGTAGATGCAAGTGTAGCAGTGATACCTACCTAAACTGTCCTTGAAAATAGTGATACCTGTAAAGATGGATCATTCTGAAAATCCTAAATATAATATTAAAACACCAATTTTTTCATCACTTCCTCACAGGGTGGAGATGACGTATCAGTATATAAGAAATATACAGCGTAAGGTTATCCATGGCTGAGACCACAGGTGACATTGATGTCCACCTCCTTCTTGATAGTAATAACGAACTGTACACTGAAATTAAGGCTAAAATAAAATACCAAATTCATTTCTAGGAATGACTTTAATTTAAAATTTGTTGTTATTTTTAAATCAACAGACTAAATAACTAACATCATTTGGTAGATTTAGTATATTTACTTAACATTTCGAGAGGAAATATTGAAATGGAATTTTTGATAAATAGTTAATGAAATTGTCACACAACCACACTTTAGTTTTGGAACTTACTTCCGGTGCGTATAGTATTTCATTGTAATAATGTTTAATAAAAGACAAAATTTTATTTTTTTAGGCAAAAAATCTAATTTGTTTAATGGCATGCATTAACGTTGCCACAGATTAAACATATATCACAACATCTATACTTCAATGGCATAAATTTCACTGTGAAAGCATTGTTGCCAAATAATAAAACACAATTTAACGTTTAAGCGTGACGTGTCAAAATTGCAATAGATTAAACATATTAATATCCATAAACTTTAAAGGCAAGAATTTCACTTGAAACAATTGTTGCCATACAGAAAACATGTTTTCCTAATGCGCATGCGCAGATGTATCAACACTGCTGCAGATTAAATTTACCCATACATTTTAGAGGTGGAATTTTCAAATTCAAATACTGCAGATTTTACGCAAGGGTTGGTTGTGCAGCGCCTAAACTTAAGAAATACTTGCTCATGGTATAAAATTGAAGAAATGGTCAAATAATACAAGCAAGTGATGTCGGATTATATGCCATCAGGTGATATTATGGCGGAAGATTGGAGTAGTTTTTTTAATTTTAGTACCATACTTCATTTCAACACTACCTCGTGATGTGAAGTCAAATGATAACAATTTCAGATCGATAATAAGTTTACTGGAGAAAAAAAAAGTCTTCTGTAATATGTTGTACTTGTTAAAGGAATTTTTAATTTATCTATTCAAGAATCAATTCTTATACCAATGAGTTTGTTTTTATATTTCCATTAAATCAGTCTTCAATTTAGACTGACGATGTGATGAATCAGCTTTATCCTCACCAAATGGATTGGGAACATCGGATATGATTTAATTGTATGTGAGCTGGAAAGACCTCTCGTTGTCCCTTCTCAGGGTATCGTGGGTGGCCTTCAACTGGTCCAGTCGGGTGGAGATCTGAACAATGGAGTTGTCGATCCACTGCATCGAAGACATGTGTGCGTTGAGAATCCGGCCGATTTGGACGATCTAGACATGAGAAATTAGTTTTTTTTTAATCGACGAAACAAGAGAAACATTTATCTGTTGGTAAGTGAAATTCGAAGTATAAGGCGTTCATAGCTGTAAATACTTACAGGGTCATTTGTGTCCTGACTTCTGTTGGTTTCGTTGAGATGCTCAATGACTTCTTTCAGATCTTCGGACATTTGCCTGAGCTGTGTATCCAAGTTTTCGGCAAGGGAATACCTGCAATATTTTTTTCATTAAATTTTAAGTAGCTTCGGATTTATGGGTTATAGACAAAAAAACTTTTAAGAGGAAGCTTAACCTTTACTAGACGGTGTTACGCTCGTACATAAAGTGATGCTACTTAGGATGATATATACCGCACTATACACTCACAGCTTAGACACAATATTGTCTCATTACCCTAATTGGTTGATAGAGAATAACAATGCTTACATGTGTTCCCTTTCCGGATCGCGCATTCTGTCCCCAGTTTCATTCAGGAGTTGCTTCTCCATTGGTGCAATCACCTCCTCCAACTCCTTCTGCTGCGCTAGCACAAAGTCTAACTCATGCTCCAGGCTTTGTTGTTCATTTTTTACTGTCTGTATTGTGTCATTTAACTCTAAAATCTGAAAGGTAGTGTTATGTTGATGAATAATAATTTTGTTTCTATTTATGTAACTTCTAATACCCAGCATATATTGTATGGCCTATGTTTTTTCCATTCAAAAATTACCACAGTAATTTTTCAATACTACTGTTTGGTAGTAGAAACAGAAGCCGTCATCATTAAAGAGTTTATCAATTAATAATATCTGGTATACATGATACGTCTAATAGCACACTGATGACTGTGTCCTGGTAGAAATAATATTGGCAATTTCCTTACCACATATGGTGAACATAAAATATTATTACAGGAAGTCAATGAAAGCAAGCAGTTTAAAAAATTGTGAAGATCCTTGGAGAAGTCATGTACATGTACCAGCTGGCAGATATGATGATAAATGATGCACTTACTATCTCTCCATTAGCAATGAGTAATCTATCCCACGCATTAATCTGTGTAGCTTGATTAATGAAGATCTTCTCCTGCTCCTCCAATTCCAGCGTCCATTTGTTAATGTTCTCCTCCAATTGAGTGAATGTTATGGATGATATTGGCTGAGGCAGACCAGATGGTGTTGTGCTGAAATCAATTTATATATTGTATTAGGATTCATTTACACACAAATCTATTTTGTGGATGTATTCATAAAATAAAAGTATATACTCTCTTTTAAGAGAAGGTATCGTGTCCTAGCTGTGGGAATTTTATAGGAGCCGTGTATTATAATATACATTAATAGCACAGCAGTAAACCAGATTTTAACTTGATTTGGTTCATATAAGTATTTTCCTTTATCTCCTTCATTAAATTGGATTAACTAATAATATTTTACATAATACTATTTGACATTTTCAATAAGTCCACCATTGATAAGAGAAAACGGAAATGAGCAACAATACAAAAATAAACAAATTAAAATTCGTTAACTTACGTTGTTGTGGTCTTTAATGTTGCCATAGTGGGAGCTGTGGTTGATTTACCTAAAGATATAATAGTAGTGGTTGCCGCTGTAACTGCAAAAGATGGTAGAAACTGTGTAAAAGACAGGATATTTTTTTTATTTGCAATAGACAATCTAAAATTCACTTGCTGTTAAGTAGCAATGAGGCTGTGGATTGTAAATTATGCTTGTCCAGAAAACTCTGGTCGCTATTATAAGGGACATAGCTTAGACATGTTTGACAAAAATCTCTCCACAAAATAAGTTGGTGGTAAGGTTGTTCCTATAAGTATCTTCAATCAACAAGAAGCCCTGAAAACGGAGCATGGATGCAAAGCTAGTGGTTAGCTTCTGCATCACGAATGTGCCATATGAATATGCACAAAAATAGATATGAACTTAAAATGTTCAAACTTGTATTTAGTAGTATATTTCTTTTTAAATAGTGAGTGTGTGTACCAATGTGAGTCAATATTATATTTCCCACCTTAAAGATATTTTTATTTTTATAATCTATGCCACTGGAAACTGTCTAGGTATATATGACATGTACCAGTTGTTACTGTTGTAAAATAGTGTGTTTCTAGGTTGAAAGTTGCTGTTGCTAATAAAACTAGGTCATCATGCTTAACATATCTATAGAGAAACAGCATAATGTAGGGTAGTGTTCATCACCTTAACTTGCGCCATATTGTTGTGGGTGGGACTTTTCATTCATCATAATTTTAAGATCATGCTATTTTCGTCTCTTTGTCTAACAAAGGTATCAGTGTTCTTTTCAACACAAAAGATTACTTCAAAACGGTTGTGGCCATCGAAGAAAATAATTTAATTGTAAAATGTCTAAGCATCAATTTCAGTCTTCATAGTTAATATACAATCGTGATTATCATTAGAGATACACTGCTGAACATAGGCATCCTCTAAATATCTCCACACCACCATCTAAATATTTCCCATCAGCATATAATGCTAGCCATTGCAAATGTTTATAACATGATTTTGCTTAAACATTTCTAAGCAATTGCTTTACAAGGAGCATTAATAACCAAATATTGGAATAAGAAATCCACACAATATCAAGTTTATTAAGAAATTAGACAGAAAAATCACATCTTTGAAACCACTAACCGATAAATTTTGACTAAAAATATGAAACCTAAATGTCACTTGTCAAGAGTGGAGATGACATTTACGTTTTTTTTTCACTGTTTAGGCCAGCAGTGGCTATCAGTTGAGATGATGATGATGATGAAATCTTAGAAGTACAGTCCTTACATTAAACATCTATATACAATGACAATGATAGAAAATGTGATGGAGAAAAGGAAAGGAATGAAAGATAATCTAAATAATAAAAGTGAGAACTGAAATGTGAATAAAACAAAGAAGAAAATGAGAGAATTATTCAAAAAAGCCCTGACTCGCAAAGCAGTGAAATGTTGCAAAAAAAAATCACTCTGTATAAAACTATTATTTTTTTTTAAATTTTATCATCTTTTATATTGTTTTTTTTTTGGGAAACAAATGTCCTTCTATTTGTTGAAAATTGTGTTCTAAATATATTTAGAAATAAATGCACGAAAAAAAAACATTACAAGAGGTGGCCTAGTATGTCTATAAGTTGATGACAAATAGTTTAACTGGTTTCATGGTGTAGTGCCTAAATGATTGCCTTAAACCATGGAAGTCACTAGTTGTATTTTTGGAAATCTGGATGGTGTTTTCGAACCCGCGTGGTTACTTCCAACCCTTATATCGTAAATTTGCCGCCCTAACAGCATTACTGTTCTATCAACATATGAGATGCCTATGCCTAATGGTCCATATTTATATTTAACACCATGTGAAAGTACAAGCCTAAAAATGATAATAGGTTATCATCACAATTTAATCTATTACTGTCCACTACTGGACGTAAACCTCCATAAATTGCATAGTGACATTTGTCATAGAGACCAAGCATGTTAAATATGTGTGTTAAGTTTAATTGATATTTACTTACCAGTTCCTGTGGTGGTGGTGATGGTGGTGGTCACAGATGTTTTCCCAAATGACAGTGCAGATGTGGGAAGTGAGGATCCAGTAAATGTTAACCCACCAGTTGTAGCTGCACTGAAACCGAGGGCAGAGGTAGCTGGTGCAGTAATTTGACTAATAGCAGCACTTGTTGTAACGCCGAAGCTAATCTTAGCTGTTTGAGCGGTGGAGCTGGTGGGAAAACCGGTTAAACCGGCGGACTGAAGCCCAGCTTGGCTTACTTGACCAATCTGACCTATTTGTCCTGCTTGGCTAATAAGTCCAGATTGGCTTACTTGTCCTGCTTGGCTTATAAGGTTGGCCTGGCTTGCCTGACCGGCTTGGCTCACTAGTCCAGTCGCAGGGGGCTTAGAGAGCAGATTCATGTTCAGGCCGAAACCGAGGGGCGCTGATGTCGGCTGGCTCGTTGCCTGCGTTGGTTGTGTAAAACTTAATGGTTGGGCTTGAGTCGCTTGAGGCTGGCTCGATGGAAAACTGGTGGTCGGACCAAATGGGAATGCAGAAGCAGCAGCAGTGGTTGCAGTTGACTGAGATAAGCCAAAAGTTGATGCCTGTTGACCAAACCCAAAGCTGGATGTTGCCACTGGGGTTATGGTTGTAGCTAAAAACATTAAGATTATATATTCATTATAATACATCAATGACTATATCATTGGAGATTCAAAATAGTTGTACTCACCAGCTGTGGTGGCTGCTACAGTGGTAGTAGTAGAAGCAACAGGTGTTAAACTGAATGAAGACTTGCCAAACATCTGTGAGAATGGTGGTGTGCTTTGCATGAACCCTCCAGCTGATGTTGTTGCTGGAGTCAATGAGAAGTTTGCTTGCGTTGGCTGTGCAGTAGTCTAAAAGTAAACCACTTAAGATGTACAAAATGGAACAAATTGGCTAATATTTAACCAATCGTTATTATGCTGATCATCATTTCAACCAATGCCCTTACACTTTTGGATTGGTTGAGTTGACATATCTTCTAACTTACTCCATAAAGTTCGTTGAAAAAATAAGTAGTAGTAGTTAAAATATTTTAAAATCTGTTAATCACTCACAGCAGCTGTTTGCTGGGGCAAAGAGAAACTGGATGTTGGTGTGAAAGGGTATACTGAAGTTGTTGCCGGCTTCGCAAGCGAGAAACTGGAGTTAGCTGCTCCTCCAAAAGTAGCTGAAATATATTTATATAACAATTGAAGTAAATAACATTTTCTGACAAGGACAGAGAATTAAGGCTGTTAATTTAGTTCATGAGATCTGTTGATGATCAGATATGTCAGTTTTTTCACTGGAAGATCAAACTGTGTTACATTGGTAAATCATACTTGTTTCTGAGTAATATAGTATATGTTTTTGTAGTGTGTAAATGTACTAAAGTAAACAATAAAAAATGCTTGTTGGGAATCAAACCCTCTAAATATATTGTTACTAAGTTTTTGTAATACAATGATAGTACACGTGCATGTTCAAAATGTTCAATGTTGATTACCCTCACATATTGAACTAGTAATGAACACATTATGTTATAGACCAGCGTTTGACTATGATTCAACTAGATGGTAGACCAGGTGGTAATAAATACAAATGGTTTACTGACCTTGAGATGTTGCACTTCCGAAAGTGGGAGCAGGTGCTGCTTGCTGTAGGGTTGATGGCTGCCCGAATGACAAGTTTTGTGGTGCATTCTGTAAGTTATACTATTCCTTGTAGCTCCATGTAGGTAGGTTACGTTTGATGTATTTAGTAATCTTATGTGTACAAAAGTGAGCTTTATTCTTATCATATTCTTTTCCAGCAAACCTTAATAGAGAGGGTTATAAATGGTATATGTGGATGAAATGTGTTGGAAAAGCGGCCTCATATCTATCTCTCAAGAAATTGAGTTCAATGTGGAGCATTGTATGCAGTGTATATCACTTTGTTATGAGCAGATGCCTCACCGACGGATGAATTTTCTGCTAGATTCTCCACTTTGTTAAAAAAATTTGTGCATCAGACATTAACTTAGTAAACTCAAGAGTGAATTATGCTCGCTTGTATTTCATTCCCATAAAATCAGTTTTACTTTATTTACAAAGTAAAATATTATCAAATATATACAAATTGTAAAGATATAATAAAACTAGCTTCAATGCAGAAAATTTACAGGCTAATTTTAAAAGCTGTATAATTGACTAGCTTAAATTTCCTTTTTGAATAAGTTCACTTTTGTTGTGTATGTCAATATATCCTACTAAATGATCTTGTTAGAAACTAAAATAATTGAAGTGTGCAGTATAAATATATTAATGGTATTTGCACTTCAAGGGTAAGAGGACAATTGAAGAAAGTGTGGGTGAATTGTGTGAAAACTGCTGTGTAAGAAGAGTGAATTCAGATATGACAGCTTATAGAGGGATATGGACGAGAAGTTCATATTGTGCTGATCCCACATAAATGGGAAAAAGGCAGGAGAAAGAAATACAGATTAAGATCAAATTCTCAAAAAAAAAAATTGTTTATTTTACACATGCAAAATAAATAATATTGTTTTTATGTAGCTTAGAACACGCATCCATGATATTGTAAACTTACCTGAGTTGGTGTTTGTCCAAAGCCTGGGCTACCAACTGTTTGGTTAGGTGGTGAGGTGAAGCCACCAAATGTGATTGGTTTTGTGGCACCAAAAGATGAACTTCCGGCAGTTGTCGTAGGGCTAGAAACTGTAATATTATGTTCTTTATAGATTAAAAAAATGTTGATAAGTTATGGGTAATTTCTATAATATACAATGACATAAGACAAGTAAGACATTAACCTGATGACAAAGGAATATATAACATAATAATGTGGCATTAATTAGAATTATATATAGCACTATAATATATCATTCTAATGGAATCATAGTAGTGTTTGCCTACTATTGTTTGGCAGTAGAAATCGAACTGCTGTCTTGTCTAGACAGTCTTCCACAACAAAGACATACAACCTGTTAACATCTAATGTCTTAAAGTGTGCAATAAAACATCCTAATTTGGATCACACTTATGCTTATACTCTTAGATTTAGTACTTCTTGTCAAGTAAATACCCTGAATTATATTCTCAGTACTGTTGTATAACATACTGCACTATTAATTCTATAATATACTGATATTATTCTGTACAATGCTGATTTTATGTATATTATATAAGTAACAATTAATTCATCAATGGTGCCATTTTTCATAGAAATCTATTAAATAAATTAAACAGGCCAGCCGAGTCATTAATCGCTCTGATTTCAAAACAAAAATGTAAATCTAAAGTGGTGGCAGTAGTACTTACATATACCAGTGGTGGCAGCAGTTGTTTTAGCACCAAAGGCAAAACCACCAAATGCTGGTGTACTTGTAGTGGGGCTGCTGAAGAAGTTTACTTTGTTGTCTAAAAATTAGATTAAAGATTAATCTCAAATGTAATTTCTTTCAATTATTTCAACAAATTTTTATGATTACGTTAGAAGTTGTTATGGTCACTTAACTATAATAATTATTTTTTATTCATATATTTTTAACTTAAATTTTTCTCCACACTCAAGAATTACTAGAAGTGTACTCACTTTAAATCACTACATATACCTTCTATAACTTGTTATTTTTTGTATGAAATACACACAAAGAATAAAAAAATAGATTTTTTTAAATTTCATGTGGGAGATCATTATTCCCATTACAATATAATTTTGAAATAAAAATATGACATTGAGGCAAGATTAGAATAATATTGCTTCTAAGAACTAAAAATTCTCATTTATATATCATCATTCATAAATTTTCAGTTATACTTTAAACCAAAAAATTTGTAGTTTAGGCTTTAAGCTTTTTCTTACCTAATCCAGGACTTTGAAAAGCTTTTGAGTCTCCCCCACCAAACAAAGTTCCTGAAATTTTCATGGCAAATCAATAAAATTAGGTCAAATTATAGCTAGGTATTATATACAATTTAAAAATGTAGTGTTAATATCCTAATTGGTTTGAAATATGGCTATATCTAAAATAAAGGTTATTATTTTCCATTTCAATGAAACAGTCCAAAAGACAAAGCCAAAATATCAGTGCCTGTTTTGACCCATTGTTATGAGAAAATGTATTTTGGAACTAAGTTAATAAAATAACTTAGTATTGGGATTATAAAAGTAGGCAACTCATTGCAATTTATGCAAGCTTGAAATTTGATCAGTTCTAGAAAACGCTTTGCTTCTCTGGACATGGCGTAGTAAAGAGGAATCTTCTGTAGATGAATGTCAGAGCCTTTCTCATTTCACAGGTGAGAAATGTGAGGTTAAAAGAGAAGCAAGAAATTGGTAACCAATAATTTCTGCATTTGTGTAATGCTTGATTATAAATTACAATATTTGTTATTTTTATGATAGTTTTAAGTCGGTATTTACTCAATAAAATTCTTACCTCCTGATAGAGTATTGGTACCAAAAGTGGGACCAGATGTTGTGGTTGTCGTCTGTCCAAAAGTAAAGCTCATGGCTCTGATTTATATGAATTGCTGTTATTAAGTTTATGTTTTGTCTAATCGCTATGTATATGAAGCTTTTAATCTGAATACCGCCAAAATATTTAGCAAAGTATTGTCATTTGCAGACTGTTAAAACATATCAATAACCACAGATTAACATAATTTTCACAGATAATAATCATAAGTTAAGTGATACTTTGTAACCAAGATGCAATGTTTAAAAATTACTTAATTAATTTATTCAATAACGTATTAATGAGCAATATATTTTTTATTTTGCTGAAGTGGCAATAGGCGGGCCACATACCGTGACAATCGGCTGGCCGATGGAGCCTCTTCCTGCTTAAGATATATAAGTGGAGACGTATAGATTAGTGTAACAAAAGGCGACCAGGTGGACTTGTGAGGTGATGAAAGTCACAGGGGATTTTTAGATAACAGTAGCATCGGATTGGTTGTGCTAGAAATCTGTTAGACAGGTCTAATAGACTTCTAATGCGTTGATCGTCAATATTATTCATAAATAAATCTATGACACATAACATATAACCACATATAAAGAAATTATATTGTGTCCATAAAGTAATTTATTAAAAATTTATATTATCTCTTACTACTTGCTTAATCTTGATCAAAATTATTAACGATTATCAAATATTAGTTGGTGCAATAAGTTGCATCGAATTATTTATAATTCAGATGTAATGTAAAATTATTCTATAAAAAATTGTTCGCTTGAATGTTTAACCAATAAAGTTATAATAATTATTCAAGGTTTGTTTAAAACAAAGGGTTTAACCAATAAATGAATAAAAGTAGTAAGTACTAAGATAAAAAAAGAATGAAACCTAATAGTAGAATCAAATTATTAAATTATAATGATTAATTTTACAATCCAAAAACTAACATAAGAAGAACTTTCCCTTCTATCTTCTTACACTGTTTGTTTCAAGTATGTATCGTAGTGCTTTGTAACATGTAACATTTGTTTTGTGAACTATCAGTTCATACGACACTTTCCAACACTTCACAAAGGAAACTTATCGATTCTTTGGTAACAAACGACTGCTCCGTATTCTGTTTCACTTCGAGTAACTTCTATCCGATGCAGGCTAAAGTTGACTCTTAGACCGAAAACTTTGAAACGATGAGCATTTTGTTAAGTTGTTATGTTACAAGGTAACGCAAACGTATATCTAAAAGTTATTTATTCGTGCCACAGAGCTCTGTTTAACAATTTTTTATATATAAATATAAGTCGAAATACATAAAATTACATAATGGGTAAAAGATTATCCGCAGTTATATAATACTTACTCTCTCTTTAATCGAACAATGATCTGCATTCACAATTTGAAATATTATAGTTAAAAAAAATATTGAAAATAATTAGGCGGTTTGCATTTTGAAACTGCTTCGATGCGTATTTATGAGGATCGTGAACATTTTGTACAATGTATTAGAAAACAATAGCACATTTCATATAATTAAAAAAGTTACAGCATTCATAAGACTGTATACAAATTTGCCAATGAAGTAGATTGGAAAAAGTATTAAAAATTCCATTAATACTATAGTAAAAGATAATGTACAATGTGTTGATAATTATAATATAAATAAATGTTTAAGTAAAGTATTATATAGTTAACAGAATGAATTTGTTTAAATTAACGTTCAAAATTTTCAATGTATTCATAGCAATCAACAATTTTACTGTAAGACAATTAATGAATACATTGTTGATTTAATAAAATGACTTTACGACTTCTGAAAGGAAATTCCTCTGCAATTTTAATTTTATATTTCGCAAAGAATTTTTCAGGTTTATATTTAAATACCATTTGTAATTATTTGCACGTTCTTATTTCAGTATTGTTAGAACGGATGAAATAATCACTGTGGAACATCATTTTGTCAGTATGGAATTAAAATCAGAGAAACAATTCTTAGGAAATGTATTTGACCTTTTCGTACATTTTAAATTCACATGTGTATACTTAATTGTTATATGTATGTACTTTACATGTATACTTGAGTTACATAGCAGGCAAGGATGATAAAGATATCAAAAAAATTAAAAACATCGGGAAGTTTCAAAGGCTCAGCTGAATGCGATGCATTATCGGTCGGTAGGAACAGGCTATGAAAAGGAAAAGAAAATTAAATGTTTTTTTTCTAAACTAGTGCACTTAACATCAAAGAACACTCATTTATTTAATTATAAAAACGCAAAATCATGTAAGATCATTGATATAAAGATAATTGATCGATGTCATCACAACAATCTATTATGATAAAAACGAAGCTATGAGGTGTATATACATTTCCAAGAGAGATGTGTACAAATTTACTTTGTACATGTGTACTGGCCCCAGCTAGAAATATCAGTGCTGCAGTTTTTGCTGCAGCATGGAGCTGAGCTGGACGCCATTTCGGTGCTACTTATGTTTGGCCGTGTATCTATACTCGTATTTTGAATTTATAGTACCGAATAAACATTTCTTAATACTTTTTTTCATTTATAAAAAGTGTATTATAAATTACTTAACGAAGGCACTTTATTATCGCCTTATCAATAGAATAGAGTGGAGTCTTGGTTTGAATGGCAGCTGAATTTTCCTTCAATATTGTCCATTGATTCGATAGCTCGCAGTGGCCCACAATGGAAACTTATCCGTCAGCGCTTCATTGGTAACCGCGCAACTGCGCCAAGTTTTGCGGTTTTGAGCATAATCGGTTATTACAGAAATGTCTCATTGTGTATCATTATAAAGTGGAACATTTAATGTTATAATGAAGTATAAAACTACAAAATAATTTTGTTCAATCTATTTTGTAAAATCCGATTCTTTGTTGATTCTTCATGAATTTTTAATGAAATTTTAATCTTGACTGCTTACGTCTATTGTGCAATTTCTATCCTGTTTCTTTGAATGTTTGGTTCAGGTTTATAATACAAGAAACGAAATTTTCATAAAAAAATAATATTATTCTTTACTTTATTTCAAGGTTCTCTTAAATTGAAGTCTACTTATATTGTTTAGATTCTCCGTAGATTATAAGTTATATATTTGTAGGGTATATTAATAAAGATAGTACAGATGCCATACGACAAATGTAGTCCTGAGAAAGAATTGAAAAAGGCGATTTATAATGATTATTATTTGAATATTTGTTAGAACATATTAAGTAACTGCTTGAAATCTTTTGTTCCTCAGCCGGCAGTTGGCAAAGTGGAGCGCAGTTCGCAACAGTCGTTTGTTACAAACGGACGATAAATAAGTTTCCATTGTTAAACGGCAATGCGGCATCGCTTCCACCGACAATTTTGAAGATTATCGGTTCTCTTTATCCCATAAATCCGATCGTTTGTTCGGATACGATTTGCGGATATTATAAAGTTAGATTTACTTAGACTCATTCACCAAAGTTGATACCTGAGTAATTAGTTCCCTAATAAAATTTCACATTTTATTTCAATTCATAATCAAAAAGTTGAGCCAGTAACTCTTTCTTTTATTTATAGTAATTTCTTTATTATATTATTATTTATTATATTAGGATTAGGAGTCGTGGTTGCTCAATGGCTATGAACTTGGACATCGCAATCAGATGACGAAGGTTGTAATCCCGGCCGGGGCATGCACCTCTTAGGCAGTTTTTCAATGCCTAATATGCATATTGTTACAATTACCACGTACTTAACGGTGAAGGAAAACATCGTGAGGAAACCCGCACATTAAAATTATCTTTGTGTATGTGTGTGTGATGGCCCCAATAAAGTGGCAACAGGCTCGCCCCCTGTTACATGGGACCTAATCTGACCACATCTGGCGAAAAGTGGGTGTTTAAGCGCCTCTGTCTACTCCTACTGGTAAAAAAGGCGTGATAGTAGAAAAAAAAATTATTAGGATTATATTAGGAAATATTATTTTTTATATTAGGAGATACGATGCAATATACACATACACTTAGGTACCAAGCTTGCAATGTTTCATTTCTTAGAGCAAGGGTTAAAAAAATTCCAAGTTCTATGTTTAATATAATTATTACACATCAAAAAATATTTACATTAAATAATTCACAAGACATTTCAATTAATTTATTTAGTATTTTACACAATTCCAAACAATTGATTTAATGCTTTTGAAATTCTAAGCTTCGTTGAGAGACAGAGACAGAGACAAAATGAGGTACCCGTCAATAAAACAAAAATTTATTGACATCTACCATCACAAATAAATTAACACTTTAAAAGTTATCGTCAAACTAAACATAAATTGTTCATAATTTGATGTGAATATTTACATTCTAAAATCACCGTAAATCGCTTTCGATATTAAAATGAAAAGAACGTGAAAGCACTAGGAGATGAAATTAAAAAAATACGCTTATCTTGCAAAGGCATCTGTTTAAGTAGGTTGGATTCATTGGATTTGCGTCTCGTTCCAGTTGTAATGTTACTTTGTGGAATGGATTTTTAGAGAGTGGTCGAATTGATTCTATCGGAGATAGATTTGGTTCTATTTCCATGTTTATTTTATATTCAACGGAGCAACGAGACGGACGAAGATTAATATATCGCCTCGTTACAAAGAAACGCTCGGTGGCAAGGATTTTTACGAACATAAACAACTCACAATTAAGATGACTTGGGAGACTTCTGGATCGCAACAATTAATTAGTTTATCCAAAATGAAGTTGGTTACAACAGTTCCGTTCTAAAAATAGGTAGACAGTTTAACAAGAGACTTTCTGACGATAACTCTTTCTATTAAAGAGCCAAATACGCAATTACCTATCAACGTTTTGTTATTATATAAGAGTGCAAGATAATGCCGACTACCTATTACACTCCATATTTCTATAGAATTCAACTATGTCACTCAGTCGATATATTGCCCATTGCATTTGTTGGTGGAATAATATCAAGCTCTTATTTCATTGCAATTTTATCAAATCTACAACTTCGTTTAAAATCTTTAGGAGGACTGTGTGACAGATTGAGCTTTAGCGACTAAAATCTTATCATCTCTTAATATCAGGTGATATACTGTGACCGTTGAAAGTGAGTGGATAAAAAAAATTAATCCAATAAAGCTACGGATGTTACTTAAAATAAGAGGTCTTGTTATCACAAAGGGCCCACGAAATTCAAGATTATGCTCGGCTGTGTAGAAAAGTTTTCTCTCGATCGATCTCAGGTTACGCAAACGCGGAATAATAGTAAAGTAAGGGTCACCATTTTAATTATGCTACATATGGGATATGAATATTTTGAATCGTGTAATATCTTCTTAACATAATGGCTTTTGGATAATATTTTAGATCATCCCAACCAATACGTTAGTTTGGATAAACCACAAATTTTTCCAAAAAAATCGATTCCTATCAATGATTTGTGAGGCTGTTGTATTGTAAAAACATGCAAATCATTGGATTAGAAATATTGATTGGGTAATACCACCTGATTGGGATCCTATTATTAATTAAATTAATTCAAACATCGAGCACGCCAATAGAAAACTTCAAGATGCAGTAAACTCATTTTGTGTACATCGGAAACAATAATTAACTAACTGTCACCTCAATCCTCCCGTGATGGCTGTTGCATAGTGGTTGAAAGGTCATGATGAGGGTCAAGAAAAATATAAAAAGGCGCTAAAATTAAGTTGTATTATATGTTATAATATTGAACGAGAAACCATAAATCCCACTTCTGGTTTTTGTTATTAGTACTATAGTTCTAGTGTAATGGTTTGATAATCTACTGGAGACTTGAGTAATTTGTCTTAGGGAAACTTTATTAGAACATTGAAAGAGTGAAACATTTACAATAGAACTATGTGTATGAAATGAGACAACAGGAGTGGTACAAGGATAATAAGAAGAAAGATTTTATTAAGTATAACAAAATATATTAAACGTAGAGTCTGTTCAAACTTGCAAGGTAAAGTATAGAAAAAAAAATTGCATGTTATATTAACCGTATTACTTTTAATATTTTATCCTTTTTTGTATGTAAAAGTTGAGGTGTCACTATTGTGTTTCATCAAGCAGATGAACACCACCTCAAATTCTTTCCTTGAAGTTAATAGTGTAATGAAGCGTTCACAACGCTTAATAAGTGAAAATGAGGGAAATCGAGCAAATGGCCGTCGTTATTGTTGTCAGAAAATACGTTAAATAACGATTAAGTAATTTTGTAAGTATAAAACAATTGCTAAATCTTTCTTAGAGCTGATGAAGCCAGCAGATTGAGTATAATAAATATTATCTCGCTATATATATAGTTTAAGTCTTATATATATATAAGAAATTTCCACTACTGTTATGCTCGCCATGTGACATGGATCCCTGTCATAAACAGACCCTGTTTGTTAATTAAGATCAAATAATTATTAATTCATTCTGAAATAAAGACGATTCCTATTTTAATTTCAGTAGTCAGAGCGTTATTCAATCTGTAAACAGTAGTTTTTGCTTTCTACTGTGTGGTGGTAGAGGAAACCTATACACAGTAAATGAATACTTCTTCCTTCCACTCTCTCCTCCTTCACTTCCTCCTCCTACCCTTTTCCCATTCTATGTGGTGTCGGCACAGTATGTACTTATTACTTAAATGAATAACTATTAGCAAAAAAATTAATTTTAACAAATAATATCCCTTTTCTATTCTCTATCTCTATCTTTTCTACTCTCTCTATTATCTATTATGTATTTTTATAATTTACTACATACAACGGTATTATACAAACTGATATTGTAGTATCGATTATACAATCTAAGTTATATATATAAGAGAGAGAGGTGTAAGGAGACCCCTACAACTTACGGGACCCAAGCTAACTTTATCTATTCGTAGTGCACCCTGCTAATCAACAAACTAACTCTGTGTAGAAATCTTTGGGGACGTCTATACCAGCGTCGTCTAACAGCTGATGATTGAGATAAGACATTTCCACGTATGTCATCATATCTCTGGAACCATAAGGTCTGAACACTTGAAATTTGATAGGAATATTCCTTCTGCCAAGTATAAGTCAGCTAAGAACGGAATTTATGTAATTCTTTCCTTAAATTGAGTTGCGGGGATGTTACAGCCAGTAAAGCGGGTGGGGAATAGCTAGTAATTAATTTGTCTCTTATTAACGTTCAATATAATCAAAAGCTCAGCTTTATACGAGTAAGTATAAGAAGGGTTTACTATCAAAGTAAACTTGTTGCCAATTACAGTTCTTATTGTATTAAACGAATATCCTTAAGAAAATAAAATACGAAGCGCCAAAGTTTTACGGCGGGGCTTGCCTTTACGATTGTTTGTTTTAATGTTGTACGATTTTTAATGACCGAAGTTGTTACGTTATTTCATTAGAGAAATTACGTTATTTCAAGAAAGAAAAAAAATAGGTTTTGGTAACGTAAAAAATTAGGTAAGAATAATATTAAAAGGATATAAAAAAAAATATCTTGAATTACTGTCAGAGATCCAAAGTGCTGATTGTTTCGATATCTACAATAATTATATTCGTACAAGGATATTTTTTTTTAAGTGATTACGTCTGCCTAAGTAACACGGAGGTCCTTCCTTCGATTCTGAACTACATGTTAAGTTTATTTGGTACATAGAGTTCTTTCAAAGCAGCCTCGCTAGCTACTTCTTTATATTGTAAATCTATACAGTATCGATGTTTTCTTATATCATAACAGTATCGATGTTTTCTTGCTGTCAATATATGAGAGTCGCAGTATTCTGTGTGATCATGCTTCAATATCCTCGGTCTTGGTGTCGCTCAAACACTATGTGAAATTTTCGTAATGTGAGAGTCCGTTATAGATAAATTTTATAGAAAGTGATAATATACACCAGTGAGCACCCACGTTAGCACATTTTCATCCGCTCCTTTCTAAAAATCAAGATCTGGAATCTTGCCAGTTGTAGGTTACGGTTAGTTGAAAAACATTCCTTGAGTTAAGTTCTCAGCGTGTGTTGATAAGAGATTTGTACGTTCTGATACTGAGATTTGTTTATTTTGTGTTAGTACTTACAACTGGCGTTGCATGAGTAAGCGATATTTGTAAAGTATATAACTATTGTGTACAAAATCTTCTCTATGATTTAAAATGACAAGAGAAAAACAATATTTATCTGACGTGAGTGATAATATTGTTAACAAAAATTGGTCTCTCTATCACTGCTGCTCTATCTGTTGGAGTATGTTTAATAGTCTCCACAATGCAGTGAAGCGCTTAAAAAATACTACGGTCTCCAAGATTCCAGTATAACATTTTGTGAAGTATGTAGGTAGAGTTATTCTGAAACGGCTTACCCTGCTACCCTCATAATTCTGCTGTCATAACAGTATTCCTGTAATTCGGTTGTCATCACATGAGAACCAGAGTATTTCACCAAACTTCGACATAAACATGTCATCATTTTCATTTAACAATATCAAATTAAAGTAAAACATCTTCGTATATATATCATCATACATGTACCACCCTAGTTATCTTCCTTACTATATTAATATATGATAAGAAAGGAGTGATCTCAGTAGTGTGCCTTACCACCAATATTCTTTTATCTGGAAACTTATGTCCGAGAGGTTTACAGTTTAGACATTTGAAATTGAGTATCCCACTTATTTAGCGAAACACCAAGACCAACTTTGGTCAAGAGGAGTATACGGAGTATACAAATGTGTCCATTAACTGGATCTCCCAGATCTCCGTAATACCAAAAGGCACGACCATTTACTTTTAATTAATCTAATTACAACAGTCATTGTCTTCAAGCTCCGTTCAATAAGTTATTCCATCAAGCAATACTCTGTCAAATAAGTATGATATTACACATCTATATTTTGCAACCCTTTTTTCTTAATTATGATGACTCATTTCAAAGTCCTCAAGTTAATTAAGCAAACGGTGAGAACTTTCAAATTACGGAAACACAAATACAAATAACGTTAAACGCTAAAAAGCTTTACAAAACTGTTTCAGTAATTTTCTTAAGAGGTCTTCACTAATGCAATGAAAACTCTAATTGGTATCAAGTTAGCTAAGATAATTGTTATGGCGTTTTGCTTTAAGATGTGAGTTCCAGCAAAATATATTTTAATGTTATACAAATAAGGTCTAAAATCGCTCGATGGTACAAATACTAGGTCTAGTCTTAACGAACTAATGATTGTGGCTATTAGTTTAGACGACCGCTTATTATTCCTTTATCAGATTTCTTTTCACGTTTCTATTTATTACGTGATTTATACACAACTTTATATTGTGAATATTATCACTTTATATATGTTTTGTATATATCTCAGTTCACTTAAACATTACTACGACTCCAATACATCTCAAACGGACGCATTTACATATATTTATACTGGTTGTTAGGAGACCGCTTCCGGAAACGAAGACAGACGATACTGATGACACCTTTGATGATGGAACGGAATGAATCGATCCTGATTAAAAAACAATCATATTTTAAAACATTAAACATTAATTACGCTCCATCAATTAGTACAGCTAAATGAAATGATTGTTTCATAAAAAATACATTAATTACACAAAAACAGCAATGAAACACAAAATCAAAAACAGCTGATGCTCGGGTCAACGAACGCCCGGGCGCGCAAACTAAATGTTCCTTGGCCCTATGAAATAAGGTTCAAACAGTGAATACATATCGAGTTCCCGCCGCGCGATACTCACTAGACCATCGGCCGACCTTATGGGAGCCCTGCCAACACAACGATGCGAGGCGTTCACCTGATGATAAGTGATAAGCCTTCCCATTTAACGTATCTGCAGTAAGTCTCCTATTTTTACCGCTAAACAGTGTACAAACGTAATCCGGTTTGAATGGTGTTGTATCTAGTTAAATTACTGGGAGTAACAGTATTTAACATCTAACATCTCGAGGCGGCGAGCATAATGCGGTGTTGTGTATATCATTCTAACTAACGTTACGTTGTCATAGGTTGTAGGCAGGCGTATCACTTAACCTCAGGTGAACCTCTCGCTCGTCACCTCCGTATCCCTGATTTCAGTTAAGCAAGATCGTTCTTGTAGCCATTAAACTATTGGGCGCGTTTATTTATTTTCCCCCACTTCCGCCCTGTCAACTTTGTAGCTCCCCTGATAATAATTCTGCGTCAAGACACAAGCAACTTATCTTTTTGAATAAATAAAAAAAAATAACGTTGTAATGAGGTTGAGTATAATTAATGCGAAAGATGAAATTAGGTTGCCTCGTGAAAATTTCTTATCTAAGACTCTTTGTAATTTAATTTAAGTAGAAAAAAAAAAAGACTGGCTTAGCCGTCCGACATTCGTCTGGACTTTTAACTTGGTTGGAGCAGTAGTTTATGCGATGGTGATACTCTAGCCCATAATGTGACACTAGCTAGGATGAGATACACTGCATCAATTTATGCTCGTCGTCTTGAGACGGGTTTTTAGTACTTTAGCAATTAACTTAATATTTTTTTATTAAGTTTAAATCGTGGCTTACCTATTTGCCTTTTTAGGTGATAAAGGGAGAATAAAAAAAAAGGTGGCAGATCTCTGTTGCCGGATATTGTGTAGGTTTTACCACAGCAACTACTGTTCCTGTCGCCAAACATTAGAGTGCATACATTACTGTGGTCCGGTTTGAAGGGCGCCGCAACTAGTGTAATTAAGGAAGGAACGAGACTTAACATCATGTCTTAAACGATGAGTGCAATATGGTGCAGTATATGTCATCCTAACTAGCGCAACGTTGTTATGGGCGAGTGTATCACTTACTATTAGGTGAACGTTCCGCTCGTGTCATCCATAAGATAAAACAAAATGTTCGAAATATTTCAACTGTTTATGACTCATAATAACTATAGTTGAGAAGGAATGAAATTTAGAATAAAACAGAGTAAATGAAAAAAACATTGAAGAAAATATTTTTTTTTTATTTTATGAAGCACAGACAAGAGGGACACAGGGATGTTCACCTGATGGTAAGTGATACGCCCTCCAATAACAACGTGGCGGTAGTTAGAACGATATATACAGAAGCATGTTATGCTCGTCGCCTTGAGACATAAGATGTTATCTCGTTACACTAGCTGCAGCGACTTTTAAACCGGAACACGGTAATATTTACACAGTACTGTTTGGCGGCAGGAATAGAAGCTGCTGTGGTACCCACCAAGACGGTCTCCGGCAACAGAGACCAACCACCAGTGTGTGTATATAGCCTGGTATTAAATTTAAGAGACTTCTATATTTCTCTTTATGAAACATATACATTGAACTTGGTCTATGTCCAGCTGTGGACATCTATCGGCTGATGATGATGATGATACATAGTGACGACGTTGTTATAATGGATTCCTTGGATTTGTGTTCATCATCATCATTTCAACCGATGGACGTCTACTGATGGATATAGGTCTCTTGTAAGGTGTTCCAGAAAGCGGTGTAAGGAGACTGAGTATCATCCGATCTCTTCCACTGCGAACATTACCTGCTCGAAGTATATCCTGCAGATTGACCAACGGGGCTCTGGTGACTGACTAAAGCCAGTATAACCACTGATCATTGTCTGACTTAAATACTAGGATAATAGGTGCTATAGAGTCAGTACTGCGGTCACCAACCCGCCAGACCAGCGTTTCATGTTGAATTATGTATATATGTAAAAGGTCAGTACTAAATGAACACAGGGCCCTCCAAGTTAGTAAAGTAATTAAAACTTAACGGGCCTCTTCAGTGGATAACACAGTTAAGCAATGTTTACACAGATGTTCTTGATTTCGGTTGATGCTCTCGATCATGGATAAACTAGAGACAACACAAATAGTTTTAAATTTGAATATGAATGAATAGTGTGTCTGAGAAAGATGGCATGTGTGAGAAGACAGCTGATAGAAGGATATAGAAGAGAAGTACATACTGTGCCGACTCCACATAGCTGCGGAAAGAGCAGGAGAAATGAGGGATGAATGAATAAAGTGTAAGTAAATAATTACAAGACTGTTGTGTAAGTTCTTCTTCGTTGTTATAACTCTTGATAGAGTGGTCGTGGTCATTACTTCAGGTATTGATAGCAATGTACCTTCATGATGACTTTGTAGCGAAATTGTTATGGTTTCCTCTTGCCTTCTGCATTAAAGCCTTTTAGGCATTATTAAAACCCAAGGTGCAGGGGGCTGGTGGTGGTCTCTGTTGTCGGAGATCGTCTAGGTAGGTACCACCGCAGCGCCTATTTCTGCCGACAAACAGTAGTGTGCAAACATTACTGTGGTCTGGTTTGAAGGGCGCTGTGGCTGGTGTAATTACTGGGGTAACGAGCCTCAGCATCTTATGTCTCAAAGCGACGAGTACAATGTAGTGCAGTGTATACTATTCTAACTAGCCTCACGTTGTTATGGGCGGGTTAACTTGACATCGGTTGAAGGTTAAGCTCGTTGCCTTGTTATTCACTAAGATGATGCAAGGCATAAGTCTTAAGAGACATTCGTTTATCACTGACTTATTCACACACCGTTAATCTAGATCTCATTTACATAAATATTTTTGTACCTGCGTTTAGAGCGCTGGCAGAGCTCCAAGTCTCGATTTTAGTCATAATAACGCGCTGGTTGACCCAAAAATAGCACTGCTCCACATATATGTTGGATAGCTTGTAAATTATTTATATCACTATATCAATAAATGCTATGTAGTCAACTTGGTAATTATTTCAATAAAACAGTTTTCTTTATTCCCTAGTAATAGAAGTTTCATTTAGTAAGATTCATTTAGGAAATCACTTAAAACTACTAAGTTTGTTTGGGTTAGGTTAGGTTCTGTTAGGTTAGCCGCACCTCGCGGAAGTATGCTCGCGCGTTCCCGTGGCCCTGCCAGTAGCGGAGAGAAGGAACACCAGTGGGGTTTAGTGGGTATCCGGATGCCCTTCAGGCGCCGGGAGCCCCACATGCCACAGGAGGAAGCTTATCTTCCCCCACGCCCCGTGTGCATGCAATTCAATGCATTCCCCATCGAAAAAAAAAAAAAAAAGGTTAGCCGCACCGGTGATACTGTAGGCTGACCTATAAGGTCGTAAAGAGGAATTTAGGCCTACCTACAACCATCACGGAGAAATAATAAAAAAAAAGTTTTTTTGTGATTACCACCCCTGGGCTAGCTCAGTGCAAAACAAAAAATCATTCAAGTTATCTACTTCGATAGACAGACTTACGCCTAAAGGCCCTCATCCATAAAACCTGCAACACAAAAAATTCGTCTAGTTTTTTTTTGTTTTTATTTTATTAAGCGACGCGACAAGTGGAGCGTTCACTTGATGGTAAGTGTAAAACCCTACGATTACAACGTGGCGCTAGTTAGAATGATATGACATTGCGCTGAATGCCTGAGGCATAAAATGTTCTCGTTATCTCAGTACACAGTAATGTTCACACACTACTGTTTGGTGGCAGAAATAAGTACATCACTGGTACCTATCTAGATGGTCTCCGGCAGTAAAGACCTACCAGTAAACTCTAGTTAACTTTTTGATAACCAGCCTTCCTCAATCTTATTATCAATATCTGTTCATCGGCATCCTACACAATTACTTTCTTATCAGGTGATTTGTTTAGTGCACAGTAAAGTAAGCTTTCATAAGCCGTTATCATAAGTATGCTCACAATTACATCCCGATAACGATCCCCTTGCAGAATGTAAACTGTAATCCTGAACTTTTACGGCGTTGTTAAGCTTTTATCGTTGCGCTACAATGTGACCTTTTTTTTACGGTTTTAAATGAACGAAGTTATCGCGTTTCGGAGATTAAATTGCATTCTGTTTAACGTCAGTTATAACGGCCGTTTGGTCTATCGGGCGGAGTGACTTTTTAATCCGCAAGTTTTTTATATTATTTCACAGATAAGCACATTATTTTTATTCAATTAAGTGACGATACGATCTAGACGTTCACCTGGTGATAAGTGATACGCCCGCTCATAACAATTTGGCGTTAGTTTTGATGTTACTGCGCAGCATTGCGCTCGTCGACGTAAGATGTTGAGTTCGTTATCCCAGTATTGTAGGGGTGGAACAGGTTCTGCCGAGTATCTTACGGAGCCCAAGTCAACCTCACCCGCACGCGGTGCATCCAGCTGAATAACAGACGGGGCTCTGGCCACCCACCAACCTGCACTTGGCCATGAATGAATTAATGAATTCCAGCGTGTGAAGATCTTTGGGGGAGGCTTATGTGATCTCAGTATTACACAAGCTACAACACACTTCAAATATGAACACAGTAATGTTTGCACACTACTGTTTGACTGCAGAAATAAGCGCTGCGTTGCTACCAGTAAAAATTAAAAAGCAAAACAATTTGTTTTGTTGTTTTTTTTTTAACAAGTTACGTCTAAGGTCTGCGGCTGCATTCGGCCAAGTGAAAGCTAATTGGGCTCTATTCCATTTTACCGAAACTCTTCACCGTTCTATTGGAAAAATGTTTTCGAGCCACTGGACTGGACTGAATACGATTCCATGATAATGGTGGATATGCAAGTCGGGGCTGGGGTTTTTAATGCCCCCTTTACATTGTCTGTCTGGAGCAGATTGTTGTAAAGTGCCTTTTATACATAACTAGTATCAATTGTACTTTATAAAAATAAATTGTGCTTTTTTATTGCTCGAAGCGATAAGACGATTATTGGTGGTGGGTCTCTGTTGCTGGAGAGTTTCTAAGTGGGTATCACTGCAGCGTCTATTTCTAATGCCAAACAGTAGTGTGTAAACATTACTGTGTTCCGGTTTGAAAGGCGTTGTTGCTAGTGTAACTACTGGGGTAACGATTTGCGTACCTATTTCTCAGGCGACAAGTGCAATGTGGTACAGAGTATGTTGGTCCTAACTATCGCCATCCATATTATTATGAGCAAGCGTGTCACTCACCATCAGGTGAGCATCCCACTTGTCACGATGCTTAATTGTATACATAAAAAAAAGAGCGAGATCTTTATCACGATGGTATGTGATATGCTTACCCAGTACGCTAGTTAGGATATATCACATTGTGCTCATCACATGGAGATTTACGATATTAAGTCTAATTACTCCAGTAATTTCATTAGTAAGAACACCCTTCAAACCGGGATACAGAAAGCTTCGAACACTACTGTGTATTAGTAGAAACTGCAGCTGTAGTACCTTGCTCGACGGTCCCTGGCAACAGAGATTTATTTCCAGTAAAGGAAGTAAGGACAAGAACAAAGATTGGAAGTGTTCATTTGTCGCTGTGGCGCAGTGGCTAAATGTTTGACTTATTATAAAAGCCCCATGCTTGATTCTGAGACCACGAGATAAAAAAAAAGATGTCTTTGATTTTTTTTAAGAATCACTATGTTTCCGAATTAGAGACTAAGTTGTCAACGATTTTATCGATTGCCTCCCTTAAAAACGGCTGAGGGTCAGAATAAATTGCCCCCACTGATGTTCTTAAGCGCAAAAAATCATTATGAATGGCGGACTTTCGGCCGCCTGCGGCTAAATTACGTTAAATTAATCGGAATTCATTTGTAAAACCACTTTATATTAAGCCGACTAATTATCTTATCAAGGAAGCTTTGAAGAATATTGAATATTCAATTAACGAGAGTATACATTCTTTTATTAGTGAAACGATTTCGTTACTTAACATTTAACTTAACAACTTCAGCATACCAAGGTTAATAGGCGATTGCACAGATTAATCAGTATCTATGGCTTTAAGTAATAATTTGACTATACGCAGCAAGAATTGAAGATGGATTAAATACAGGACCGGTTAGAGCTACTCATGCAGGGTGTTTCTATGTTGATTCCTTTTCCTCTTATTGCGTTGAGAGGAGTTTCTTCATCTCCTAGGGAATGTATTTTCCACAATCCCGCATCCTCCTCAATATGCCTATGCACGTTTCAGAGTCATAGTTCTTACGTTCGCTTAATTTTTTTTTAAATTGAAAAAGGTTAGCGCTTGACCTCGATCTCACCAGATGTTAAGTGGTGATGTGGTCTGTAGTGGTAAGGCGCATTAACCTACTAACAGCCTATTCACTTTTTTCTTGAAGACACTCACGTTATATTTGTACGGGGACTCCAAAGCAAATTGTTCCACTCTTTCGCGATTCTCATGAAGAATGAGGAGCTGGACCTCTTCGAACGCAAACCGGGTAATCTACCTCCTTTCTTCTCTCTCTTTTCATCTCTCTGGTAATGAGGTATTCTAATCACAATTTCAATCATCATCTCAACTGATGGACGTCCATCGCAGGACAAGATTTCTGTACATAGATTTTATTCGAGCATCTCAGATTCTATTTGAAACGTGTACTTTGTGTTTAAAGACATTTAATTGCCTTTTTTGTATTTCCTGTATGTAAAGAAAATAAAAATTAATTGTCTACAATTCCATTGGCAGATAAACAGGCAACTGTTAGAGCAGTCACTGGCTACTTGCCAACTTAACGAGCCCATTGTGGTCTTCTTAACAGTTTGCATTCAGATCTTACGGTGAACTCCCTGTAATTTATACGATAGGAACTTAAGGTTTATGTATAGAAAACTCTATGAGACCTTATAAAAGATTTCATTTAATTTTTCTTTTAACTTCTGACCAGGAATTTATAGAAAATAATCTAATAACTAAGAGAATCTCACGGTACGTAAGATTAAGTGAACATATGTTCACACTGAGATAGGTTTATATTTAGTAAGCAATTTAGTGTCCAATTTGGGCTATTTGCTACCTGTTGGGCGGAGAGGCGCTTCAAGTTGTTTCGTTAGGTGCCTCTTCGCTTTACCATAGCTGAGAAAACCTTACCTGGCCACTACAATCAAGACCTACCACTAACTATTTAACTACTATTGACAAAAAGAATAGTATTCTTGTTTTTCTTATCATTCCCCTGCAAAGTGGGACGTTGGCATCTCTTTCACTTTATTATTATATTCTGTTTAATTTACTTTCTCGTAGTCTTTTTCTTTATAATCATCACGCTTTTTATCATACTCTTTTCTTCTTTCATCCATCATAATTTCTTCCATTATCATTTTCCATGCATTTATAATTTCTCTCTCACGCATAGCCTCTCGCCATTCACTGCATCTCTTACTATATTACAGTTCCTTGTTATTATTTTACTTTATTCTCTTACTTTTACTGTATTGCAGATTGTTTAGATTTTGTATATCGTTTATTATATATTTTTACGTTTTTATTACAATTTCTTCGCATATTTTAAACATTTCTTATTTCATCATCTTAGTTCTTTCTTGTTTCTTTTACTCCTTTTTTATTTCTAAGTTTACGTAATGTTTCTGATAAATATACCGGATAAGTTATCTGCGATATTTCAAGAATATGTGGCGATTTTTCCCGTTACGCATCAGAGACACTCGAAAGAATATTATTACATTAAACAAGCCACCTTTGACTGCGCCAGGGGAGTATTATTTGTATTTATAAGATTTTAAATTGTCTACTGTATTTTGGCAAACTTCTAGAGAAACAATAGAAGTTAATATAATTTGTTAAAGCCTCCGATGCACTCGGTTAGTTGGAACCGACCCAGATGTCACTTGAATTACTGCCCGTCAACCACTGTACCGGATACAAGGCTATTTGTATGTATTCTGTGTTATTATATTCTTCCATTTGGTAAAAACCATACCAATTATTACAATACAACTATTTGTATGAGGTAACTATTTAAAAATTAAAAAAAAACATTGGAACTTTCTGTACTTTATTCCTGGAAGTTTCTGAATGCACTGAGGATGAAAAGCGAAGAAGTTCTCCAGAAGATCTTTTGACGTTCCACTGAAAAAAACGCGTAAAGTTTTAGTTACGTTACAAGACCGATATGTTCAAAGACCTTTGGAGGATAACTATTTTCAGAAATGAGTGTATTTCGACTGATGATGATGACGATCAGTGTGAGGATAGATATAAGTGCTCCAAGCAGATTTTGGCTACGTTGTCATAAATATTTCTTGTCTGATGAAGCGATCAGACGAGCGGGACGTTCATATGATGGCAAGTGTTGCGCCTGTCCATAAAGACGAGGAGTTAGTTAGGATTATATGCGCATTATCATACTGTGCTCATTGCGTTGAGACATGATGTTAAGAGTCGTTACCCCAAAAATTTTAAACCAGAGCACAGTAATGTTTGCACAGTTGTATTTTGGTGAACTACCTAGATAGTCCCGGGCAATAGAGGCCTAACACCAGTAATTATTTTATGTATTTGGTGTTCCTCTATAAGGCATGATACTTATATTGTAATGAAACCCCAATACTGATTTAAAACTGTCGGATCAACCGTAATGGTGTTCATGTTTTGTCAATATGTCAAACAATATCTTCCAATCTTAGACCACATTGGGGTACTTTGGTGAACGAGCGACTATCAAAGCAGAAAATTGGAAATTTGCCAAGTTAACGAGCGAATTGTGGCCGTTTTAACTGTTTGTATATAAAGGGGCTTACTTGAAACGGCCTCGTAATGTTTATAATAACTTTTGAAAGGCGCTTTAGTAAGTAAAGCTTAGGTACCACCGGAGTGCCTATTTCGGCCGTCAAACAGCAGTGCAAACAACTGTTTTCCGGTTTGTACGGCGCTGTAGATAGAAAAATTATTGGAGTAGGGAAACTTAACTTCTTATGTCCCAAAGGGACAAGCACAGTGTGATGCTGTGTATGTCATCCCAACTAGGGCCACTTTGTTATGGGCCGACGTATCACTTATCATGAAATAAACGCCCCGATCGTCTCGTTTTATAGAATAACAAAAAAAATCGTATAAAATAACTGGATTGAGGCGATCATAGTTCATAGCCTCGTGCCCCAACAATGGGGACGTAAAAAGGCTGTTTAATAGTAGTAGAAGATCATAGTTCAGTTTGTTAGACGGTTGTTCCTCCTGTCTATCTCTTAGAGTCGCGAGATTGATTCCTGTTAAGCTTGACTTTCAGGAAAGAGAAAAAAATAAAAAAGTTACCCCAAATCAAAAACCTTTAAATATACAATCTCTTTCGCAGTAATAAAATAACATAGGGTCTTAAAGAATACAGACTCATCTTGTTTCATTAGCGCACTTCATCAGCGGCAGCGCTGACAGCGATTTCCCAGCACTTTATTAAACAGTCGCTGTTTAAATGGCTTCCTTTAACAAAACTTCCTGAAAAAATCTGTGAATTTGCAAGGAAGTTTTGTTCTTTATTAAATTTCATTTTGGTCGTTATAGTTAATTTAGATGTTTATTTTAAAATTTCTTGTACTCCAATAATAAATTTCGTGTCTCGTTCATTTCAATTAGTCTCTCCTAATGAAACTGCGGACTATGTTCTGTACGTATTTATAAAAAAAAGACTACTCAGCTACTTAAAAATGTACTTAAGTATGTTTTCTTCGATAACTAATATTATCAACAAAAGAAAAAAATATATTATTTCAAGTAAATTAAAAGTAAGTAAAATTTTAAAGTTAAAAATAGCATACGATATTACTTCTGTTAGCAGCAAACAAGGGCTAAAAGGCTTTCTTTGGTCAAGGCCAGAGTTCCCTAAACTTTGTTGTGTCGCAGACCCCTTTCCATGTTTTTCCGTGTTGGGTAGACCCCCTACTTACTTGATATTGATTTCCTGTAAATTTTTAACTATAGTGAAGTTTAGTGTTAAAAACTTAAAGTAAAAAAAAAGACCCCCTGCAGGTTGTCATAGACCCCTAGGGGTCAATGTAGACCACTTTGGGAATCGCTGGTCTAGGCTTTTGTCCAACAATAGACTGCCACGAGCTGTTGATGCTGATGATACTCTGTAAAAAAAATACATTTGTAGGTGGTAAGTCTTAGTCGCTAAACACTGTCAAGGAATATATTATCAGCTTCTTCCGCTGGACAATAAAAGTTTGCAAATATTAGGTCCTTACATATGAAATCAGCGTTTTGTCGTACTGGCCACTTCGATCTAAAATATCTCCTCTTTGGTTAAGCATTCCAAATTCACATTTATAAATTCATATAGCTGCTACATTTGAGTTTTGAAAACAGTCATTCATTTGTTTATTCCATATTATTGTTTCTTTGGCGTCGCTTATTACCGCACCATGGAAAACGTGAAATATCGGTGTATTTACGAGTACAAGTTCTACCGTGGCACCAGTACCAGTGCTGCAGAAACAGCTCGAAGGATGAATGATGTATACGGCGCTGGTGTCGCTAAAGAAAGCACGGTACGTTTTTGGTTTCAACGTTTTCGTTCTGGAAATTTCGACTTTTAGAACCAACCCCGTGTACGGCCGGAGACCAAAGTTGAAAATGAAGAATTAAAGGCTATTATGGAACCACATCTATCACAAAGTACTTCAGAAATAGCTGCAGGATTCGGGGTAAAAGACAGAATTGTATTAATCCAATTGAAGAAAATCGGAAAAGTAAAAAAAATTAACGATGGGTACCTCGTGAATTGAGTGAATCGAACTTGGAAACACGCATCGACTGCTGCTGCTGTGTTACTTTGCTCAACCGACACAATGATGAAGGGATTTTAAATAGAATTATTACCTGTGATGAAAAGTGGAGACTGTGCGATAATTGGAAGCGCTCGTCGCAATGGCTGGATTCTGGAGACCCAGCCAAATCCTGCTCTAAACGAAAATTGACTCAGAAAAAGTTACTTGTAAGTGTTTGGTGGACTAGTGCCGGTGTCGTTCACTGCAGCTTTCTAAAATCTGGCCAAACGATTACGGCAGATATCTATTGTCAGCAACTGCAGACCATGAAGGAAGAACTAGCTGCTAAACAACAGAGATTGGTCAATCGCTTCACTATCAATCAATCGTGCCATTAGGTTAGCTGAGCTACATTTGGAATGGCTTCCACATCTACCGTACTCCCCGGACCTTGCCCCAACAGATTACCATTTTTTCCGGAATTTAGACAACTTCTTACAAGGAAAAAAATTCAACTCCAATGCGGCAGTCCAAACCGCCTTCAAAGAGTTTATTGATTCTCGCCCCCATGATTTTTTTAGTAAAGAGATCAATGAACTACCTATGAGATGGCAAAAGTGCATAGATAACAACGGTGCATACTTTGATTAATTAAATATATTTTATAAAAAAAAATTACTTTATATGCCTCCCGTACAAAACGCCAATTTCATATCACCTAACATTGCTGTATTCTGATTCCAACGACGCTTTAACTAGTTTAGCTTTAACTAGCACCACGTTGTTATGGGAAGGTGCATCACTTACCATCAGGATAACTTTTTACTCGTACTGTAGTCCATAATAGATGAAATAAAAATGTTGTTGTTGTTGGGTTTGTATAAAAAAAAATGGATTCATTCCATGTAACGAAGAGGAATCAAACAAAAGACGAACTGCGATTAAAATTCAATGGGTTTGTTAAAAAAAAGGGGCTCGCATATGAATTGCATATCGCATGTGTCATGCCACCAGCGACAGAGGCGGCGATTGCAAAACTATTGCTTTGGAGCTTTGCCAGGCTAACGAGCTTTTTTACTTTTTAACGGCGTACATCGAATTTTTACTCGGCTCTGTGAAAGCACAGGTTTTTAACTGAATAAGTTTCCTTATTAAAAGTTTCCGACCGGTTCAGTCTCATTTAATTCAAGTATTTCAATTAATATGTAATCTCATTGATAATTCGATGTTGTGCTTTTATCTTAAAACTATTGTTAACTTAGATATAACAATATTTTAAAATGCTTAGCGGTTAACCAATTGCCTTGAAACATGAAGATCGCCGTTTACCGGTTGTCTGGTTTATATGCTAGAAGTATATCTGTGAAACCCTCTCATATCATCTTTATACTATTTAGGTCTCTGTTGCTGGAGACAGTCTACAGAGATATAGGATAGGTTACAGCAGCATATGTCGTGCTGTTTATATATTTTTTGTTTAACGTGGAGGAAACGCCTGCGTATACCCGTCCTCGCGGGGGCAAGGACAGGTTATGTCGGACTTGCACCGTCTAAAACCCTCTGGATGTTCCTGCTTGTCTCTTTATGGTAAGGTCTTTACTGTTGGTCCACTCACTGCCCCCATGCCGACTCTCCATTGAGCATTGGATGCCTATGCTCACCAACAGGAACACAACACCGTCGGTATTATTTCGCTGTGGGGTATTCTGCAAGGCGGAAGTACTACCCCAGACAGGCTTCTCATTTATGAGCGGAAATATTCGCTGCGCCTTACCTCTCTTAAAAGGTTATATGGTAAAGCGAATTAAAATAATTTTAATATATATTTACGGAGGATGACACCAGTGACCCAATTCAGACCCATGTCCCCATTACAGTTCTGTGTGAACAAGTCCGGGACACTTTCGTTAGCGAGCTTTCGCTCTGGTTATTTAGAAAATGATTCCGTTTCCGGCTGCTTGAGCTGCGTAATTTAAAATTTACTTTAATGTAAATAGAATTACGATTCTTATTTCTCCCCTTATACCATTATCCACCTTTTCAATACTTCCCCATCCAATATTGTCTCATCTTTCTCCTCCCTCTTTTATATATAAAATCTATGTATATATTTACGTTTGTGTCTTTAGTTTTGTTTTTGTGTTATTGTGTTTGTTATGAGTTTTATTTTCAATTTTCTTTTCTTTTCTCTTCTTTTTTATTTAGCTTGCGGATACCAGATCTGCGAGTCCTGAGTCGGATGAAGCTGCCATGGTTGTCAAAGAAAGTAACGGCGCAAAACTTAAACCGCATATAAATACAACATGGAAAGATTATAAAAATTAATTCGAAATAAAGCGTTAAAGGATCTATGGAAATCAAAAAATAATGGTCTACAACCATCTACAAATCATTTCGCGTCGAATGGTATTGTTACCATGTCGATACGTTCACTAATTTTCACGTGACTGGCAGACAAACAAAACGCATTTTCATTATATGTATACAAATTTCAATTTCAGTTTACTATAATAGTTTACTACTAAGAATCATTCATCTATATCTATATATGCCTTATTCATCAGGTGGCCCTATTGAAGTGTTCACTTTGTGCAGTTTTATTTTCAGTTTTTTTTATATAAGTTGAATGTATTCGTTTTACTTGAAAAGCTGCGGAAATTTTACCCAACCGTAACGTCTACACGTAATACTATGTCAAAGCGAGGCTTTATACAGATTCGGTTTTGAATTTCTGATTTTTATCCATTAAAAACCTTCTCGGTAATCCCCTTCAGCGTTTGGACATGTGACGGGCTCTCCGTTGGCCAGTCAACCGTAGCCTCTCTGACGCCATGCTGGTGTAGCCCGCTATAGCAGGGCATATTTTATACAGCAACTACCATCTTTGCGAGAATTATCTCAATGGCAGGAGACCACGACCGTTCGAGTTCGAGTCGTTCTAGAGTCGCAAAGAAAACGATGAGGACCTCTCTGTGACCGCCTATGACTCCAAAGGCCCCGATCTTCCTATGTGTTAGGTTACCTGATAATAAATAGCCATAAGCAGTAAATCCACCTTTTGCAACCTTATTTTAGGTGTTATTATATAGACTAAGTATGTGCGGTTGTGGATTGAAAGTAAGTTAACGACGCTTAAACAAAATTTTATGGTTTCCAGGTTGAAATAAAAAGAGATACTTAGCATTAACTGCTCATGGTGATTTACAGTCCTTTCAAAGCGACTGATGCACAACTACGCCAATGAAAGGCGAAAGAGACGCCATTTTTATTTTTAAATACACGCACACTGGTAACTAGGCCGCATGTAGTTGCTACGCTCAGATTTACTTGTATATCCTTTTCATATTTTGGCCATATATTATTTTTGTTTAATTGGTACTGGTAGTAGGTCTCTTAGAGCTCGAGTTCGTGAGCCTTGAGGGTGGGGGTCCACAGAGTTCAATAAGCGAGCCTAAGGAGAACGGCAAATGCTTGGTGGTCTTATATTTGCCGTGGCACAGCGTGGGTGCTGAGGGCCTTGCTCTTTCGTGGGATGTTATAGCCAGATTGCAGGAGAGCACCGATGCAGTCCGTAGGCGATCCCAGAGCCTATCCTAAAGCACTGACGGAGATCACCGAGGGAGTTTTAGTGGATTCCCCGTAAGTCCCACATAAACTTGTCTTCTCTTCAGAAGCAGGGTATCTATTAATAAGGTTTTCCACGCGTAAAAATAAGGTAGGTATCACCGGACGCTCTTATTTTTGCTGCCAAACAGTAGTGTGCAAATATTACTGTGTTCCGGATTGAATGAAGTTGTAGCTAGTGAAATAACTGGTGTATCGGGACTTAACATCTTATGTCTCAAGGCGATAAGCACAGTGTGATGGTATATATAACATATATACTAACGTCACGTTGTTATGGGTGAGCGTGTCACTACATCATCATCATTAGGTGCCCTCTTCAAACTCAAGTTTAGCGATCATATTGAGGAAACCAATTCGATCCTCAGCTATTCTTTTTAACTGATGAAAGGAGTGGACCGCTTTTAAATACAAACCCAGTCCACCCCTGTACGTCGTCATAACATTTCTTTCGCTGCCTATCAGGTGTATGTTTCCCAGGAATTTTGCTCTCCAGGATCAATCGTGTCACTTACCATCAGGTGAAAAAGCTCATTATATTATATATGGAAGAATGACTAATATGACTAGATATTAATCATACTCATAGTCATAGTCTACCAAGACATTCGATAAATCATCATCAGTCGATTGACAAAGATTTAAAATCGATTTACATTTGAAGTTTTTTTTTTAACACATTTCTCTAAAATATCTTCTGTAACCTTTAATTTTTTTTCTACGCTACAGATCGATTATGAGATCACTCTATGACATTTTTGGTGTTCCCTTCCGCTTTATCATCATTTAACATCAGATCGAATCGTGGTCAAGATAAACTTGTTGATTTAAAAAAAAACTAAACTGTACAAATTAAGTTATAATAAGTATTAATTTTGTATAGCGGCAAGTATAAAGAACTGCGGTGATACATGGACGGTCTCCGGCATCAGAGGTCTACCACCAGTAAATGTATAAATATATTTAAGATTTAGACATGCTTATATTGCGTAGACGTACAATTTACGATATTTATTTACGTTAAATGAATCGGAAGTCGTCGGCCGATTATAGATATTTCGAATTTTCATGATCAATAGATCCGTATCGTGTGTTGGAAGGTGACAAAACTTTGAGGCTCTAGCGTACACGGTTATCCGGCACCAGATATCTACAACACTGCGAAAGGTTTCAAGTACCAAAAGTTCAAAGGCACGAAGGGAATATAAGACGTCTAAGGTTTCTAACACACGTTCAATATCCTCAGGCATATTTGTTATCAGGTCCCTGTGTTACAAGCGATTTGCTACTTATTTGTATATTTATTGTATATAACAATGATTTGTTAGTATTAATTGTTAATTCTTCGTTTATTTTAAATATTTAATGAAGTTGTTTTACTAACAACCTTTCGGCGTTCAATGCGTGTTGTTTTACAAGTATGATCGTCAAAGTAAAATTTATTAAGTCTTACATTTATCCAAGAGAAACTAATATTAATATTTATCAGCAATATATAAAGATATCAAAAGGTAAATTAATGAACTATATGTTATTAGAATTTACATGTGATTTGTGTCACTGTAGTCTTTGGTGGGTAAATGATTAGTCATACTTGGTAAAAGCCGTCATTATCTTGCAGGTTCCACAGTTTAATTAAGTAAAGTATTGCAGATTCAAAGTTCCAATAATTTCTTATTTTATAACCTACACTTTGAGAAAAAAAGAGACTAACAGAGAGACAAAGATACACATTTCCAACAATTCAACATTTAAACTGTTTTGAAGGCTTACTTGATCACATCTAGTTATTAAAAATTTTAAGTAACGTTACTTTATATCTAATACTTTCTATCAACACTACGAGTACTAGCAATTTCATCTAAATCATATAGCAGTATTTATTTTAACTTCCTGCAATACCAAGTATATATATTATATACGATGTTTCATCACCTATTAATTTCTATATGTAAAAGTTTACTTATTTACAAAGTATAGAATATCGGCGTGTAATATAAAAAAAAAACTTAATTATACTGCAACAACAAAAGGCTCTCGCACTACAGCAATAAATATAAAGGAGAAAATGAAAGGTAAACAGAGAGGAGCATTCGATAACAACGCAGCTCAAAGTATTACCTCCCGCTTATGAGGTATTCTTGTTCATTCTATTGAAAATGTAATTAGTTTTCTTATTTCATTTTTTTTTTACAAATTTAAGCGACCACTCTAACGGAACGTTCACCTGATGGTAAGTGAAACCCACGCCTACCACATTGTCGCGCTAGTTACATTTAAACATATGCGCGTCGCCTGAGAGATAAGTTGAGTCTCGTTATCCCCGTAATTACACAAGCTACAACGCCCTTCAAACCGCAACACAGTAATATTTGCATACTAATGTTTGGCGACAGAAATAGGCGCTGTGGTGGTACCCACCTAGATGATCCCCGGTAATCCATCAAAACTATCACTAGTAGATTGTTGTGTCATTCATCATCATTATTATCACCATCTCAATTGCTGGACGTCCACTTCTGGAAATAGGTATCTTGTCTTGCTATTCCATCGTTAACACATACACCAACACTTTAAATGTTTTCTGATTTAGTTGCAGCATAGAACTGTTTTTATTAAAAAAAAAGTGTAGGTGCTCGACTGTGATCCCATCTGGTGTTTAGTGGTAATATGGTGGTGAAGGATATTTACCTAGTAATAGCCTATTCAGTCTTTTCTTCAAGACATTGTATTTGGGTGAGAGCACTGACACCGGCAACTTGTTCCACTCCTTTGTTGTTCTTATAAATAAGGAGGAGCTAGCTAATCCTCTTCGTTCCCAAAACTGAAGATGTTTTCAACATTAGGATGGAAAATAACATTATTCTAAGCTGGTGGTAGAAATTTTTCGAACCCGACTGACTAGTCACTACGTTGTAAATCTGCCGCAATGACAGCATTGCTCTGACGTACCTGTCTATAGATATCAGCCAGAGAATTCTGGGTTAACACGCTTTGCCATCCACGGCCGCATTATGACGGAGGTGGCAAGCTGGACCTCCTCCGCACTTTATCCCAGGCCGGAGAACTCCATATCCACTTGTTCAGACGGGTGCGGTAGTCTCGAGTAGCTGACTGGTACCTCGAGCTCCCGGTCACCCAGTACTTCTTGAGAGTGGCTGCGCTTTATCTCATATAAAGTGGCTGCTTCTTGGACCTGACGGACCAGAGGAAGCAGCCCGGCAAATACTAGGGCCGAGTGCAACGACGCGGTCCGGTGAGTTCGCGCAATTTTCTGAGTGAATCCGCGCTGAACCGCATTCAACTGCCTTCGGACCAGCAGATTCTTAGCCGCCGGCGCCTATGCACTCGCTGCATACATAATGATAGGCTCCAACACCGTCATCGATCGATCACGGTAAGCGGCTGTGCACCGATCCTCACGTTCGGTGTACAGCCGCTTACTGTGGCCGTACTCCAAACAGCAAGTGCACTGTATCAGTGGAGACTGGCCCCGCACCCGGACCCGCTGGAGCTTCATGTGCATCATGCCCGCTTCACTTAGGCGGCCCTAGAGTTTCGGCGATACTTGCACGATATTACTTAATACCAATGATAATAGATCAAGTCAATTTTACTAGCATATATCTCTAGGGCATTAGGGCCAATGTCAATCCAATAAAGGCAAAACCTAGCGCAATAGAGCCTTAACCTAAGTTCGTTCAAAAAACCTCACGAGCTGTCTTATGCACTAAGTCGGGTGCGGCCGCGGTCACTGTTTTAATAGACTAAACTTACTATATAATACCTAATATTAAATACTTATTATGTATACTATTTTTATTTTATTGATGCGTATATATTTTATTTTTAATATATATTTTGCTCGCAGTTCTGGTCGTGATGTTTTGGGTGGTGTTAATTCCCCAAGCGTGGCGGGGCGGCGAGCGGTCAACTTAGTTCTCCGTTGACAGCTCGGCCCGTGCTCCGCGCGCACTCTTCGGTCTCCGAGAACTACCCTCGAGCGAGCGTCGGAGTACGGTCAACTAGAGGACGACTCAATATTTTATGTATATATTAATATATATATTTTAAGCGTCTGTCTGTCTGTTATTTAACTTTTTCAGACAGCTTCTTATTTTCTTTTTCTATATCAATAGCAATACTTTAGATGTGTATATATTTACTGTTTGCATATACTTATATTATATTTTATCTATATATATATACCTATTTCCTATTTCGAGGCCCGCCTGCCGCACCCCGAGTCGGTACACCTTTGCAATATTTTCACATACACTCCCAACAATATGGCACTTAATATTTGCGGTAATGTTTTACGCTGCTTTTTACGCCAATATTCCCGCTTCGGTTTTTATCTGTTTTTTCTTGAGGTTTTTCAGGAGTAACACCTTTAGTATGTGTACTCCTGTAGATCTCGAGATGTCGGATCAAATGCACCGAAGAAAGCGGTGAGTCGTCGCTTTTGGTTATGAGTTATATCTTCTTGAACTTGAGGGCGAAATACGACGTTTTTTACCTCAGTTTCCCGCTCAGAAGAAAAGTCGGATTTTCTCGGCCGAGGTGCCTCCGAACTCGGCTCGGCGCACTCTTTCCGGTGGTGTATTTTACGAAGCTCCAATCCTCCTGCTAAGGACACTTCCGAATCTGTCTTTTCCAGTTTTCGTTTGTGGGAAAAATCTGCATTCTTCCCGACTGGAGGCAGCAGGGGCACCGAAAAAATGGTGAGTCACTGATCCCGCTCGCCCGGCGTATCACACGTAAGTTCCGCACTTCCTTATTTGGCACTTAGCCACCAAACCACTAAACCGATTTTTACTGTTTATGCCGCGCTACAACCGGGGTAGGAGCGTGCAACTTTTGATACCTTTCGCGGGTAAATCGGAGCATTTTCACCTGTGGCGCGATTTTTGCGAAGGGAGCACAGCGAAAACGATGTTAGCGAGTCCGCGTAACTAATGGTTAATAAAGGTGAGTGTTTAACCGTGAAGAGATCCGATCCTAAAGACACGCGCAAGTAAAACTAACATCTAAATTATCGACACCCACTTTTTGTAGGCCGGAAATTAAAAGTAAACAAAAGATTTTTGTTCCTTTACAAATCTCATACTTCGCATAGTTTAACTTACCCGGTAACAACTAAGTTATTTGAGTTTAAACTTGAATGAAACTGTGTGCACAGCAATAGTTATTGATTAGGGGAATCTCCTTACTCCTTTGACAGTCTCGGGCGTCCGTTACTCGGGTTGGGTACTAAGTGGTGAGTAAACAGCCTACATATTGAATCAAGTACATTAGAGATTGTATTCTAGTTATATATACAATCTACGATTAATTTATACTTAGAAAGTCAAATCACATTTGCTTTATAGGTTACGCCACGTTGTATACGGTGATCAGTCAGTTGATGTAATTGTTTCGTTATTTTCAACTTAAAACAAATTGGTTGAATGTACGCTTGAAGTTATTGCAGGCATGTAAAGATCGTCTAATTCTTACTAACAACTAAGAAACTAAGAGTAAACTAAATACAGTCTCCATTTTCCTTTGTATGGTGACTGGCAAAACAATTTCCGAAATAGTTAAAGCTTTCGCGCATTGTCGAGTTTCGTTTGTATAGTTTGGAAAGTTGCGAACAGCAGGGCGGAGTTGCAACCTACCGACAGTTTGTAGTTTTAACTATTACAATAATTGCGGAATTTACTGGTTTATTTTTTGAAAAATATTTACTACTACCTTCTCCACAAACTATAACAGTTCAAGCCGTTTGTAGTTATCCTATGGCGATCCTAATTTACGATTGTTATATCAAATAGATTTAGTCAAAGCTTTTCAAATAGCCATTAATCATTATATCATCAAGGGTGTTAGAGGTCCTACACAAAAACGTACGGGATCTAAGCCAATCTCACCTGTTCGTGGTGTACCCTGCTTATTAACGACGAACCCCTACAAACAACGGTCTCTTAGTGCTAATGAAGCGTGCAAGGCAAGACCGATCCATACCAGCCAATTTACGTCCCTATTGTTCGGGCTACAGGGCCTACCATTCAACATGAGGGCGATGGGGCCATAGTCACCACGCGGGCCCATTGCGGATTGGTGACGTCACACACACCTTAGAATAAATTCTAATTCACGTGCAGGTTTTCTCACGATGTTTCTCTTCGCCGTTTGTATTTCGCTGGTTTTACTAAAGTTCACAAATGTACATAACTTAAATATTTAAATCATCGAAACACGCCGAGATTCGAACCCGAGACCTTCGGAATGAAGGTCGCATGCTCAAACTATTAGGCCAGCGAGCTACAGGCAGGACCGATCGAAATGGAGATATTTGGGCGATGCCTATGTCCAGCAGTGGACGTCTCTCGGTTAATGATGATTTAAAACATCCAAACTACATTGACTGTAAATTTCACTTATAATAAAAAAATATTAATTTTATACTATTTTTATTTATAGATATCTAGAGATTAATGGACTTCAGGTTGACATAAAATCTCCGAAACTATCAAATGTAAACACTCAAAATTTTCTAGATATATGGTGTCTGCTGTTAAGAGGTCTGCTAAGAACAGATTTTACAAAACTCCATCCCTAAAGTGAGATACTGGGGTGTTACGGCCAGCAAAGCAGGCGGGGTACAGTTAATAATATATATTATACTAAAATCAGGTAATCAGCATACGAAAATTCAGGACTGAGAACGATCATCTGTTAAGGTAGGTACCTTTTCTTTTCATAGATTCCCTATAAATATTAAAAAAAAAATATTTCTTATTGATAAACTATTTTCCGTTTAATTCAGCCTCCATCAAGGTAGAATAAATATATAATCTAAGTCAGTTTTTTTACACCTGTAAATGGCGGTGGTGATATTTTAACCATCATGCAAAGAGAAGTTTAATTTTTCAGACACCTTCAAAGAGGATCCCTTTATGAGTATCCAAAGTTGATACTGGAAGGCAAAATTCTTGGAAAATGTGCACCTGGTAGACAGCGTAAATGATTTGAAGATATAAAGGAGTGGATAGGGCTTAAACACCATCAGTAAAAAAGAATAGCTGAGGAACGAATTGGTTTTCTCAATCTGATCGATCTTCAGTTTGAAGAAGACATCTAATGATGATGATAATGTTTTATACTCTCAACAGTTCAGAGTCGCAATGTAACACTTTGGATTATTTATATTTTGTCACCTTACTAAGAAAGTCCGAATAAATTGTGGTACTAAATGTACTTTTAAATAAGTGAAATCTACAGGGTGATATTAATTTATCATCCTTGTCCTCTGTACTTAGTTTGTGTAATATAACTTTCATCTGCAGGTGCTACCGGTGTAGCATAAAGTAGTTTTGTACTACAAGTTTGTCATGGAGGCACATTCAGTTTTAACTGAGCTCCAACCGCTTTTGTAATATGACTTTACAATATTCACGTTGTATATAAAATTAAATAGATCGCTGGCCCAATGCTTAGAGCATGCGGCCTTCATGCCGAAGGTCGCGGGTTCGACTCACGGCATGTACCGATGACTTTAATATTTAAGTTATGTACATTTGTGAACTTTAATTACAACAGCGAAATACAAACGGTGAAGGGAAACATGATGAGGAAACCTGCACATGAATTAGAATTTTTCTAAGGTGTGTGTGAAGTCACCAATCCGCATTGGGCCCGCGTGGTGACTGTAGCCCCATAGCCCTCATTTTGAGGGTAGGCCTGTGCCCAACAGGGGGAACGTAAATTGGCTGTTGAGCATAAAATTAAAAAGCTATAACTCCCACTATTGCTATCAAACAACAGTGTGCAAATATTACAGTGTCCTGGTTTGAAAGGCGCTGTAGCTAGTGTAATGACTGGGGTGTAAATAAATATAACAAATAAATAAGAAAAATAAAAACAAGTAAATAAGTAAGAAGAAAGAAGAAGGATCAGTAGCCTGAAAAAATATGCACAGGAATGATTGTTTCAGGCCCTCCCCCCCTCCAGAAATATACGGAAGAGGCAGTCTCCACTTCAATCGGAGAGGATGTATGACAGAAGGAATTGGAATGGAGAATGGAAGATAAGTACTGGTACGAAAGATAAGTAGGGAAAGATAGAAAGGAAGGATGTTAGAAGGGTATGTAGAGAGACAAATTAATTAAATTAAGAATGATGTGAAGTGATGGAACTGAATAGACTCTGACCCAACTACGCAGGGGAATGCGAAAAAAAAAAAAAAAACCAGACTCAACTTCTTGACACAGGCGACGAGCGCAATATGATGCCACGTTATGGGCGGGTGTATTACTGATCATCATGTGACTGTCACGCTCGTCTCCTCGCATAGTTGTATAAAAAAATTCGGGACTTCGAAACTCAGGTCATTTCTCACTAGGAGTCAAGACCATTTATTTAAACGCAAGTGCTAATTGGTGGGGGTCGGGTGCCAGCGAAAGCTGTTCTCAGTATACGTTGGTTTCCTCCCAATGTTTTTCTACATTGGATGCTCAAGTTTATGTATGATTTTTTTATTCTACATCATTTAAACATTACTGTGTTCCTGTTTAAAGGGCGCTGCAGCTACTGTAATTACTGGGGTAACGAGATTAAACATTTTATGTCCTAGGCGATGAGCGCAATGTGGTGCAGTATATGCCATCCTAACTAGCGCTGCGTTGTTATGCGCATGCGTATCACTTATCATCAAGTGAACGTCCTGCTCGTCTCTTTGCTTACTTGCATAAAAATATTTCTACATTTTCTCCTACGGTTTCTGAACAGGTTATATTAATTGTTTATTAATATAAATATATCTTAAAGTTAGTCAAGTAAAAAATTTAGATCAAAGATTTAATACTTATTTACCTTTTTATTATATATATTTTTTTATAGGTTATTTCTTTGATCGTTTAAATCGAGGTTAAAAAAGTATTGTATTGTAATAATTTTTTATAGGATGTTGTTTGCCTGTTAAGATGCGTCAATAAAATGCGTCGAACCCTATTTATTGCTCATTCGGTTGAGGAAATGAAACGGCTGATTGAGGAAGCCGTACCTTTTTAGTTAACAGGCCGCAATGTCACAAATATGTTGCTATTTTGTTAGCTTATGTGTTATGAAATCAAATAACCTGTATAACTGTCCCTGTCACCGTCAATTTTGGGGCCTCGCGTGGTGGAGTTTAGATGGGGCATCATAGACCTCAATACCATATGAATTTGAAGTTAATAGAATAGAATAGAAAATTCTCTATTGCACACCAAATAATATTACATCATACAAAAGAATAATAAATGCGCAATGGGCAGTTTCATTGCTAAAAGCGATATCTTCTAGAAATCCTTTGGATGGAAAATATGCAAAAGAACCGAAAATTTGATGTAGGTACTTAATTTATATATATATATATATACATTCATACATACACATTAGATTTATACTTAAGGTGACTTTATAATATCACATATAATTAATTAAAGCGAAAGATAATGATTCCTGACTAGGTTCTTAAAAGCTACTTAAATCAAAAGATGTTCACCAGCATTATGCGGGGGTGGCTGTGCTGAAATGTCAATAGTTTTAAATTTAAGGTCTGCGCGTAAATAAATTGCAACTCCTCCACCGCCACGATTCCCACGATCATTGCGGATGAGGTGAAAACCTGGTAATGAGTAGCTTGTTGAAGGCAGGATGGCTTTAGCCATTATTCGGAGATGAGTTTTGCATGGATGTTTTTGGAACTGAAAACGGCCATCATTGAGAAGATAAGCTTTCAGAGAGAGGCAACGGTCTACCCAGGCTGTCGTCGCCACTACTTACTGAACAGAACTCATCAGAATCGTTACTATCTTCTACATTATAAATTGGTATAAATGAAACAATGTATATAAAGAATATATGTCTATGTAAATAAAAGAAAGTAATAATAATACGTTAATGAATGAGTTCATATGAAACTAAAGTTAAATATTTCCATCTACCTGTTGAGTTTTGTATAAAAAGACAAACTAAACTACAATTTAGTCAAAGGCAAATTTAAAAGAAAATAAGATCAAAACTTGAAGTTATAAAGATTCACATTGTTACACCTGTGTACAAATTAAAATACAATACAAACCTGTAATTCTATTAATGCTTAATTATACTTAAAAACTATTTCATAGACAAGCATCTATATAAAAAAACAAATATCACATTACTCTTTACAATATTTGAATTTTGAATTTCAGAGACATAGTTCAAACTTTAATTTACCTTACCCAATTCATGAGCAAACTAAGTGACACGTGAACTAGACACACTTAGCTCATTATTAATTATATACTGTGTGCCTTCTCAAATGAATTTAGTTTTTTTTTTTATTATTTATGTTTTATAATTCAAATATTGATACAGTAAAGTTTTAGCATGTGCAACACCATACAGCAGTAATTGAAAAAAAAAAGTGAAAAAGTGGTGCACATGGGTACAAAGTTGGGGTAGTATAGACAGAGTGGAAATTATACTAATATTTAGATATATAACAAAATAAGCCTACATAGTAGTATCTAAAATAAGATATTTTTTTTATAGTATCTAGTATATAATAAACACCATGTTAGTGACAGTTTGTAGTACCTTGCTGAGCACTATATATTGTATTCAACGATAGTACTTGTATCTAAAGAAGACCTAATATTTTTGAGTAAAGAAAATAGTTTAGTGCATATTACTTCTTTAGCTGCTTTGGTCTTCGGTGAAGTTTGGTGTTCGATTTGGTATATATCACTTAAACAGGATATACAAAGTCGCGATCCATTACCTTTTGCTGTATATACACATCCCTCTTTGGTCCAACAGTTCGGGACACCAAACTTCTCACGCGCAGCCATAAATGCTTCATGTGTTCGCTTTGTTAAAAATTCAGAGAGGGTAACTCCTGTCCCCTGACTAGATTTAGAAAACCAGATTTTGTCACGAAGAGCAATGTCTCGAAACTTTATTAGGATTGGTAGGGGTTTATGTGTAGCTACTGACCGCCCGATTCTATGACACCGTTTTATATCACCGATGGAAAAATCACCAACCCTTACTTTTTTCTGTGTTGCTTCAACTATAACAGATGAGGTGTCTTCTTTTGTTTGTTCGGGAACTCCATGAAGTATTAAAATTTTCCTGCAACTCCTCATCTCCCTATTATCAGCATTACGCGCTAAACATTCTACTTGCTTTTGAGGATTGGTCAAAGCTTGTCCAATAAAAATTTTAAGGGAAACCAAGTTAGCAGCAAGACTAGTCACTGTGGAAGTTGGCATCCTGGAGGACTTGCTCAATTCTTCTTCGAAATGTGTCATTCGTATATTAAACATTTCGATCAGGTCCGTGAGAGTGGTGTCCTCCATGATTATGGCCTTAAGTGTTGTTAAAGATATTGTATTGAAGAGATAACACTTACTGGTTGATATATTATGCCAATATTTGTTCATATACACTCACAATACTTAAAATAACACTTATTTGTTAAATTTAAAAAAAAAAAACTTAGAGCGAAACTTATGCGTGTTGTTCTATCGACTACCCACATAGAAGGTTAACTGTTAGTCCATTATTGATGCACGATATAATTCCTCCATCCCTTTGTCATCATCGGCCGATTATGCGCACGGTGATTAACTATCCCAATCTTGTGGACGTCCCCAGTAGGCGGACAAAGAGGTTCAGCTCTTCATTCTTCATGAGAACAGCAAAGGAGTAAAGCAAATGCCGGCGTCGGTGCTCCCGTCCAAAAATGACGTGGGAGTCTTCAAGAAAAGAGTGATTCGGCGGCTACTGAGTTAGTACGCTTTACAACCACTGACCACATTATCACTAAACATTAGATGGGATTGTGGTCAAGCGCTGACCTTGTCGATATGAAAATAGGATTTAAGAGGATGTCAGGTTATTAAATCTACAATCTCTTTGGTTCTATTTTGTTATTGATATAACTAATGTTTTATTGCTTATGAAGGCTTTGGCTGTGCTCCCCTTTCATCAGTATATAGCGCTTGCCAGTTCATCAAACATAATTTTTCTGGGTGAATCCTCATCTTAAGGAAGATTATAATCAGTGGTAGTAATTAATGACCTGGAACACCTACCTCATTTTATCTTCACATCATCTAAAATATTAAGCGTTATATTGAGCATACAACGATGAACATATTAAATCCTTACTAGGGGGGATCAAAAAGTAGCAAGAATGAGATAGAATATTGATAACTTAATAAATATTTTTTGTACATAGTCTCCGAGTCTCTCTACACACCGAGACCAGCGCTTTTCCAAGACTTCAATCCCTTTCAAAAAAAAAAGTTTTGTCTTGATTCTGCAAAAAGCTCTCTATGGCATCCATCACCGCGTTATCGTCTTCGTACCTGTTTCCCCTTAAGTATTCTTCCAATTTTGGTAACAGATAAAAATCGCTTGGCGTCAGATCTGGTGAATAAGAGGGGTGTTCAATCAATCGGAAGCCAGCTTGCTGAATGGCAGCCATCGCAACTACCGACTTGTGCGCGGGTGCGTTGTCGTGATGAAACAGCACGCCTCTTCGAAGTTTCCCTCTCCTTTTTTCTTTGATGGCATTCCTGAACTTGGGAATTAAAGCTGCAAAATATTGGCCTGTAATAGTGGTTCCACATTCCAGGTAATTAATCAACAATATCCTTTCTGAGTCCCAAAATATTGAGGCCATAACTTTGCCAGCCGATGCCACGGCACGGAACTTCTTCGGGGTCGGTGATGATGGCCGTTTCCATTGCGAATATTGCTGTTTTGCCTCGGAAGCAAAATGATGGACCCATGTTTAGTTCACTGTTACGAAATGAGACCGAATGTTTTCAGAATCTTCTTGAAACTTGTCCATCAATATCTTGGAAATGTCAAGTCGATTTTGTTTTTGACTGTCGGTTATCATTCTCGGCACCAATCTTGCGGAGACTTTTCTTATATTCAAAGATTGTTTCAATACGGATTGAATACTTCCATATGAAATGCCCGTTTCTTGAATTTAGAATCAGATGGTAACTCTTTGATGCTCAATACAAGTTTCTCGACTTTCGCAACATTTTCTTGGGTGACTGACGTCGATAGACGGCCGCAATGATGTTCGTCTTCCGTGCCTTCGTGTCTCTCTACTCGAAATTGAGAAGCCGACCTTGCGACAGTGGAATACGGCGGAGCAGACATTCCTAATGTTGCCTCCAAATCGCAATGAATCTCTGGTGTCGTTAACATGTTCAAACAGAGCTATTTAATAACGGCTCGCACTTCGCTTTTCTCCATTTTCGAGAACACGTTCCGACACGAAGCAAACAAACGACTACAAACAAAAAAAGACAAAAGAGAATAGAATTTTTTTTCTATATTAATATTACAAATAAGCTATGCCACTATTTATTTTTTTTCTTACCAAGAAGTATATATATATCGTTCTCACTACTTTTTGATCCCTCCTTGTACTTATGAAATCAGCGTTTTGTCATAATGACCACTTTGATCTGAAATATCTCCTCTTTGATTAAGAATTCCAAATTCACATTTATAAATTTATTTAGCTGGTTCATTTGAATTTAGAAAACAGTCATTCATTTGTTTTTTCTTCATTATTTTTTGTTTGGGGTCGTTTATTACCGCACCATGGAAAACGTGAAATACCGGTATATTTACAAGTACGAGTTCTACTGTGGCACCAGTACCAGTGCTGCAGAAACAGCTCGAAGGATTAATGATGTGTACGGCGCTGGTGTCGCAAAAGAAAGCACGGTACGTTTTGGTTTCAACGTTTTCGTTCTGGAAATTTCGACCTTCAGAACCAACCCCGTGGACGGTCGGAGACCAAATTGGAAAATGAAGAATTAAAGGCTAGTGTGGAAGCAGATCCATCACAAAGCACTTCAGAGATCGCTGCAGGCTTCGGGGTAAATGACAAAACTGTATTAATCAACTTGAAGCAAATCGGGAAAGTAAAAAAACTTGAACGATGGGTATATAGGGTAAGAGTTTATTGAATCTCGCCCCCAATAGTTTTTTTTAGTAAAGATATCAATGAACTACCCATGAGATGGCAAAAGTGCATAGATACCAACGGTGCATACTTTGATTAATTAAATATATTTTACAAAAAAAATTACTTTATATTTCTCCCGTACAAAACGTCAATTTCATATGTAAGGACCTAATATTTACTGGTCGTAGGTTTCTGTTGCTGGAGACCGTCTAGAGAAGTACCACCGCAGCTCCTATTTCTACCGACAAACAGTAGTAGTTTCGATTTGAATGGCATTGTAGCTAGTGAAATTACTAGAGTAACAAGATTTAACATATTAAGTCTCTAAGTGACGAGCACAATGTGGTGCTGTGTATTCTATCCTAACTAGAACCACGTTGTTATAAAAGGGCATATAATTTATCATCAGATGAACTTCCTGTTTGTCTTGTCGCTTCCTACAATAAAAAAAACTCCCGTCGTTAGAGACATATAAAATCTTGTTACTACAATAATTTCACTAACTATAACGCCTTCTAAACCGGAACACAATAACGTTTGCACATTACTGTTTGTCGACAGAAATGCGAGCGGGAGCTGCTGTGGTACTTAACCTTAATGGTTTCTTTTAACAGAGTAACTTATTAATTTAAGATAAGGGATGGTTACATTTAATAACATATTTTTTTTATTTACTTAAGCGAAGAGACGAGCGAGAGTTTCTGTACTAGTTAGAATGAAATACACAGAGACATAAGATATTGATTCTCGTTAGCTCAGTAACTACATTAATTATAGCGCCCTTCAAACCGTAACATGGTACTGTTTGCACGCTGTTTGGCAGAAATAGGCGCTGCGGGGGTAGCTAGGTAGACGGTCTCCAGAAGCAGAGACCTACCATAAGTGAAGTTTATTTTAATGTAGTATAATTAATAGAAGGGTGTAAAAGGTTCCGCACAATAACTCACGGAACCCAAGTTGACTTCACTTGCTCGTGGTGCACCCTGCTAATCAACAAACGAGACTCTGGTTCCCATAAACCCCCATTGGGCCAGCGTGGTGGGGAGAGCCTACAAAAGTGGAAATCTTTGGGGAGGCCTATGTATAGCAGTGAGCGTGTATCGGCTGATAACAAATCAATAGATTACACTACAGTATTAGTATATTTGAAATAACATCAATTAATTTATGTAATGGGGTTGTTTAATCTAAAATTATCAAATTTTTGGTGCTGATCTAAATTAGTTCTATTTAAGCTGTTCAGCGGGGATGTGTAATAACATTATTTCAGCGGAGCGTACAGCGCATTAACTTGTTTGAATTGTTAATTCGGATGTCAACTGATTTTATTGCAAATTCAAATTTCATCAGCATATATTACATGCTGTTCAGTGTATCTGAATGATGCTCAACGGTCTCCGAAGGGTGGCGGCTAAAGAGTTTCCGCGACACGCGAAAGTTTTTTTCTATTCAATAAAATAACTTATCGAATGGTAAGCGATGTCATACTATCGCTAGTTACGATGGTAAATGGCGGTGAATAACTTCAAGGTGATCCTGTAATATAACAGCGATATCCTTAACACCGTACTATGTGTATTTTTTATTCTACGAAGCGACTAGATGAACCGGAAATTCATCTCGATGGTAAGTGGTATCTCTGATCATAATAACGTAGCTCTAATTAGGATGATATATAACGAACCGCGTTGCACTCGCTAGAGACAAGTGATGTCAAGTCTTGTTACCCCAGTAATTAAACACCAGCCACTGCGCCCCTCAAACCGTTTGGCGGCTGAAATAGGAGCTACGATGATACCTTTCTAGACGGTCTCGGAAATACCTTCCACCAGTAAAAAAATGAGTTTTTATTGATTTATTATTATCTCTGGAAAAAATCTTCATCATCATCATCAGCCGATAGACGTCCACTGTTCGACATAGGCTCTCCCAAAAATACCCACATCGATCGTGTAGGGATTCATGGGGGGATTTAAGTAATTTCCCGCCACGGTAGCTCAATGAGGGTTGCTGGGAGCGAGAATCTTGTTTGTTGGTTAACAAGGTGCACCATGAGCAAGTACGATTGATTTGGATCCTGTGTATCATTGTGCGGGAACCCTTACACCAGACACAAAGCAAGATAAAAATAGACGGGTATATTTCAAAGTAAATCATTATCATACTTTACGATTAGTTATTTTTCTCCGAAGAGAAAGTAGCTTTGCACCCTTATTATATTAAAAATGTATATCTTTGTTCGAGTTGATACAATTTTAACTGGATATGCATTATTGGAGGGAGTGTGGGCGCGAGGCCTTCACTGAAGTAGGTATGATTTCCTTAAAAGAATCCGTGAAGGCTTTACCGTGTATCCATCATTTATATTTGATGGGCCGTCTACGTGAGTAGGCATACGAACATTGTCTTTTCGATATCCTGAGTATATTAAATAATATAATATGAACACATTACTTATGGTATAAACCAGTAAAATTTTTTCATCTGGTTTGCATATATTTTTTTTTCAAGTAATTCATTATCACCATCATCATTATTAGCCGACAGACCTCTACTGCACGACATAGGCCTCCCCCAAATATCTCAAGTAATTATTTAGGTATATTAAGTAAACTATTAAGAAAAGGACTAAGGTAAGTCCTGTCTGTCGTAGATGGCGACTAAAAGCATTTTCGGTTTCGTGGGCTCTGAAGGTTTGAAGCTCTGAGGGCACACATTGCCCACTTAATGAATCGGGGGTGAAAGACAAATGCGTGATGGTTCCGTGCTTGCCATAGCAAATAGAGGGTTTTGGAGGGGCGAAGTGTACGGCAGTCCCCGGCACGTGCTTTGCAGAGGTAACGGTTTGTTCTGTTGGAAGACACCGGATCTTCTTGCAAAGCACTAAGTATGACCATTGAAGGGGTTTTAGTGGGTAGACATCTCAAATTACCCTGTCCTTTCCCCAGAAGTAGGGTATCTTTTTGGAGATTCTCCCTCCTAAAAGAAGGTATATTTTTGCTTCTAGGCGTAATAGAATGTATTACTGTTAGTAGGTCTCTGTTGCCGGAGACTATCTAAGTAGGTGCCACCGCAGCTATAAACAGTAGTGTGCAAACGTTACTGTGTCCTATGAAGCGAGCTGTAGCTAATAAAATTACTGAAGTAATGAAAATTGAAATCTCATTATAAGCATCTCTCAAGGTGATAAACATAATGTGGTGCTGTGCACATCATCCTTACTAGCGTCATATTGTTATGAGCTAGCACATAACTTATCATTAAGTGAACGTCTCTCTCCTCTGGTCGTTTCTTTAAATAAAATAAAGACGGAGATTATAAGAAGGTTAAATATTAATTTTTTTATTAAATTTTTATATCGTTGATGATCATTTTAAGTTAGTTTTTTATACATCACTTAAAATGACTTTTAATCCTCGTCCATTGATGCTAAGTTATGGTTTTGTTCAAGGTTTATTTAATATTAAAATAACAAGTTGGGTATATTTAATATAGAAAAATATAAAGGTAATAAAATTTGTATAGGTATATTTATTCTTTAAGGTCGTTGCTCCCAATTTTTTTTTTAATTTGAAACAATACTTTAGATCAGATTCTGGTACAAGAGATGTGTTTACAGGTATTTTCCTTCGATTACTTTTACCGGATGCGCTTTTATTTCATTTCCGATTTGTAGATATTTTTGAGAAGCGGTTATTATTAAATAGAGGAAACGGATAGTCATCACATTTTGTACAGTTCTCGGAGTCCATTTCCTTTCGTTTTTATTGTTGTATCGATTCGCTACGAAAAAGTTAGCGAAACATGTTTTCTCTGGGGAACAACCTGTATACAGCGAATATATCGATAATAAAACGATAAACCGAAATAACCCTTACGTCTTTATCTATTATTCGAAATGTTATTTATACTTTGTTTTGTAGAGGCATAATGGTCATGTACCAGGTTATGTAGCTTCGTTTACGCAAATGCGACTTCTATGTTGAAAGCGAATACCAGTTGCGGAAAGGAACAATTTTAATACATCTATTTCCATACATTATATCTAACTAAGCTAGTTTTAAGTATAATATATTAGATTAGGTGGGGGTGTGTATATTCACACACATCCGGAGCTTTTAAAAGTTCTTTGCAGTGAAAGAAAGAAAGGTTAGAAGATTTTATCTCGCCAATGACTTTCTTATTTTTGGTTGGTATTAAATGACTCGAATGTTACATTTAATGTAGAATCTATTTAAATTTTATTCAATGAAGGATTTTTCCTTATATAACAAACATCAAGAAGGAAACAGGATTAACATCGGATTCGATTTAATTAAAAATAATTACAGACGATGTGTTCAGACACTCGGTACACAATACCTTGTCGCCGAGGACGGCAGCGTTAACTTGGCATCTCTCGCGACGCTGTCTTAACTGCTTAGCGTTACTTAAGCAATATAAAATAATTCAATTAAAAACACTTTCAAATAACATTTACTCAGGGCGATACAGATAATAAATAATACAGATAATATGGATTGTAGGTAATAATTAAAAGCAACAACTACTTGATAACAGAAGCAACGAGATATTATATATCGCTTCACAAACTCGATATGTATATATGTATAAGAAGATTATTTATTTAATAGGTGGACGAATAAAAAAAAATCTAAAGTGTTGTTCTGATTAATGAAAAACGACATTTAAAGTTTATTATAGTTTTTTATTACAAAAAAACGCTAAACAAATTTTAAAACTCTAAAAATAATTTCTTCACAACTTTTAAACTGACGCATCAGAGAAAACTTAAAACGGAGTAGAATTAAAAAGAATTTCACATATATATACTTATCAACAGGATAACGCTCACTGATGGGTACAGGATAAGGGTTTCCATGTACACCGGTCCTGCATTGCTTGCATCCAGCGACTTTCTGCTACCTTCACCATATCGTCGGTCCACCTAGTATAGCCTTCAAACTCTGCGTTTTACGATACGCGGTTGCCATTCGAAGACCTTGCTGCTCCATCGACAGTCAGTTCTTCGTGCGATGTGTCCTGCCCATTGCTAACTGCCCCACTTAAGACTAGCAATCTTTTGGACTATGTTGGTGACCTTAGTTTTCTTCCTTACTTTTCGTTGCTCTCCGTGTGCCTTCAAACTTTTTCATAAGGCCTGTAAGTAACTGTAAGCGGCTACGTCTCTTCTTATCAGCGTGATCTCGCCCTCTGGTGGATATAGGTCTCCCACAAGGATATTCATTGTGGGGGAATTGGGCCTTAGCCCTACCACGCTGGATTAGTGTGAGTTGGTGAGTTGTCAGAGCCTCGTCTGTTGTTTCATTAGTAGTGCTCCGTGTGCAGGTGAGGTGGTCTTGGGCTCTGTAAGATGTTGGCCGGAATCCGTTACATCCCAATCGGCCACGTCTCACACACACATCACACAGACACACATATATCTATATATATCATTACGTACATATACTTTTTGTTATATTCGACCTTTTTCTTGTAATAAAATTAATTATCTTAAATAATCAATTCCAAATTAGAGTCAAGTACCAGTTAAGCGTCCATAATCGTCGTTACGGTTTCGGAACAGTAATTTAAGTGGCACCTGGACTATTGCCAAGTTAACGAGCGAATCGGTTGTCTTAACAAATTATTAACCACTAACACATGGTGGTAACAACCCTGGTTTTTAAAGTAATCTCGACTTGATTTATGAATTTCGGCTGCATTCAATTGGAAATACTACTTCCGTTAAAAAAATCATAACTAAAATTAAACAAAATTTAAACAGGACAAAAATTACACTTTCCGGTTATAATTCTTCATTGTTCAAACTTAACTAACTTTACTAACTAAATTTTAAAAAATATTTATTTTTTTATTTAATTAAGCCACGATATGAACGGGACATTCACCTGGTACGCCTACCCATAACAACGTCGCGCTTGCTTAGGATACATACTGCAGCATATTGCGCTCGTCGCCTGAGATATAAGATGTTGAGTCTCATTACCCCAGTAATTACACTAGTTACAGCGGCCTTCGTACGAAAATATAATAATGTTTGCACACTACTGATTGTCGGCTGCAATGGGCGCTGCAGTGATCGTAGGACCGGGCCGAGATGGCCGCTCCAGGTGAGCTCCGTGAGCTCACTTCGGATGTGTGTAGGTGGGTTGCAGGGGAAAAGTATCGGTATTGCGTTCCGCCTCTCTTCCTATCCTCCACGCCCGTATAACTGGTGGCGGCGGAACCTAAGACCAGATCCGCCGCAGGGAGTCGGGAGAATTTTCTCTTTTGGCTCCCAGGGCGCGCTGTGTGTTCCGGAGTGCCCTTACAGATGTGGAAAGGGGAGGTTCTTTCCTCCCGAAGTAGGGGTTGCATAGCGCAGCTGGCGCTGGCGGAGTCGCGGAGGTGTGCGAAAGCGTTCACGTAACCCTCCTATAAAGCGACGAGGGGGAACATCGTGGCGGTTTTAGTCGTTGCAAGTCCGACATAACCGTCTTTGCCCCCGCGAGGGTAGCTATGCGAATGCATTTCCCACACGTAAAACAAAAAAAAAGGCGCTGCGGTGGTACCTACCTAGACAGTCTCTGTCAACAGAGACCTACTATCAATAGACGTAAGTTAAGGTTCTGAGATTCAAGCTGTACTTAGTTCGACAATGACACCATGTGTTATAATTTTTTTTGTAAAAGTTTTTAATAAATAAAGTGATTTTAAAATGTTTTTATAAAGTTTTTTTTTTCAATCTTAATTCGTTCATAGTCGTGATGAAACTCTTCAATTAGTAATAACCATCAAAATCTGATCTAAATAAATGTTTGGATAGATATATAATACTCTTTGCTGGTTGGTTACTGTAATGTTCAAGATATTGAGGAGATTAACTGAAAACGTAAACCGATGGCTTTTTGGATATATGTAAAAACTATCTCTAGAGGTAGGTAACCGTTGCCGAAGACTATCTAGGTAGGTATCACCACACCGCCTATTTCTGCCGCCAAACAGTATACAGTCCATTTTGAAGAGCGCCACATTGTTATGGAAGTATCACTTACCATCAGGTGAACGTCCGCCTCGTCTTATCGCTTAATTTAATAAAAAAATCTCTATATCATGTCAAGGATATTCCTGTAGGACGAAATTTTGAGTAAACGTGCTCCTGGTGGACAGCGGAAGAAATAGTTTGTCTCCATAATAGAGGGAGTCGGCCTTACGTTATAGATCATCAGTAGAAGATAATAGATGAAGACTAGAATAGTTTCATCAATGTGTTTGTGTGTGATGAAGGTTAGATAATTGTATGCGATGGGAATGTTATCAAAAGAGAATAATCTTTGTACATTAAAGGAAATATTTTTTACTCGATTTCGCGTGTGTGGGGAGACTCCATTCGTCAACATACACCGGGAGCAATTACTTTGGGGGCCAAATTAATTACACGCAAACAAGGCACTTTTTTCCCCCTGGCCCATGTCAGTAAATTGCTGTCAGCTTTCATTATATGAAAAAGCGTTTCGCTTTTTACTCGGGGAGTAACTTTACATATAATTCCATTAGTTACAGGTTTTCTCGTTCAGCCACATTTTTGCTGAAGTCCCAGTTTATAGGATTCAGTAAAGTTTTCTTACCAACACTTGTAACAAAAAGAGTGGGGAAGCAAGTTATTCTATATTATTTATGAAAGCCTGTAGTTATAAAGTTTTCAATACGTTGAGATGAGATTGAGGCGTTATTGTGGATATAAGCAATTATGAGTGCCTAAAATATTTGTTAATAAAGTCTACTATAATTAAGTAAATAACGGCTTACTATAAATGTAAGATTTCATGGTACACTCCAAGGTAGCTCTTATAACAGTAAAACAAACTTTAGTTTGATAAACTTAATATCCGGCATACTATGGCAAATATCACAGGAAGCTGGTTAACTAACCAATCTGAGTAAACAATTAACTGTGAGAAGGAGAGAGTGATAGTGATAAATAATACATATTTTAATTGTAGACAGCGACCAGATGAGCTGGATGCCCTGATGGTAAATGATACGCCCGCCCATAACCACGTGGCGTTGGTTGGAATAGTATACACTGCGCTTCACACGTAAGATGTTAAGTCTTGTTACCACAGTAATTTGTCTAGCTACAACGCTCTTCAAACTGGTACACAGTAATGTTTGCACACTAGTGTTTGGCGGTAGGAATAGGTCCTGGAGCTAGTACCTTTTTTTTGTCTAGACACTTTTAGTCGCCTTCTACGACAGGCAGGGCTTATCTTAGTCCCATTCTTACTAACCCGAGCCTATAAGGCTGCTGCGGTGGTCCCTACTTAGACGGTCTCCATCAACAGAGATCTACCACGAGCAACTTCTTTTGAAAGTGTATTTTTTTCAGTTACCCTTGATTGTTAAGTTTTTTTTCTCACAACTCAATTCTTTACTGTTCCACCTATTCGTAATATAAAATTAGACTTGAGATTTATCTGAAATATACCTTGAGAGCAATCGTAAATTACTTTCTATAGCAACCGTATAAATAATACCAAATGAAAATGTTTATAACAATTAATTATAAATAAAATGATGAAGGTTGTATGGAATTCAAATAATAAATGGCTCCTTCAAATTATTCCGCGTCGAATAGTGATGTTCCTGTCTCTATACGTTCACCAGTTTTCACGTGATTGGCTAACAGAGGAAACTCATTTTCATTATATGTATATTAGGTCCGTACATATGAAATTAACGTTTTGTCATACTGACCACATTGATCTGAAATATCTGCTCTTTGGTTAAGAATTCCAAATTCAAATTGATAAATTCATTTAGCTGCTACATTTGAGTTTTGGAAACAGTCATTCATTTGTTGTTTCCTCATTACTTTTTTCTTTGGTGTCGGTTATTACTACACAATGGAAAACGTGCATTATCAGTATATTTACAAGTACGAGTTCTACCGTGGCACCAGTACCAGTGCTGCAGAAACAGCTCGAAGGATTAATGATGTGTACGGCGCTGGTGTCGCAAAAGAAAACACGGTACGTTTTTGGTTTCAACGTTTTCGTTGTAGAAATTTCAACCTTCAGAACCAACTCCGTGGACAGCCGGAGACCAAAGTGGAAATATGAAGAATCAAAGGCTATTGTGGAAGCGGATTCATCATAAAGCACTTAAGAGATAGCTGCAGGCTTCGGGTAAGTGACAAAACTGTATTAATCCACTTGAAGTAAATCGGGAAAGTAAAAAAACTTGAACGATGGGTACCTCACGAATTGAGTGAATCGAACTTGCAAACATCTTGCTCTAAACGAAAATTGAATCAGAAAAAGTTACTTGCGAGTGTTTGGTGAACTAGCGCCGGTGTCGTTCACTACAGCTTTATAAAATCTGGCCAAACGATTACGGCAGATATCTATTGTCAGCAACTGCAAACCATGAAGGAAGAACTAGCTGCTAAACAACCGAGATTTGGTCAATCGCTCTAGACCACTGCTGCTTCACGACAACGCAAAAACACACACTGAAAAACAAAGAACCGCTAAGTTAGATGAGCTACATTTGGAGTGTCTGCGACGTCCACCATACTCCTCGGACCTTGCCCCAACAGATTACCATTTTTTCCGGAATTTGGACAATTTCTTAGAAGGAAAAAATTCAACTCCGATGCAACAGTTCAAACCGCCTTCAAAGAGTTTATTGATTCTCGCCCCCATGGTTTATTTAGTAAAGGGATCAATGAACTACCTATGAGATGGCAGAAGTGCATAGATAACAACGGTGCATACTTTGATTAATTAAATATATTTTAGAAAAAAAATTTACTTTATCTTCCTCCCGTACAAAACGCCAATTTCATATGTAAGGACCTAATACATTTAATCATGCGCCAAAGATTTAATGTACAATAAGGTGCGGTATCGGAAAAGTTGTTAGATCATTTTGCAAATTAAATTAGATAAAATTTCAAAATTTCTTTTCAGGAAGAACAGGAACTTTTTTAATAAAAAAAAAACTTGTGCCAACAGGTGTCCGGTAACTGATTAGCTTTAAAATAAACGTCACCGAAGCGGAAGTCAAAAAGCTTCAGAGCAATTTTTTTTATGTAACCACACAAAAATTCATGTTCCTGACTATAACAGGTGGTGCTAATTGGGATGTTTATATCACAGCCCATTCATCATTATTATCATCAGCATCATCAGTCGATAAACATCCGCTGCTGGTCGTAGGCCTTCCCGGAAAAATACATACAGTTACCACAGCCTCCGGTACCACCGAGCACTAGGGGCGATCGTTTGTAGGGGTTCATACAGAAAGAGCTTTTTACCACTACGCTGGCCTAATGTGGGTTGATGGGAACCAGAGCCTCGTTCGATTAGCAGGTTGCACCATGAGCAGGTGAAGTTGGCTTGGGTCCCGTAAGTAGTTAATGCCGAACCCTTTGCACCCCATACCTACCATGGCTTACAGTCCATTGCGTTTAAAGATGTGTGAATTACGTGTTTTTTTCTTAAACAATTTAGCAACGAGATGAACCGAACCTCCACCTGATGATAAGTGATACCCTTACATATAACAACGTGGAGCTACTTAGGATGGTATACTGCACCCCATTGTGTTCGTCGCCTCAGACGTAAGATGTTAGGCCTAGTTTCTCAGTGACTACACTAGCTGCAGCGCCCTTCATACCGGAACACAGTAATGTTTGTACTCTACTATTCGGCGGTAGAAATAGGTGCTGCGGTAATTATGGTAACAAATGGTTGTAGGTTTTTGTTACCGTAGACAGACTAGATAGGTTTCGAGCAACAGAGACGTAGCGTCTATTTCTGCACCAAACAATTCTATACTCTGGTTTGCAGGGCGCTGTAGCTAGTTACATTACTGAGGTAACAAGATTCAACAACTTATGTCTCAAGACGACGAGCACAATGTGATGCTATGTATAACATAATAACTAGCGTTTCATTGTTATGGGAGGGTGTATCACTTACAACCGGATGAACGTCCGGCTTCGTAGTATAAAAAAATGATCACTTTCATAAGTTCACTTTAACATCCGGTTGTCCATTGATGCACTACGTCCATCATACACGGAAACCGTTTCGCTGGAAACATTTCTCATTGTCATTCAACTTGCTCCATATGCAGAGTAATGACTATTAATCACGAACTGAAAACGAGCGCTGATTACGGAAGTGAATAGGAAGCGGAAACGTTTCTTATTACGAAAATTATTCTTCTGTGACATTAATTGTTTTTGTATTTATACACATCCTCCTTTACAAGTCCTTTATAAGAAGGGAAAAGCAGTAAGAACGTTAACAAGACAGTTAACAAGCTAAGTGATATACAAGTTATAAGGGTAGTGTGCTTTACCACCACCTACCTTATCACCAATTATCACCACGAGGGATCGTAGTGAAGGACTGTCGTTTTTTATTTAAAAAAAAAACAACGTATGCGACTCACAAGACCATACGTAGTCTCCAGTGTAGTAAGCAATTATTGCAATGGATGCAGATGCTGATGGATGCAGATAAGGAGTTCTGCTTATTTCTACTTCTCCTTAATATTTACTGGTGGTAGTTCTCTTTTTCCGGAGACCGTCTGTATAGGTACCATCGCAATGCTTATTTCTTATATTTCAGAAAGACTATTGTATTCCTAAGTTAAAATATTAGGTCTAGTTCTTTAGTATCTATACTAGCTACAGTGCCCTTCAAACCGGAAAACGGTAATATTTGTACTCTGCTATTAGCCGACAGAAATAGATGCTGCGGTAATTATAGTAACAAATGTATGGTGGTAGGTCTTTGTTACCGGAGACCGTCACGGTAGGTCTTCGGCAAGAAAGACACAGCGTACATATCTGCGCCAAATATTTCCATGCTCCGGTTAGAAGGGCAGCTGTAGCTAATGTAGTTACTGTGGTAGTGAGACTGAACATCTCATGTCTCAGGCGACGAGCGCAATGTGGTGACAAGTTTTTATGTGCACTTACCATCAATTGAACGACCTGTTCTTCTACTCGATGAATTGAATATATAAATTGTATCATCTTCCAGTTTGTTTGGAAGTAGAATCTTTTACATATCGTATTCTTAATGAAAATATTTGACCATAACATGTGATGTTTCCGGTGTTAAATATAAGGTGTTCATGTCACTTAACACCATATGAAATTAAGGATCAGTTAAAAAATGAAAACAATATATATATATATGTTTGTTTAGTATATTTTTAGTTTTTAGCTCTCTAGTGCAGTGGAATGTTACAATGTATTCTACTTTAAAGCAACACAGGAATATGAGACAGCGGCGGGTACTTCCTGGATTTATGTGTCTCCACTGTTCGTGGAAACTAAGTTGTAACAAGCGTACAAAGATATATGTCATTTTAACTGTTACTTATTTTGTGTACTAGTAGATCCCTAAAACAGCAGTCTTGCGAATTCGCTTACATGAGCTCAATGGCTTTACCACCATAAAACAGCCTGATACTACTTAGTGTTAACACGACCAAGATAAAGATTGAAAAATTCATATTATACTTTTTTATGTACATTCAATCTTTTTATATAAAAAATATAGATTAATACATTAATTAATATAAATAATATAGATTAATCGATTCACTACAAATTCTCTGAATCTGTTAGAGGTAAACACTCAAAATTTCCTAGAGATATTGTTTCTGCCATTCAGAGGTCAGCTTACAATCACTCTTACTAAATTCCTTCCCCAAAGGGAGTTGTTAAGTTGTTATAGCCAGCAAGGACAGAACAGCTAGTCGTCATCATCATCAGCATTAATCAGTTCACTGCTGAATGTAGACCTTCCCCAATGTCTTTCCCTAGATGCGGTTTCCGATATTTCGCAACCTCCCGCTTTGGAACATTCTTATGATGTCGTCGGTCCATCTCGAGAGAAGATGTCCTACATTAGTACGCAGCTTTCATTGCAAGATCCTCCCCGACCGGTCGTTGTTGACACGGCAGATATAGCAGACCCACTGCAACTTCAGCTAGCAGATTTAAAAAGCTACATCGACAACTTCAGTTTTCCGTCGAATTTCTTCGTTCCGTATCTTGTTCCTTAGAGAAATGCCAAGCTCAGCTCCCTCCATCGCTGGCTGTGTGACTTTGAATCGGTGGATCAGCCACATGGTTAAGGGTCAACGTCTCTGCGCCGTGAAGGAACATCATAGTATTATATCTAGAATTATTTGTATTTATTTATTATTTTATAATAATTATTATATATAATCTGTTTATGTGAAATATGTGTCAAGTATGCTTTATTACACTATGCTGGTAGTTACCTACAATGCCTCTTGCCTCCCAGGGTTGACTGCCCGAGAATGTTATTACTGCCTTAAGTCCACCCCTTGTACGCTAACTGTATATCTTAAGAATAAATAAATAACAATAAATAAACTCGTTTAACTTATTCAGAGATTTCATAACCAGTACAGATAAAAAGTATGTTAAGTTATAAACTTTTTAGTACTAACGGATTTTGCATATTACAGAGTATATGACCTTTTACTTATAATTATATAGTACATGTAATGATCACGTTTTATGGACCGGATGTATCTTAGAACGGATATCCAATAAAACGTAGCGGTATATTGACATTGGTTGTATACTGTCTGGTAGTTTAGTGCAAGTTTCTTGACATAGGACCAGCCTCGTGTCCGTCGGCGGCTACGGCCGCTTTCAGGATGTTTGTCAACTTAGATGTGAGAGCCTTCCCAATGCATACACTTTGGAGGACCATTACTAGGCTACGCAAAACGATACTTCCGTTACCGAGGTTCCGGCATAAGGCGATTAAGTATTATTACATTTACAATAATTTTTAACCAACTGTTGGTCAATGTAAAGTAAATGGTATTAACAGAAAATCAATTACTAGAAAAAAGTATCGTAGGAATGGATTTTTTAAAAGAAGGTACAAGGTATATAAATAAACACTATATTCTAGATATTTATTGAATAGGTGTCATTAGTATCTTCTCTCTTCTCTTTAGCATGAAAAAAATACTCAATAACATTATTATGTTCCTGTCCATCCTTCTTTCGAAATAATCAACATCTCGTTCTTCTCTCTTGGTTAACGGCGGATCTGATAGCAGGTCCTGTAACACTTTAGAGATATTAAAACTTAAATATCATTATTTTGTTTAATGTGAGTTTAGTAATAAGTAAAGTTTCACTTAATTTATTTAATTAAAACAGAAAGCGAGATGAACAACAATTAGTATAACGATTACAAAAAGAGGCTTCGTGTTAGTGAGACCCATTTTTATATTTCCTTACATTAAATATTCAATTTATCTGAAAGCAATTTTAAGGAGATTTGGGACGAAAATTGTCTTTTGCGTTTCATATTTTAACAAATTAATGCTGAAAGAATAAATACTTTGTTATGACAACCTTTTAATGAACTACTTCAATAATTAATGATGTTTTAAACTAAAAACAGACTTGTAATAGCTTTGATGCATCTATGTATGGTAATTTAACATATTTGGATTTTTTGGGTAGGTTTAAATGAAGATTTTTTTATAGACAATGAACTGAATCTTACCCTCAAATTCACAACCGGAAACCGGTGATCACACATTAATGTCTGGCACTTATATATTCACAACCGGGAAGTATTATAACAATGCTGATAATGAGGAGGACGAAAATTGCTCTTAATAAAAAAAATATATCGATATATTCGATTGTAGGTTATCGAATATTTTCTAGGTTCCGTTGCTAATAAAAATAATAAAAGTATAAGTATATATAATGAAATAAAATTATGTTATTACTACTTCAGTGTAGCGATCCAGTGTCTTCGCTTCCATCACGAGAGAAAGTCTGCATTGCCTATCTAAAATATAATTATCTTTATCTGTTTAAGACAATTACAAGTATATAACATTAATACATATAAAATAATATTATAGTATCATTGTTATGGGCAAGCGTATCACTTACGTATCAAGTAAATGCCTTGTCTCATCATTTCGTTAAATAAAACTTATAAGATGTTTCTTCTTATCTTTGTCTTATTAAACATATTTAGACAGTTAACAGCTTAAACTAGTTATTTACCTTTACTTCTTCTTTTATAGTTAACTCTGTAATGGATTCGGTTAAAGCCCTAACTGATTTCTTAAATTGTTTTTTAAACTTCCATAGAGAAGAGAAAAATAAGAGTCATCCTTTACGAATTAGAGATTTACCTTAAACTTTTGCAATGTTACAAAAGCCGACAGGGAAAACCTCTTGGATAGAGGGTGAAGAATTAGGAGGTGATTGTATTCCACTTCGGCTAATATCTCTCGGGCCCCCCAAGCGATTTATCAACGTCCTTTAAACCGTCCGAGAGTGCTGACGTACGCCGGCCTGCGGGCGACAGCTGAAGCATCGACAGCACTTGAATTGATAAAGCACGAATGCGTTGTCTACTTTGAAACACTTCAATGTTCACGTGGACATATGTCTTAACTCTGGTGATAGTAATCAACATTTCTTCTTCATCTTCACAGTTATAACAGTTTTGACACACTGGTCGAGATCATCAGGTAGTTGCGATAACCGGAGAGTAACTACAACATTCCTCAATCTTCGTTTATTTTATGCGTATTGAAAAGAAAACTTAACCTAACCGAAGCTAAGCATGATTTCTGATTATGTTTATATCACATATTGAGGCGTGAAGAAGATGGGCAGCTCCTCCTTAATCCTACCCTCCTCACATTGTAAATCTACTGTCATAGAAGCAATTCTGTTCCGGTTGTCAACACTTCGGAGTTGAATAATTTGAGCGAGAATGCTTTACCATTCTTCTTTCTTCAGTCTTAATACTAACTTAAGTTAATGTTGGGAGATTAAAAGAATAATAGAAATGGAAAATCTTTCAGATTTCTCATCTGTAAGTACAAGGATACATTAGGACCCGCCTTCACGGTAATCCTTGTGAACTAACTACATATGTTAAGTTTTATATGTGCCTGTATTCCGGATGTTGTTGGAAGTTCAATGCAGGCTATAGAAGAAAGGCAACAGCATCTTTTTCTCACTAAACATAACTAAAGCACTGCAGCGAAACAGTAAACACTTGAGAATTAGTGAGACACTTGAGTATTAGTGTAAAACGGTTATATTTAATAATGTATCTATTGTGTTTCTAGCTTCGTCTAGTTTTAAATTATTTTAACTTAACGCTTACTTAGCGTGTCCTTGCTTTGTTACAAGGAGTCCTTGTTACGAACCTCGTGTACAATTTCCTTATGTTCTTCATGTTTCAATTCCCAGTTCAGTAACAATGCTTCAAGTAACGAAAACATGTAAAATATGATGCAACAAATTATCTTTATCTTAATTATCGTGTATTTAGATGATGTTAAAGTTTTATTGAACTCGTCTGCTTTATTATCACTTGATATCATGTGAAAATGTACGGTAGAAATAAACTTATACAAGAAGGTGGTGATACCGTCGGTGGAGACCGTCTAGGTAAGTACCATCGCGGCGCCTACTTCTGCCGTCAAATATTACTGTATCCCGATTTGAAGGGCGTTGTAGCTAGTGTAGTTACTGTAGGTGATTAGCATCACGTTGTTATTAGCTGGAGTCACTTACCATCAGGTGAACGTCCCGCACGTCGTTTGATTAAATAAAAAAAGATATATAGCGTACAACATAGTTTTTTGTTGGTATGATTACATGCATGTGTAGTCATAGCCATTACGATTGTTTGTCTGTATGTTTGCTGTATTATGAAGGAATTAGAAGCTGAACACAAACATCCTGGATTGCATGCCGTTCGTAATGAAGTTGCAGAGCTATTCTCATTCGACTCAGCGACGCATTAGCATAGTCACCGCTACGAAAATTATTCACAAAGTTGTCGGCGCGCCCGGATTTGCATAGTCAAGTCATCAGGCATGCGAAGACTAAAAACTGTGAAGTCATCTATTCTTACTGAAAATATCCTTAAGAAATCGGAACCTTATACACTATCCGTGCAACGACGATGTCATTACTACTATTGTCTGTCTTCGTTCTCGGAAGCGATGTCCTAACACCTAGTATACTGCACCACATGGCACTCGACGTTTTGAGACTAATGATATTGAGCCTCATTACTACAGTAATTTCACTATTTATTTTAGACTCATACCTTACATTACAGCATTTAACTTTACTAAATTAATAATATTAACGTTCACCTGATGGTAAGTGGTATGCCCGCTCATAATAACGTGGCGCAATTTACCCCCAATTTCATTAGGTACAGCGTCTTTCAAGCCGGAATATCGTATTGTTCGTATACTACTGTATACTACGTAGAAGGTTTCCGGGGACAGAGACTTACTACTATTTTGTGTAATAGACAAATATTTCGACAGATTTACATAAGATAATAAGAGAATATTAAATATTTTGATATATATATATATCTATATATATATAGCTAGCTGTTCCCTCTCTTCTTGGTTGGCCTTAATGTAGAAAGTTTAGACATGAAATTTATCAGAAATATTCCCACCTAGTAGCAACCCGTCGCCTCTCTGGCCTCTTCCCGTTATTAACACTCATAACTCCCTTTGGAGAAGGGATATCGTAAAATCCAGTCTTAGCTGACCTCTGAATAGCAGAATCAATATTTCTACCAAATTTTAGTGCTTATCTATAATAGTTCGTGAAATCTATATATAATATAAATATATGTATATACTTATGTACTTATATATACATGGAAGCTGTTATTTTTGGAAGCATGTTATTTACTTCTTCAGAATCTTAGTGAGGATTGAACCCTGGCCTCTTCGAGACGTAAGGCGTGTTATGATTGCCTATAAATTAAGTTATCAGAACAGTTAGGGTAGCTTTAATACTTTTATTATTTAACAAGTAAAATCTTACACATATGTTAAGAAGCGAAATTTTAACTTTAAAAATAAGGTAAATAACATAAAGTTATATTTTACCAACATCGAATACTATTGAAAAGTATTTCCAGTTAACTTCCAATTGATAACGTTTTCCGTTCTGCTGGAGACGAATCGGGATGTGGAAATTGACGCCAAGTCAGCATATGGGTGGAATGCAAGCTTCAGACTTTCCAACATGGTCGAAGGCGGCACATAGATCCGAGTTTATATCAAGTTGTGTGATAAGTTCGCCGAGAAGAGGAATCGCGCATCTCCGTGTTAGAAAAATATATTTCCCACATTTAAATATGTCGTATTGATATTTCCGATGTACTCGTAGAATTTCTTTCGTGATAAAGATAAACTCACACTACTTTTTTTTTTGTTTGATGGTAACAATTATCAATGGAAGGAAATAAATAATTGTTCAAGATTTACTTATACATAACATACAAGATGTAGATGTGTAAAACATTATTAAACTAAGACGAAATCAAGTTTATACGTAAGAAATATAACTAAGAGAACAATTTAGTAACAATTAAAATAATTTTTTTTTTTTCGGATAAATGAAAGTTATATGTGGTAATCAATGCGGTTCTGATTAAACTATAGTTGAGAGCAATTTACTTTTGAAAGTATCATCATTATTGCTCATCGATGATGGTGCTGGTGCCTGTTTCATTACGAAGAGATCAATGCTTTTCATCTTGTGATAGTCGCTATCATATTGTCATTTTATGCAAATATTTGAATTATTAATATTAATATTCCAAGTAATCTGGTGGTTGGTATCACCGCAGCGCCTGTTGCAGCCGCTAATCAGTAGTTGGCTTTCCTGTTTGAAGCGCGATGTAGCTAGTGTAATTAAAGAGAGAGAGGAAGGGTAGAGAGTCTCATCATCTTACGTCTCAGGCGACGAGCGCAATTCGGTGTTGTGTATACGATCCTCCCTTCTTCTTCTTAAAGTGCCTCTTCTACTAGTGAAGTTTGGCGATCAGCGTGGTGCAGTCTTTTCTGTCTCTGGTTCGTCGGAACAGTTCGGACGCCCCAGATATGCCAGTCCCGATGGGCTGGCATGTCTGGGACCATTCTACCTTGCGTTACGTTATTATGGGCAGGCGTGTATCACTTACCATTAAGTGAACGTCTCATCGCTTAATTGAATAAAAGGTAATGAAAAAAGTATATAAAGAACAGCATCAATTTTCTCAATCTTATCGCCAATCTCCAGGCACCTAATGATGATAAGTAGTATGAAAGATATCAAACTCGTCTCCCCAATTAACAAACTATACAGTTTAATATGTATGAAAACTTTTTACACAACCACGAGATAATACAGTTCCGTCTTGTAACTGTTCGGTTGTTTTTCTCTATTTACGAACTTAACAAATAAGCTTTCCCATTTCAGGAAGCAACCGGAGAATTTTGTGTTGTCGATTTGGTCGACACGAGCTCACCAGGGGTTTCTCCTGCCAAGTTTGTGCGGTGCGGTTAATGTTTTTTACTGTAACTATTCTCATCCATTTCTTTAACCGTTATTAACTGTTAGAATAGTTTAACATAAAATACATTGACATTTTCTCATACTTTTCTTTATCAGTCCCTAATAACGTCCTCTTCTAACTATAACGTAGAATTGTTTAATAGTGTCTATCTAGATAGGTTTTTGGAGTTAAAGATCTTAAAGTATTCTGTAAAAGATATTACTTAACCTTAAATCTTAACTGAATATTATATTCGTTGTGTTAAGAAAACCAATTGTAGAGTGTAACAAAATGGCAACATCTTGATTCAATTTATTTTACCCACGCGTTGTCGGACGTTGAAGAAGATAGACAGGCAAAAAATTTCATTACAAGAAATTTTCGCTATTTGCATGGTATTCGCAATATTAAAAAAAAAAACTAAAGGCAGATTTTATTCATGATAAGATTTAGATTATAAGCAAGCTCAATTAAAGCATTTACATTTTTTTTGTACCCTTTGTTAATAATAAGAAATGCAAGATTTATCACTTAATAATTTCACTAGACTTAGAGCCTGTTTCAAATTGAGATATGTTAATGTGTGTACTCTACTGCTTGGTGGTAAAAACGGAAGTGTTTATGGTACACAACACGCTTTCAGCATAAGACCAGAGAAGTAAAGAGAATTTGTAGAACTTTAACCACTGCTCGTTATTAAAAGTATCGCTTGGAATGGAGTCGAAACAAAGCCCTATTTTGTTGAATATATTATAAAAGAAAAACATTATTATAATTATTATAATAAACGTTGAAATATTAACTAGCCCCTATTTCTGCCGCCGAACAGTAATGTGCAAATATTCCTGTGTTCCGGTTTGAAGAGTATTGTACCTAATGATATTATTGTAGTAACGAAACTTAACATCTTATATTTAAAGGCAATGAGCACAATGTGGTGTTTTCTATACTATCCTAACTAGCGCTATGTAGGACAGGTGTATCACTTACCATTAGATAAACTGAACGTCTCGCTTCTTCCGTCGCTTCCTCGAATAATGATAAAGCAAAAGGCGTTACGTTTGAGCGGTATCGACCGGGGAACGGTCCTGGCACACGCGCCGGCTTACTGCTACGTTCACGGTGATTCACATTTACATAAAACCAATATACAAACAAATCCTATAAATTGCATCGTATTGCTTACACTGCCTTTGATATCTATGTGTTTGTTTTATTTGTTACTATCTATTTTCCATTATCTCAGCCCATCACATTGCAACTGGGACAGAGTAAAGTATCATGGTGATATGTGTGTTAGCTCAATATATGTTCGTTTTAACTTAAATGTAACTTGTAGATGTATTGAGGGGGAGTGCGGGGTGTTTCGTAAATGTCAACGCACGCGGCAATATGAGCACTATATTGATAAAGATAGAGCAAGTTACAAAGTACAACGATATTACGAAAATCCAAAGAGATCAAGTTGATGGATACATTTGTATACTTCGTCATAGGCTACTGTGTTCGAGTCTTGGTATTCCAGAGATCCAAACAGATCCAGTTGATGGATACAATTGCATACCGCATAATGATTTATTGACCGTAGGCAAAGTACACAAAGATGTTCGATCCCTATAAGGATTTGAGCTGTGATAAACGATAGCGTGATCTATTGTTCATGGTGGCACCATCTGTTAGGTTGATTGAAAATTCTTGTTAGAAACTGGTTTTTTTTTTTTTATTCAAAGAAGCGACGAGATGAGTGAGATGTTCACCTGATGACGAGTGATTCAACCGCCCATAACAAAGTGGTGCTTGCATTGCGCAAGTCTCGTTACCCTTAGTAATTACACCAGCTATTATCGTTTTCAAATAGGAACAGAGTAATATATGCACAGTGCTGCTTAACGGCAGAAATAAAAGCTGGGATGGTAAGTACCTCGACAGTCACCAGCAGCAGAGACTTACCATTAGTTTGTCTCTGATTTTTGATATAAACAAATTCAGAGGAATTTATTTATCTATTTACAACATTCTGTTTTCACAAGTAGCGGTTACGAAACGTAAATAATGAAAAAGGAAAATTGGTTTTTCCCCGCCTTGTAAATATTTGTTAGGCGGAGGTCAGATTTGTAACGCGCAAACACTATTCACGTGACTTGCCTCTGTTTGTAGTTTCATCTGTCTAAAAGAAAATACTCCGAAAGTATTATTGCACAGCATAATACCTTTCTACAGTGGGATGTCAATTTCACATGGTGTTAAGTGACGATGAAGCCAAAGATGGAGACGTATGTCAACCGAAAATACTCTCTCATATGTTGACATCCGGACGGCAGAGTACAAGGCTAGCTAAACGGGTTCGTAAAAATCCGACAACAAACCAAACTCTACATGTCAGTCAACCCGGAATAGAACCTGGGACGTACATATTATTGTGCTTGATCAATTAATCAACGAAATATTTTTTTTTTGCATTATCTATATATCCATAACCAATGCCATGGAGACAGTTAAGAGACTGCAATTGGACTTTATGAATAAAGATTAAAAATAGCAATAGAGTAGTCAGCAATAAGCTATTTAAGACAATGGTAACTACTTACCATTACTTGGGTTGTATGTTAATTACCTTGGTGGTATAATTGTGTACAAACATATTTTTTAACGAACATGTAATGTACCCGTCAGCTTGTTGCTTTATTCAGTAAGAGATTGTACACATATTAAGTTAATTTTTTTATATGCAGAACCTTAATACTTTTTTTTATATATAACCTACGTTGTACTTTATATCTTCAGGAATATTCTAGTGGAAGTTTTAACAAAACAGGTCCTTATTTTTCAAAGTTTACCCAGAACAAACTGACGGGGTATTATATAACCACACAAACAACCGTAGATATTAAGAACAAAGTTGTTTATTAATATTACTTAGAATATAGTATATCATAATTTCAGTTTCAGATCACATGTATTGAACAAATCGAGCACGAAATATATACCCACTTAAATTGACGTGTAGCGGGTACATGCTATATGAATAAAAACGACAGGATCGTATCCTTCCGGTATTATCATACTCCATGATGTATTTCGCTTACGCGATCGAATATTCATATAATATTCAAGTTTATTATCTTCGTTTAGTATTCAAAAGGCGTATGTATAGGTGAGATAATGTTATTGATTATAAAATTCCAAAAATAGAGTTTTAAATAAAAAGCTCAAAGCTCAGGAGTGTAAAGGATACTGCTCAAATTCAAAAAATACTGTAGTTATTTTAAGGTGTTATTAATAAAGATTTTTTTTTAAACCAGTTCTAAGTTAGTGTAACAAATATTGAATAAACTATGAACTGTTACTTTTCAATCTTCAGTCTTCTAGTTAGTGCTCTGGGGAGTTCTGAGCTCGAAACGACTTTTAGATTTACTGCAAATTACAACACCGTCTGTCTCAATGAAATAACTGCATTATTTTATATCATATTATAAAGTTTTTTTATAAGATTTTCATATTAAAGACATTTATAAGTAAGAATATAATATTATAAGTGTGGTAATATTTAGAGAAGTGTATTGGAATATCTATATTGGACTCGATAGAGAGGTGCGCCGTAAGGATAGTTGGTGACTATGACCTGAAAAGTAATAAACATGATAGTCTGAGTCACTGGCGTAGTGTAGCGAGCTTCTGGGTATTTTGTGTGCCCAGGATCTTGATGATTTGAATCCGCCATCGCCCTTCTACCACCGGACGTACAGACACACCGCAGGCATTCATCTCACGTTGTCGAGATGCCACGCTTTAAATGATGAAGCTTTTCGCTTCGACCTTCTAAATGCGAACAGCGAAGGTTTGGAACAGTCTGTCGGCGTCAGTGTTTCCGTCCAGGTATGGCATGGGGATCTTTAAGAGAAGAGTGAATGGGCTACTTCGTGATTAATGCACTATACCACCAAAGACTACATCGCCGCTTATTATAAAGTGGGAACGTTGTCAAGCGCTGGTGTATACAATAAAAAAAAACCTCAGAACACTTAAAGATATATAAAACTATGCAGTCGTACACAAGTTCATGTATGTCTTAAATATTTCGATAAAGAAATTAGAAACATATTAAAAGCTACGTTTGACTCCTTTTCAAAGTATAGATAGTTTATATTTTCATTCAAACTGGTTCTCGCCTTGTCTTGCCGATCTGGTAGTCCTTTGTTCATATTTCAGGGTTAAATGCGGCTGACTTTAATTGGCAAGGTTTTTTTTCGAACCCACTTGTTATTATTCTTACTATAAATCTATTGATATAGCACGTTATTTCCCGTAACAAACATCATAAGGAATTTAAGATACAATGTTAAACTATTCTAGATAAAAAAGTTAACTAATATCCTGTAATTTGTAAAGTCAATTCAAATGTTCTTGCATTATTAACTTTCTTCTCTGGCGCAGCGATCCAAAGTGAACCTTGGTCTCCGACAAGAGAGCGACTAGTGTTGTCTGTCTCGTACTGCCTCTTGCCAGTCCACCGCTTGAAGCTCGCGTAGGTCGTTCTACGGCATTCTCCCAACGATATATGGACCGGTCGACAGGTCGGCAATCGTCTCTCATCCTTAGCATGTTACCCATCCAGCGAAGTCTATGGGTTTTGGCTTCTCCTATGATGTTCGGTTCGCCAACCAGCCTCTCGATTTCAATATAGCGTCGGGCTCGCCACTTGCCGTCCTCTCTCTGGGTCGGGCCGAAGATCCTACGAATCATTTTCCTTTCGGCATCCAGGAGTCGTTCTTCTTTTTTAAGCGGTAATGTCTAAGTCTCGTTATCATTCATCTTATCACTGTCTTGTATATACGAATTTTAGTCTCTCTGCTTAAATAAATCTTGCATTACATAGCAGTAATGAAAAATGGAAATTTATTGACGTTTACAGAGCGTTTATATTGATTCAATAATAAAGTTCAAGCAGTTAAAAATTGATAATAAATTTTGAACGGAAATGTTGGTAATTTGTGATTTTAATTACTGATATGAATGCCAACGCGGCATCGATATCTCGCACCCGCTGGGATCTATCGCACAGTTTATAAATTTATTAGCGCCGCACACTAAGTTATGCGCAATTCAGTTCGAATCCCGACGAGGTTTGAATATCTAGTGGATTCAATTTATGTATGAAACTTGTAACTTATATATCAAAACGTGTAGCCAATTTAATACGCATTCAAACTTACTGTATGAAAGATATTCAAATGGACCTCAAATGTTTTTGTGTCTGATGTATTTAGTGTTTAGAACGGAACAACCCGCGTCAGGTCAGCGTGGTGGGTGGTTCCCAAATGTCTCAAATCGTCTCATGTGAATCACTACTCAATCGATGTGGGAATCTTTTGGTAAGGCCTATGTTCAACAGTAAGGCCTATGTTCAACGTATATCAGTTGATAATCAGTGTTTCGAAATGATTATTTCTTCGATTAAACAAGAGTTCATGTTAGATTCCTTAAAAGTGTTCCAGTTATTTTTGACGGTGGTAGGTAGCCGGAGTGATTGCTGTGTTACAGATAGAAGGGAGTTGTTGCTAGTGAAATTACTGGGGTAACGAGACTTAGCATCTTATGTCTCTAAGCGACGAGTGCAGTGTATACCAATTTAACTAACGCGACGTTGTTATGGGTTGGCGTATTACTTATCACCAAGTAAACGTCCCGCGAGTCTTGTCGCTTCATTGAGTAAAAAACAAACGTGAGGCTTTAATTATCCACTTTATGAATAACTGTCGTAGCATTGCGAAGGTGCCGAGAGAGGAGACAATAGAATGAAAGACAGACAACGAGAATACGCTCTGTCTCATGGTGTCTCCTAATCCTCCCAAATAAAGAATAGATTTTGCGCCATAGCAACCTCTTAAGAAGAAAGGTAATAAGGCTATTTCGAAAGTAGTGCGCTTTACTGCCAGTCTACATAGCCGCTTACCATCAGATGGAATTGTAATGAAGGATTTATACAATTAAAAAAAACCTCTTATTAACTTTGATTCTCTTAACGTTCCTGGCAGACAAAATTAAATATTTTCCTATTATCAGTATTATAAATTACAACAGAATAATATTCTTTGACTAACACATACAAAGGCAAAAGCCTGTGTTGGAACAGACCTCTACGTAGCATATTCCAAATAACCTATTAACTTATTCATAATGAAAAGTTTTAAGGGTCAATAAGCTCACCTTAATTAAGGTTTCACGAACACAAGTATTTATAATGCAAATTAGCTTAAACTCGCTGTGAATATTCAAATACTTTACAAAACGTTTCATTTTAATGTAACTCATCTAGTGCTGGTTAAATAGTAAAAATCTATTTGAAGCATCCGAGTGTTTGAAAGGAGCTTAGGTTATCTTTTACGAGCACTCTCAGACCTATAAATATATTAAAACTTTGAATGTACTCTTCTAGTATAAGTAAAATTAAAAAGAAGTACTTGTTTCATGATCTTAATCAATCATTCATTAAAAATATTTAAGATAAATTTAACTTTTATAAAGTAGTAATACTGTTTCCTGTTTATTGGAGAGTATGGCCCGTAAGTCACCACGCTGGGCGTGCGGGTTGGCGACTGTAAGATATTGGTAGGGATAGGGAGATGTGGGAGGAGTGCAGACTTTTGAGAGGAATGTTGCGAAATACACGGGAATAACGGGTAATGTAGGATGTTACTATTTGGACTATTGTTGGGGTAAGGATAGTAACAGGGGTGGCAAGCTTCACAACACGCCGCCACTTTTATCTGATGGCCGCCTTCCTCGTGCATTCATGTGATAATAATTATGATGAACCATTTGCTGCCGCTTACATCTTTTCAGTCAACCTCATAGGCGATCTTCCTTGTCGCCTGGTATGCTCAAACTTTCCCTGGGCCACAAGTCGCTCAATAGCCACAGGTTTGATTACGGGGCCATATAATAACTAGAGTTTAAATGGTTAACAGATGAACTGCTATCAACTGTGCGTATATTGTAGATTAACAAATAACTATATGTCAAATTGGATTACATAAGCATTACGGTGTTCCGCTTTGAAGGACGCTGTAGCTAGTAAAACTACTGGGGTATCGAGAGTCAACATCTTATCTCTCAGGCGACTGGCTCTATGTGGTGCAGTATACATCATCCAAACTAGCGCCACGTTGGTATAGGCTGGCGTATCACTTACTGTCAGGTGAACGTCCGCTCGTTTCGAGGCCTCGTTCATTAAAAAAAAGATTACATTTTCTGGCCATTTTACGGTAAAAGAAGTTTGTCTCCATTCTATATCCTGGCGAGAATCACCTTCAATACCAAATTCGATTTTTTTAATTGTAAATAATGAACTAGTACTTGCTACAAATGTCACGTGATGTTAGGTGACAATGAGGCCGCAGAAGGATGTTGACAGTCGGAACATATCAATGCTGTAATGGCAGCAGATTAAAATAAGCAATTATAATATACCAGCTGTTCCCCAGCCACTGTGCTGACCGTAATACACAATTAAACTGGAAATTTGTCAGAAATATTCCTTGAGAGCAACCGCAACCGTCAAATTACTTTCTATAGCAACCGTTACCATAGCAACCGCATAAAGATTATGAAATGAAAATATTTATAACAGTTCATTAGAAATAAAATAATAAAAGACCTATGAGAAACAAAAAATAAATAGCTTAAAATCATCTAGAAAACATTCCGCGTTGAATAATCTGGTTCCGTGTCGCTATGTTCACTAATTTTCACGTGATTAGCGAACAAAAGAAATCCATTTTCATTACGTGTATATAAATATATATAGATCGTAAAACCGGAAGCCATTTTACTTTAAATGTATTAGTGCCGCTATAAAAACTGTAAATACTTTTAGTGACCTACATATGGGTTTATTTAAGCCGAAAATGTATTGTTGGCGGATTGCCAACAGTTCGGCGAACGACAACAAATCATTTCCATTCTCTCGATACCATGGGAAACAAGTACTTTAAACCAGATTTTTGACTAACGTAACATTCACTCATTTTACTGGTAGCTCTCTGATGCAGGAGACCGCCTTGGTACTTTGTTTTCCGCCGCCAGAGAGTAATGTGCAAACATCAGTGTTCCGGTTTGAATGGGGGTGTATCTAGTAAAATTCCTAACTAACTTAATATTCTATGTTACCACCACCACCTTGTTGTGAGAAGTCACGTTACGTACCAGAATTAGTAGAATAAAAAATTCTTCAATCTTCATGAAAAAAGTGGTGTTATATTAATATAACGCTTGTGTGTCTGTTTAACGAAACTGTATTAATACTATTTTATTTAATTATTCCACAAAGCGACGAGACGAGCAAGACCTTCACCTGATGGTAAGTGATACGCCTGCACATGACAATATGGTGCTGCTTAGAATGTTACACATTACGCCACATTGTGCACGTCGCCCTGAGATGTAAGATATTAACTTTCGTTACCCCAGTAATTACATTAACTACAACGCCCTTCAAACCGCAACATAGTAATGTTCCCACATTACAATTTTTTTTCGGCATACATTGTCGCTGCGGTGGTGCCGACCTAGACGTTGTCCGGCAACAAAGATCTACCACCAGGAAAATATACTATGTTTCAAATAACGCTTAATCACAGCCCCATAAAGGCTATATTTTAAGGTCATTTATATATTGTATAATGGTTTTTTTTTTAATGTAAGGGTTCCAAGCCAACCTCACTTGTTCTTGGTACACCCTGCTAATCAACAAATTATTGACCCAGTGTGGTGGGACATGGCCTAAATCCGCCAATATAAATCCCTACTCAATCGGGGTGGGAATCTGTGGGGAAGGCCTATGGTCAGCAGTGGACGTCTATCGGCTGATGATGACGAAGTTTTAATAATGACTTCTCATGGTAATAATATATGAGCTTTTTAATAAAGGCGTTCTTCAACCCACTGCACTGTCTAAGTTTTGTCAGCTATAGCAGGTATTGAAAGAAAGCAAGAAAAATCTAATAATAACTAAATAATCAATTTTAATATCAAATTTAAGATATTGGGATTACATTGTGCATAGGTTATATTATGTGGATCCTCTGGATAACCTCGTCTTTTATGTTCACTCTTTCTCTTTTGCTTTCACTAATAAGATTGCTGTATTTGTCTGCGCCCGAGTCGTACCTGTTCACAACCATATTAATGTATAGAGTAGTAACTATGATGGTATAATTAAATACCGCTGACACCTTCGGCAAGCATTAATTCTCATTCTGAATTGAAAACTCAATAAATCAGTTTCCTTGTCCCTCTTCCGCTGGATATTTATTGAAAAAGTTCCCGTTACCGTGGAATTTAATTTAAGAATTCTTATCCTCCCCTTTTATTAAAAGAATTAATTCGGATAAATCATTTCACGGAATATCCTATTTCATATTTCGTTATGAAAAAATCTAACGATTTCCTAAATATGACAGAGATTGATAATGTAACAATGATGAATTTAACTGTTTTCATATTAATAAGTAAATGAGGCGTCTCAGAGAATGAGGTATCTCAGTAAAAAAAAACAATAATAAAAAACTAGGTAAAGTACACAGATAAAATTTCGAAGCGACCAGACGAGAGGGGTGCTCACCTGATGGTAAATGCTACACGTGGCCCTAGTAAGAATGGTATACAAAGCCCTAAATTGTATACGTCCCCTTGAGACAGAAAATGTTAAATCTCATTACCCCAGTAATTATTCCAGCTGCAATGCCCTACAAACCGGAACAGCAGTTGTGTTTAGTTAGTGACAGACAGATGCTGCGACCTACCGCAAGTACTTTACACAATCATTGTATATATTCATAATATTTGAAATAACTTTTAAATTTCAATTATACCCATCTACTAAAGAAGAAAGAGATAATAGAGTAGCATAACTTTATAAATGTCTAATTATGTTCCCAATGCTGACCTCATAGAGGTCGAAGCTCCTGGTCCATCATTATAGAAATGTTCAGGTCGGTGGAAGTAAAAAGCTTATTCTTAGAACTATGTTAGTTTCCCATATACATTTTCCTATATTGGAAGATTAAGCTTAGTGGAGATCGAACACCCGTGGCTTCGTCACCGTCACAGCAAGTCAAAATAGATTCATCATCATCAGCCGACAGACGTGTGCTGAACGTAGATCAAACAGATCATTATATCAAAAATGCGAATAATATTCCTTTTAAACTTGTACCTTGTTATAAACTTTTCGCCATTTAATACTTTCAGTTCGCTTTGAAGAAGTTCGCCGCAAAGGGCATACAAGATGAGCTGATTTATAGAGTTCGGAGTGCAGGATTATTTATTTTGCGACATAGTTGTGAAATATAGATGTTCACACAACAATAGAAGTGAAATTACGACCCTCCATTCGCATTGTTCATTTAAATTTTATCTATTAAAATATCCTAGACTCTCCCTCACAAACTTTTGAAAGAATAATAAAGAGCTGTTTTATTCAAAAGGAAAACTTGATTTATTCCGTTTATATGAATTAGTTTTAACATGTTTATAATACTTAACTCTTTCCATTGTCAGTAATAATAATAAAATATAGTGATACTTATGTATATTAAGTAATATTATTAAAATTAAAGCTACCGAACTACCGTAAAGCTACCGTCTGTAGATAGAAACCATAGGTTAGATATTTACTACTTTTCTAGGAAATATTCGTTTTCTTTTCTAGTGTTTCTTCCCCATAAACGGGCTCAATATTAAATCTGGAAGCTTGCTGGAACTGTAACTCTTCGGCTTCACAAACATCAGCAATGCGCAATGCCATCAGTGTTGTGCTAGCGTTTTTTCCGGTTTCAGTGAATAGGACCTGAAATTCATAGCCAGTTGCAATGGACGTCTATCGGCTGATGATGACAATAATTTCTACCGTAATGAATTTCTATTTGTACATATAATACCATCTGACTGGATGGTTATAGGAATTAGATTATTTACATACATTTATGGTAGACTTACCATAAATGCCGTTGGATTTGAACAAAGAACTTATACGTTCTTCGTCCTTACATTACGAAGAATAATAGGCAATGAAAGGATCTTTTCTTAAAAGCAATAATTATATTTTTCTTATATAGCGAAATATTCAACTCTTTACTTTAACTTTGCCTGTATAAAAATGAAGCGTTGGTTAGGGTATTCATACAATGTCTAAACTATCACTTTTAGAATTTAGTAGTCTAGTCTAGTGGCAGAATTTAATGCTATGTTTATATGTATCACATAGATCTATAGAAAGAAAGATCTGAATATAAAAAAATTAAATATACTAACCTGTTGATTGATGTTATAATCATTGTAAATTATCTCATTATATTTAACAAATCCAAGTTCGCAAACTATTTGTTGAATACGCGCTGATGTGAACAAACCGGAAATAGCTGGTACCTTCGCATTGGCCGCTAATCCTATAGCTGACCTTATCATTTCTTTCGCTAATCCTTAATAAACAGAATAACATTATTATAACAATTTCTTTTGGATGTAAAACGTAAAAATTGTACATGGTTTTTCAAGGTCATAATGGTAGTCGTGATATCGATGGGAAATTGGCTTTTCTTACCTCTATGACGATATGTTTTTTTCAAAGCTATCACATACATCTTTAAATATTTCCGCACATTCAATTTATCATATAAATTTACAGGTTTTTCAATCTCGTTGTAGAACTTCATAATATTGCTGTAAACTAAATTGTAAGTTAATTTCACGCGGCTGAAAGTTCGCGAGAACGCACCTGAAATTTGTTAATAAACCTCTTTTAACAATTTACAGAACTAAAAGTATCAAGAAGTAGAAAAACAAACTCTTAGTCTAATTGTTTAGTTCAGAATTCCTAACATCATGCCTTGAAGATCATTTTCAACGGCGTGCACTTTAGGAGGAAGCTTTTGTACTTGGATCACGACAATTTTAAAACACTATACTACATGTGTAGTTAAGGGTACGTAAGACCATTGGTCATGGACATCTCACCATAAAACCTGAGCGACCACAGAATCAAACCATAGACCTCTGTGTTACAATGCAAGCGGCATTAGGAAGCAAGTTACATAGTTTAAAAAATTTTTAGGAGTGTTATGGTTTACACGAGTATATATTTAGTTTTGTGTATTGAAAAGATATTACTTTTTTCCTGTATCCTCATAATAAGGACTCCGATGAGCTCATCAGTTTCCTCATTCACAGCGGCTATAGACAACTTGTCTTTCATCCATACACGCGCATTGTTAATGAACTCTTCCGTACCCTCTTCTTCATTTATTATATCGACAGATTTATATGTTACCTATAAATAATCATGTATTCTGTTAATAATATAACTTTCTCTATTTCTCTTAACGGTTTTTATAACTTAAGTGTTTAATTTAAGTTTTGAGTTCAATAGTGAGATGTACTGTAAAATTAAATTAAAAAACAGTAGGAAATTATTAAAGAAAATCTAGCACAGTTTCTACTGGTACTGCTATTTTTCTTTGATATCTGAGAGTAAACGATCTTTTTTTTAATTCATTAAAGCCCATGAGACGAGCGGGATGTTCACCTGATGGTAAGTGATAAGCCTACATATAATAAAATGGCGCTAATTAAAATGATATACATAGCAGCGCTTTGAGCTCGTCGCCTTGAAACAGGATGATCTTCTCTTGAGTAGTCGCAACCATGGGATTGCTCATGCCATGGGTTGGTCATGCAAGCTCTTCTTCGTTTCATGGATCAGATACTTACCATTAGAACAGAATGAATATCATCATATAGGTTAAGACGAGATATAAGTTATAAATATCTATGTAATATTTTTAGTAACTTAAAAAAGAATGGAATTTCTTGTAAAATATCTATAAAAGAAATACTTTTGTACTTAATTGAAATTAAGTTAACAGTTACTTACCTCTTCATTCAGGTAATGTTCTCTCAACAATTGGACAACTTCGTCATACCTAATATCTTGAAGGTCCTCGAAACGTATCCCACATGGCAAGCGGCACCATATAGACGGAGCGTTTATCCTCTCCTCCAAAATCTTCATCCTCTCTATCTCCGCTTCCGCTTCGGTTTTTGTCATTTCTATTTATGATAACCAATTTAACTATTAAAAGATAAACGGTACTTAATTTCACTTTTTACAAAGAACTATGAAATTTTTTTTAACTATGATTCTTTCGTTACTTCCGTTTCATGAATTAAGATATATTGACATTTAAAATTTTAATAATATGACCACTTGAAAAAAATTTTTTTTTTGGTATTAGAAAGAAAATAAATTAAATTTTGGCGTAAAAATAATAAAATATATTTAGGGCAGACGAGCCGCCGTAAAGATTTATCGAGCAACAGTAAGCAAATGCGAAACGGACGTACCAAACGATCGGCGACGGCCTGGTACCAAAGAATTACTCGGCGACCCGTCGTCACATGAAAAAAGAAGCGAAATCAAGAAATCGATACTAACCGATACCACGTGGAAACTGTGCCTTCAGGTCACAGAGGCAAACGTAACCAAACCATGATTTTATTTTTCAGCATTACAGGGTTGTTTTCCATTTTTATATTTAACTCATTACATTTTAATTTAACTTATTAAGATACAGTCAAAATTAGACCATCTATATAAGTACCACTGCAGCTCCTATAGCAGCCAAATAAGGATACTATGTGAACATGTCTTCCAGTTTGAAGCTGGTTAAATTACTGAAGTAACAAAACAATATCTTATGTCTCAAAGGGACAAGCACAATGTGATGCTGTGTGTACCATCCTGACTAGCTCCACGTTGTTATGGGCAGGCGTATCAGTTACCGTTAGGTGAACGTCTATCTTGTTTCGTCACTTCTTGGGTTAAAAAAAATGTTTTAATCAATATACTATTACCAGTGTTTTCCTAATTTTTTATCTGTGAGAATGAGGGGACCAGAAAGGCAGACAAATTCACAAGAGATACCGCCAGCTCTAGGCTGTAAGGGGTTCCGTAAAACTCACGTGACCCAAGCCAAGTTCACTTGATCGTGGTGCACTCTGGTAATCAACAAACGAGGCTCTAGCTCCCACTAACCCTCACTGGGCCAGTTTAGTGGCGAACAGTATAAAACCTCTCACAAGAACTCCTACAAACGTGGAGATCTTTCGGAAAAAGTCTAGTAGTGGACGTATATCGCCTGATGAAAACCGCTTGCCTACAATCAAAAGCTAGTTAAAGGAATTGAAAAAACACATTACCGTTTTGACAGCTCTTGTTACTGCAGTAATTATGCCTTCCAATGTAATGCTTGGAAACTACTTAGACGATTTTCCTCTACACAGACTAACTGGTTAACAATTTTTATATTTTCATTCTACGATCCTAGTCGGTGTCTTATGAAAATGGACGTCTCTAGTGATTTAACCTAGAAAAAAAATATCCTTTATGCTTCATCCTCATGGTTAATAAATGTTAATTGCTAATTAATAGTACATTTGTCCTTTGTAACATAGGTTTATGTATATTCGACTCGTATATACACAGCGTTCGTAATTGATTAATACCACGTCACGGTGCACGCGGCGCCGATGACTTTATTAAGTTCGCGAGCTTATTCCGCGCGCCCTTTATTGAAATTTCACTGCCAATGAAAAGCTTTACGTCGACGTATATTCGATTCGTAAGCTCTCTATTCAGATATTTAATTGCAGTGTTTCAATCTACGAATGGTAACTTAACTAACTGTTAGAAACGAGCCGGTTTTATTTACCAATAATTGATGATATTAGAAGTGCTGCTATAAAAGTTTTTGAGGGTAATAGCGAGAAGGCACTTTTAGAAAGGTCAAAACTAGCACCTCGTGTGTATGTATATTTTGTGTAGTATATAATGATGTATCATCATCACCATCAGCTGTTGGTGGGAGCCAAAGCCTCGTTTGATCGATTAGCAGGGTGCACCACGAGCAGGTGAGATTGGCTCGGATCCCGTGAGATATGGTACTCGTACGGTAGTCGTTACACCTCTTATAATATGTATATAATTATGGGTCTCTACTGGTGGTAGGTCTCTGTCGATGTAGACCATGTTGGTGGGTACTACTGCAGCGCCTATTTCTGCCGAAAAACAGTAATGTGTACTGTGTTCCGGTTAAGGGTGCTGTATCTAGTGTAATTACTGAGATAATGAGACTCAACATTTTATTTCTCAGGGTGATGAGCGCAGTGTGGTGTAATGTGTACAATTTTAGCTGGCGCCTATCACTTATCATCAGGTGAAGGTCCAGTTCGTCCTGTCGCTTAATTACATAAACAAATATAAGTGACGTAAATATGTAAATAAAACAATGATTATATCTGACATAGTGATTTTACCTACGAGACTGTTGAGTCTCGTTACCCCAGTAACAGACCAGAACCCAGTAACGTTTGCACACAACTGTTTGGCGGCAGACATAAGAGCTGCGGTGTACCACCACCTCAATATCATCGGAACTTCACGATATGTGAGTTCCGATATCGAACCAGGGACTCCGTGTTATAAGTAGATGCTTACTAAGCCTGTTGAAGTTGTTCATTAATGACATTTGATTTTTTTGATATTTTTTTTATAATTTGAAATCTCCGACAAGGATGTAGGAGATTTAAGTAGATACTCCTTTTTATCGTGATAATAAAAGTAAGATAGTGTACAGTCGTAAAACTTTATTTTGACTACATTTTATGATTTTCAATATCCATAAATAGCATTCACGTTCTAAAATAGTTTTGGGGTTGAATGAAAAATATGAAATATTTTCTTATAATATTAGAATAAGTGAAAATCTTAACTTCATGAAACCACAACTTGAACAGGACACTCTCATGGTGGTAAGTTATATATTGGTTCGATATACTTAATAGTAAAGCGTGTAGCTTATATAATGTAACTGGTGGTAGGTTTCTGTTGCTGAAGACCGTCTACGTAGATACCACCGTAGCTCCTTCTGCCGACGAACAGTATTTAACGACTGTGTTCCGGATTGAAGGGTGTTGTAGCTAGTGAAATTACTGCGGTAATGATACTTAACATTTTATGTCTGTAGGCAACGAGCACAATGTGGTATGTATATCATTTTAACTTTTTTTTGTATCTGTTTCTGGGGGGGAAGGCAGGGTTATGAGAGATTTTTACTCACTACACCCCCCTCGGTGCTCTGCATTAGTGCATTCGGAGAGGCTCCGAGATCTCGTATAGAACGCACCGGTGCCCCTCTACACTTTGTGTTAACACATCTCTGAGGAGGAGCTTAACCCTCCTAGGCCGTCCCACACAGATTCGCATGTTGAGCGGTAAGGGCCCCCACCTTCAAGGTCTGCGAAACTCCCAGACCCTTTTAGTCGCCTTCTACGACAGGCAGGGCTTACCTTAGTCCTATTCTCACTAGCCCGAGACTACAGGGCTGATATCATTTAACTAGCGCCACTTAGTAATGGGCAGGGGTGTCACCTATCATCAGGCGAACGACCAGATTGTCTCCTAGTTTAATTAAATAAAAAAAAAAATTATCAAAAAATTTAACAAAACAACAAGATAAACGCGAAATCACTTACTGGTAATTATAAATTGACTCGTATATTTAGTAGCAGAGCGTGTCGCTTATATGTATGGTGGTCGGTTTCTGGTGCTGAAGACAGTTTAGGTAGATACCACCGCGGCCCCTTCTGCCGCCAAATAGTAGTGCGCAAACATTGCTATATTTCGGTCTGAAAGAAGATTGTTGCAGCTAGTGAAATTACTGGGGTAACGAAAGTTAATGTATTATGTCTCAAGGCGACAAGTACAATATAGTGATATGTATAACCTCTTAAATAGCGCAAGGTTGTTATGGGCAGACTTAATACTACCGCACAGTAAAAAAAAAAATCTCATTAAACTGGACTATAGTAATGTTTATATTCTTTCTGTTCTAAAATCAAATATGTTAGATCTAAATATTTTTGTTATAGTTATATTAGTAAGTAAAACTAATTAGAACTAACGTCTAAGTAGTAAATATTTTACAACGGCTGCATAGAAAATATTAAAGCACTGAACGTTTAGAAGTGTTTAACCAATAAAAGAAAATGGTGCAGTTGTTTCTGAAGGATTATTACCGCACAGTAGAGAACCGACTCGAGCAGTAATATCGTTTTGTTCGCAGGCAAGATCTTTCTAAACAGCGCTAGTTAATTAACTAATTAAACTTTGCTTCAGTCGTCAAAATTACCGCGTGTTACGGAGCAGCTGAAATTTACGATGTTACTTACCAGCCACTCGTATTTCAGTTATTTATTAAGTGAACTCACTTTGAACGTTGCTTTCACTATATCGAATTCAAAATAACTTAAGCAAATCGTCATACGATAAGTATATACTTTTACTGGTGGTAGATCTCTGTTGCCCATCTGGGTAGATACCATCGCAGCGCCTATTTCAGCCGCCCAACAGTTCTGTGCAAACATTATTGTATTCCGATTTGAAAGCAGCTGTAACCAAGTGAAATTACTGCGGTAATGATACCTAAAATCTTATGTCTCAAGACGACGAGCATAATATAGTGTAGTGTGTAACATCCTAACTAGTGCCACGTTCTTATTGGCTGGCGTATCAATTAACATCAGGTCAATATTCCTCTCGTCTCGTCGTTTCGTAGAGTGAAAAATTTTTTTTCGTATGTAAGCAATCTTACACAACAACTCACGGGACCCAAGCCAACCTCACCAGCTCTTCGTGCAACCTGCTTATCCTGATCCCACCAACCCGCATTAGACCAACGTGGTGGGAAATGGCCCAAGCCTCCCCATATCAATCCAAAGAAGGAAGCTCGCGAAAAGTCGTTGGATGCGGGTAGTTTACAACCAATTGATGTGGAAACCTTAGAGAGAGGCCTATGTCCAGCTCTGAACATCTATCGGCTAATAATGATGTTGTAAAAGTATTATTTAAAGTCAGAATCCATAAATATGAAAAACGTTGTTTTTTTGAGGTTTGAAACATTAATGTTTTTCACCTATCTAATCTAATTTTGGTTAAACAACTGTTTGAAAGATATTTCGAAGACAGTATCGTACAAGTTTCAAAAATATCTTTATCATAGTGTCAAATACAGGAACTAGATTGTGATGATTCTTTTAAGTTTTTTTAACAGCAGTTTAATGAAAAAAGTTTAATTTTCGAAATTAACTATATGAACACAAAACAAACACAGTGTCGTATGAAACGTTCGCGAAATAAAAATTTAATATCGCTGATGTTGTTGTCAAATTTTAGTAGTGTAAAACGTTTTATAGCTTACAACAAAATTCCACTTCATGAATACGGTGCTGTGTTCTGATATACTGTTGCAATAAATTTATTCCATGCGCGGAGATAAAATCTGTGACGAATGATTTGTTTCGTACTGCTCGATATTTTATTAGCTTCTCTTAACAACTACATATCAATATGTTTTTAACGTTAAAGCAATGGATTTTTAAATAGTAGTAGTATATTAACAAGACATTCAATATACATAAACATGTATAAATTTCGTAAATTTATAAATAATTTTTTTTTTAATTCAGATTAAGAGATACACAATAGTTCTTAGGCAACAACATTCCGAATGCCTTGAGACGTGCCGAGAACAGAGCGGTGTGGAGGCAGCTGGTTGACGCTTCATTAAGAACAAATCAAGACCAACACGACCTTCAATCATGAAGTACACGAAAGAGAAGAAGAGATATAATAGTTTATATCGTTACATGTTAATAGTAATAATTAAACAATAGTTGTTTAAAGTATGATAGGGCTTACGTATCTTTCAGAGATTCAAAGCTCCAAAAAATTTAGATAATTAGGACTCCTTTCACAAAGAGATATTTATTGGTTGAATACTAAGATTTTTTTTTTGAAATTTTCTACTGCAGGAAGCCTTCCTAACTTATCTCTAACATCTCTGCCTGCTTAACATAAACTCATATAAACGTGCTTATTTATCCAAGGAAGCGATGAGACGAGCAGGAGATTGACTTGATGATAAGAGATACGCCAGCCTACAAGCTGGGGCTGGTTAGGATGATACACTCAGCACCACATGTGAAGTATTTCCACCAATGTACACTAGCTACAGCGCTATTCAAATCAGATAATAATGTTTGCACACTTCTGTTAGGCGGTGGATGTAAGCTAGACGGTCTCCGGAAATAAAGAACTACCACCAGTTCAATGATCTTTTTTTCACTAACTAATCGTCGATACAACAATGTACATATCCGGTTACAGATTATCTTTCCTACGTTTTAATTTTTCATCTTTTCTAATTAAACCAACGTCGTAAAAGTTGATGCAGTCAAGAAGCTGCCAAGCAATATAAGCACACGCGTCAACTATTGCGTTAAACTAATGAAACCCTTCCTATTGTTTCCAACAACGTGATCTCTGGATTGTAAAGTCGGAATTATTGAATTGAATATGGCACAGTGTGAATAATAAAATTAAGAAATGTTTCCATTTATTCAATTGCGGCAAGGCAATAATATTATACGAGACTCGGTTACGACTAGCATAGAATATAACTTACATTTTCTTTTCTCTCGGAACTGGCGGATATGAAAAGTGTTATTGTTCTTTTCAACGTATTTTTCGTTTTAAAATTCTATGCAGCAGTAAGTTGGCTGAATTACTTTCATTGAATTTTTTAAATAAATAAATGGATACGAATTGCGGAACCCCGTCTTAAAGCAGCTCTGCTTCAGAGAGATTACTCCTTAAAATTAGGCAAAAGTCAGACATTTTTATTATCAACTTACAACAACTTTAGTAGCTTAGTCCCTATGTTATATACTTTATTATATGTTAATATCTAATCATATTATTTTTGTAAATATGTTACAACAATTTACTGAAATATATTCTCTTTTAAACACGCTTATAGTATATTGAGTAATTAATCTTGTTTTTTTTTTTTTTTTTTTTTTTTTTTTTTTTTTTTTTTTTTTTTTTTTTTTTTTTTTTGCGTTTCCCCTGCGTGTTTTGGGTCAGGGTCTTTATTCATCCTAGTCTTATCATTTGCCATCATTTATGCTTTACCATCTTTCTCCTCTTTCACTCTACCTACTTCCTCTCTCAACTTATCTTTCGTCCTTATCTTCTCTAACTTTCTCCATCCCATTTCCTTCTATCATTCTTCCTCTCCTCGGACTCGGAGACTGCTGCTCGGCGCTCCGGGGGGGAAAGTATGTGGGGGGGGGGACCCTGTAAAAGAGTATCCCCTGTAGCATCGTCTTCTTCTCATTGTGTCTGTAAGCTGTCTGTCCTTATTCTATTCTTATACAATATTTCTACTTACATTTTACTCTACTTTACAATTTTCTTAATCTAAAACTATTTACTTTTATTTGACTTAACTACCTTCCCCACAACCTTCCTGCAGAAGCCCAGGAACGCTTCGCGACTTCCGTCGTCACTCATCAGAGAGGCGATGACTCCACTCCTTATCCGCATACCAATTTGTGACTCACATTCGTCTCTTTCCCTTCCATACATAGGACAGGAAGTGATCAAATGTGCTACGGTCTGGTCCACCGCCGGGTCACAGAGGCACGCGGGACTCTCCTTGAGCTTGAACCTGTGAAGGTACTCGGAGAATCCCCCGTGCCCAGTGAACATTTGGACCAAGACCGTATCGAGCTCCAGTTGGCGAAGGGTCCGGTAGGCCGACACGACGTTTGGGAAAAACATCCTCGTCGTTGAAGCCGATGTACCTTCCACATACCTCCTATTCCATTCGTCAAGCGTCTTCAGCCTTAGCTGGCGCTTGACGAATGAGACGGGGCAATCCTCGTACACCGGTCTCCTTTTATCCTTTAGGGCCGCTTCCCTGGCCAGTTGGTCCGCCCTTTCGTTCCCCTCCGTCCCCACGTGCGCTTTCACCCAGAAAAATCTAATTTCCATCCCTTTCTCACGCGCTTTCAAAACATTCTCTTTTATACGTAGCGCCAGGGGATGGAGGGTGTCCGATCTTGCGACTGTCTCAAGGGCGGACCTCGAGTCACTCAGTACGGCGCATTTCTGCGCCGACCCGCTGGCCGCGTACCCCGTCGCTTCTGCGATGGCCAGCAGCTCTGCCTGGTACACAGTGCAGAAGTTGCCCAACTTGAGTTTCTTCTTGGCAACCTCTGCGGCGTCCCGCATGACGCTGAACGCCGCACCCACCTTGTTGTCAATGCGGCTGCCGTCGGTGTAAATCGCCGAATCGGCAGCCGAGGTGGCAAGTTGGACCTCCTCCGCACTGTCACCCAGACAGGAGAACTCCACACCAAACTGTTCAGACGGGTGTGGAAGTCTCAAAAAGCTAGCTGGTGCCTCCAGCTCTCGGTCTCCCAGTACTTCCCGGGAGTGGCCGCGCTTTACCTCAAATAAAGTGGCTGCTTCTTGGACCCGAAGGTCCAGAGGAAGCAACCCGGCAAGTACTAGGGCCGAATGCAACGACGCGGTTCGGTGAGTTCGCGCAATTTTCTGCGCGAAGCCACGCTGAACCGCATTGAGCTGCTTTCGGAAAATTAATCTTGTTTAAAATGTATCACAGTGATCAAAACTTCAAAGAACAGAATCGATGTAAACGCAGCAAGTGCTATCTCGTTTCTTTTGTGAACACAACATCTCATCGTGAAAGGCATCTTTAATTTACCGCTTTCCTTTATCACGAAAAGTTTTTAATGGATTTTCCTTTTAAGAAAAATAAGGCGTTTAATTCTCCGAACAGACGGACGGCACGACAGTATCTAAAACTCATTAAAACAGTGGACAATATGCAACTAAAGCGAAACCCTCGCCATCGACGTACTTTGTTGCTGATCTTTACGAGTTTTTATTTTTACGCTTTTTTACCACTTGACTTTATGTGATGGTTAAACAGCTTCGTCTTTTTTACCAATGAATATTTTTTGCTTTGCCAAATTTGGGGCTCGCCGATCCGAAATTCTCGTGCAAGCATAATTTATATGAATTAAGATATATAAATATTTATTTATAAGTCGACTAAATAAAGTAAAAAACGTTTATATTCGTCGGAGGTCTCTGATGCTGGAGAGCGCCTAGGTACGTACTACAACATCGCTTATTCTTTCAACTAAACACTGTGCGCATATAACTGTGTTCTGATTTGAAGGATGCTGTAGCTACTGTAATTACTGGTATAACGAAACTTAAAATGTCATCAGGCAACAAGTGCAATGTGGTGCGGTGTATATCATCCTAACTAACACCGCGTTGTTATGGGCAAGCGTATCACTATTAGGTTTACGTCCAGCTTGTTTTATCGCTTTATTAAATAAAAAATAGATAGGAAGATGGGTTTTATTCGTTTGGGAGGAGGAGAGGGTAGGCAAGCGAAAATGTCGATACTGTTATAGTGGCTGATTTACAATCTGAGCAAGCTAGACAAGGAAATTATTAAAACGTATCGCTACCATCAACAAAACGTAACATTATATGATCTCGGGTTTCGTACTAGAAACCTATTCACGAAGTGTATAAAATGTGAAATGTACATAAAAACTATTGAACGGCGAACAAAGTGAAAATAGTTAAATGCGAAATAAAACTGTTAGTAAACAAAAGGAACAGCAGCGCGTGCGCGGTGAATGCGAGACAGCTTTACGAGATTTCAATCCGTGTTGTTTTATGTAAACATAAATTGTTTTGTTCAACACAATAAACGTATAGGGAATTATTTTGCGCATTTAACAACAACATATATACGTATTTATTCAAATACGGATCAAATGTTAAGCTTTATTGCAATAGAATTAAGCTTTTATCGGTACCTATTCATGTTTCCGTTTCGTGTAATGGATAAATGAAAAGTACTGAGAATTCATATATTTGAAAAGCTACCGTATTAAGTGGTGGAAGGGGTGCCGCCTAACGTTTTACGGAACCCAAGTCATCCTCACCTGCACGTGGTGCATCTTGTTGAACAACAGATAAGACTGATAACCTATCAATCCGCACTGGGTCAGTCCGGAAATGTTTTTGTTTTTAAGCAACGGAAACAACGAGATGAGTAAGACGTTCATCTGATGGTAAGTGATACGCCTGCTCATAACAACGTGGCGCTAGTTGAATGATATACACGACATAGTGCTCGTCGCTTTGAGACAATAATCTAAGTCTCGTTACCGCAGTAATTTTATTAATCCCGCTTGAAGACGATGCCGTGTTCCCCTGCCTTGATGGCCCCTTTGCGGTCATTGGTGGTTAAGATGGGTGTTCTCATCGCCTTCTAAACGAGTTTGAGCAGCACATTGGCTGGACATGGTCTCCGCTTATTTAAATAACATTGAGGCTGGTAGGGTCTGTATAAAATAGACCCTGCGTTGGGCTAGCTCAGCATAGCGTTAGCATGGCCGCGGTTGTTTTACGAACGGAAATCCCGTGACCTCTCCAGCTGGATTCATGATGATGTTAACGCTACAAGCCATTCGACTTTAATAGCTTATCTGACATTGGGCGCGTGGACCCGGATCCACGGCCTGTTAACCTCTCCAGCGCCGAACGTGTCCACCGACAGGGTTTATAGTGGATAAAAATCTCCATATAACTCTGACTTCACCCCAGAAGAGATAGTATCATTTCGACGATTTACTCCCGAAACATAGAAGAAAAAGTAATTTCATTAACTACAGCGCCCTTCGACTCCCACAATAATATTTGCACATGAATCTTTGGCGGCAGAAATAGGACATAGTCTGGTACCTACCTAGACCATCTCCGGCAACAGAGACCTACCACTAGTAAAAACGTATCATCACTTTATATATAGGTTAGATGTATTTAATAAAACTTAATCTTTATATACTTAATATTATAGAAAACTTGTGTGGTGCTGATTATTTTATTACCTGTCTGAGGAGAACCTCAAAAGTATGGTATATAAAAAGATTTCCCTAGAAAAGTGTGTAAATATATAAATCACCCTTTTATCCCATGTTAAGAATATCCTAAGGAAATTTTTGTTCCATGCCGCCGTGATTCGGATCTGATGCACGTTGTGTAGTTGGGGGTAGTAGGGTTTTTGTAAATCTGTTGCTTCAATAGCATAAAATGTAAGTCTATTGTAGATAAAGTAATCGATTAAGTGAAAATAACTTTAAGCAATTTCAAGTTCGCATAAAGTGAAAACATGCACGCTCTTTACTTAATTGCACCGTCAAGTACAGATGGTTCCCAACGATTTAACGATTCCCGGAGACTACAATTGCTGGTTTAAGTTATGGTTTATAATAAATACATTGCATTGTTTTTTTTTTAATTAAAATAGAAAAATATGTTAATTTGTTTACTAGTTGTTTCCCTCACGCTTTACTGACTGTAACACCCCCGCAACTACTTTTTAGGGGAACTAATTTTGTAAAATCTATTCTTAGTTGACCCCTAGATGGCAAAAGCAATATCTCTATTAAAATTTGAGTATTTATACCTAATATTTTCGGAGATCTTTTGACCAGTCAATGAACCCTTAGATATCTCCTACATATATGAATTAATAGTTAGCACTTAACCTAACCCCAATTTCAAATGATGATAAGTGACTTGACGTGACTTGTGATAAGTTCTTTGCTAAACGTGCTTACGGGCGTAAAATTTGTTTCTACCCTTTTCGAAGGTGTAATTAATTATTTCGGGGAGGGGTACTGGACACAGTCCATCATTCTATCGGTTCATGATATTGATGATTTAATTGTTCCTCTATTCCCTCTATTTAGCTAGTACTCTTAATTATATTGCGATGTTAATCAGCTGTCTATTACAACAGAAATAAAACTGTAAAGTTTCTTAATGTTATCATATTTTAGTTGAATAAAAACACATTTGATGAACAGTTTTTTTTTTATTACTTAGACCAAGGCTTAAATGTAATATCATGGTGCGAAAACTTTACTAAAAAACATTCTTTCTTAGTTTACTAAGTAAATAATTCGAACTTGTCATACACAATCGTCTTCTCTTGCTTATAATGTCTCTTTAATATATCTAAGTAATTTTACATAAACTAATCACGTGTAAAATGTCACATATTTTAGTTTTCAGTATTAATGCGAGATTATTCTGTAGCAAATAGGGTTCCTAAATAAAAATACCTCACGTCTCCCGATAGAGAAGTAAGCAACGAACACGACATTACTTTCCTGATTCAATCAAAGGAGCTTACGGGCTCCAGACGAGAGAAAATTACGTCACATTTCCATTCCAGACTATTTAGTAGACGTATTGATTTGTGAAATAATTTAGATGAAGAAAAAAATATATTTTCTTTTCGTTTTTATACCCTTTTTCTATCTAGGTTACCTACTGGGTAAGATTTCCAGATTCGTCCAAATAGATATTTGAAAGAGACCGCTGCGTTTATTTCTACAGCAAAGAAAGATTATATAAACGTCACTACGTTCTCAGGTCTCATTACCACAGTAATATTACTGAAATTACTGTGGTAATGAGACCTGATATCTTATTATATATAAACACCTTTACTGGTATCAGATTATTATTGAGAAATGGAGTATTTACCACCAGGTTAAGAGCTGCTTGTATCATCGCATTTTATTATGAAACGAACTTTTGCATTAACATTTTCCCTTCTCTTAAATAATTGTTCATTGAATGTTTACATCAAAGATGATGTATCAGAATATTTGATTTAGGATACTAAAATTGGTATAGAACAAGTTCAAAGGTGAAATCAAAGATAGCGATATTTATCTGTTATTTGCAACATAAACAAATCCAACGGCGCGGGCGTAACTGAAGGCGATACAGGGCTTTACGAGATTTGAGCGATATTGGTTTTATGTAAATGTATGTTGCATAGAGTAATGAGTTTACGCAACACGAACACCCACCCTTCTATAGATATATAGTAGTACATTACAGATGTAGCTGATAGTCTCCACCAACTTTTAGACTCCGAATGGTCGCTTATGTGTAAAGGGAGTCTAATTTAGCAGATCTAAACCCTGTAAAAATCGCAGAAATCTCTTTCGATTTAACATTACAGAGAAGATGCTGTTTTCAGCAGATGTTAAAATGCACAAATTTGAAGGTTTCACTTACCGTCACGAGTGACGCCAGATAGATAAACAATTTTTACTGGTGATAGGTCTCTGTTGCCAGAGTCTATAGTTACGACCCTATTGGTACAAAATTGTAGTTTGCAAACCTTATTATCATGATATGAAATGTTCAGGTTTAAAGGGTACCGCTGGTTATCTGCAGCAGAAATTACTTCGGTAACAACAATTACGATTATTTATCATCATATCTAGGGATATAATATATACGTGAGTATGTTTTGTAATTCATGTAGCATGTAAGTTCATAGTTCTTGTATTCATAGCCGGGGCCGGGATTTTCCTGATAGAACTTCGACTTTATCGGACCCTTTGCACCAGAAAGTACCGACGGTGAAAAGTACCTCATCTTCTTAACCGACGGTAGTATTTCATTTATAATAGCGATTCAATAGTCTGTTAAAAAAGTTGCGGGTCGAATAGGTGGCTATCACGATAAATCGTTACGTACACGGGTTTCCGATAGATTTGCGGGGTCCAGGTGGCAGTCGCTGCTGTAAAAACCGCTACCTTTATCAAACAGGTAGGTAAAAAGAATTGTTCTATGCTCTGCTAAAAATTTTGTTAATGAAAGGATTCATACAGACATTTATTCCTTTCAAATGAATTTAATAACTGTCATGAAAAGAGTGTACCGCAACTCCTTCAACCCTTTCGGGGAAGAAATTTTGTGAAATCCGTTCCAAGCTGACCTATATTTGGCAAAAGGTCTCAAGGCTATATGCTTCCAGAAATATCGAGATGAATTTATACATATACCTAGTTCGGTCAAAAGTTCGGTTGCTAATGAAAATGCATTTTTTTAATGAAGTAATGTAATATTATTAAAATTTCTACTTACATATTTATTACCCTCAGCCAAAAATAAAAAAAAAATTATTCGAAATAGCCTTCGGCCTTTATACAGGCCTTAGTAGTTCTAACAGCACGCGACCGCACTGATCTTTTCTGGTCTTCGACAGAGGAAGTGTTGGTGTATCTGTTGATAGTACGATACACGAACACACGGTTGATACCAAGCTTTTGCTGTGTCTGGAATATGACCGAGCGGACCGGCTCCATACCCACTCTGTGCAAGGCGATCACTGCAATACTATTTTCTTTAACTACCCATTCCATATTGTAATTTGATAATGAACACGGAAAAACATGTGAAATGGCGCAAAATCAAAAGAACTTTTTAAAGTAATACGTGTTCCAAATACAAAATAATTAAAAAGTTGAAAAAAAGAAAATTTTTATGTAACTGTATTTATGAGCTAGACTAATTATGTTATATATACAATGGGAGAGCCATTGGATGCGGGTAAAATTTGTGGTTTAATGAAAACAGCTTATAAATAAGAATCCTTCCATATGACACCAGACTGTAATAAATACCGTAATATAATATACTGCTGGTAAGTTGTACTTAAGTAGCCTAGATTCCCTATTTATGGAAGAAGGCTCCGTATCATATCTGTGAGAACATTATAATATAATTTTTACTCTTTATCGTTTGACTACTTGTTTGACGTGAATATTATGTTTCATCTTATGACTAATATTATTAATTACTCTTAATTAATTTACCCTTGCATACAAACGAATTTCAATTAAATAATTGATATATTTCCGCCTAAGCTTACCCGGACAAAAATATTTTGGGTTAACTTTAAATTATTTACGAAATAAAACCTTTGAATAATTAATTCCACTTCTAACTTATGTTTTTACGGCGCAAGCGAAATATTTTAATTAGTCTGTCCGAACCCACGGAACCCCAAAACCCAAAGTGTGACGCTTTGAATGGCGTTATGCAGTAATGCCCTTTCCTTCGAATATGGTTATGAAGGTTGCGAGAAACAGTTGGATGCGGGCAACGCAGTGTCGGCCGATGTGGAGATCTTTGCGGGAGGCCTATGTCCAGCAGTGGACGTCAGTCGGCTGATGATGATGATCAATAATCTCCATACCATTTAGCTCTAGTTATGCCCTGGGAGAACTTACAATTTACTACTGTCGTGGATTTATAGTTCGTGGTAAAACAAAGTCAATTTTCGCACTCTGTCTCTATTCTTCTTACTTCTAGCGAAATGATGGCCTGATGGTAAATAATACGCCTGCCCAAAACAACGTGGAGCCAGTTACGACAGTGCCAACCACTACCATATTGTTGTCGCTGCCTTGAGAAATAGTGTTGTCTCATTATACTAGTACTTTTATTAGATACAACGCCCATCATACCGGATAACAATTATGTTTGCACACTTAGACGGTCTCCAGCAACAGTCGCAACTTCAGTCATTACGTTACGAGTAACGAGCGTTGCTTTGGCATATTTTAGTTCCTTAGTGTAACTTCAGTCTAATATTCTACCTATTTAGACGGTTTCCGGTAACTGAGACCTTCCGCCAGTGTATGAAACACAATATGAAGAATATTTGTTTAAAGGTAAAATTTCTAAAAAAGATTATATCACTTGTAATAAAAACATTTAAATTAACAATAGTAGTGTAAATATATTATTAAACATGGATTGGCTCTGTCAGTGACGAGGATATAGTGATGAATTTACTGAAAGGTCTTTGTTTCCGGATACCGTCTAAGTAGATACTACCGCAAGGTAAAAAGTAGTGTGTAAACTTCTGGTTCCGGTTCCGGTTTGAAAGGTGTTGTAGCTAGTTAGGGGGTATGCGGCCCGCACAACAATTCATGAGACCTAAGCCAATATCAACTTCTCATGGTGCACTCTGTTAAACAACAAACGAGGCTCTAGCTGGTTAGCTTCCCATGGTTGGTGGTAGCACCAACTATGGGAAATGGCTCAAATTCACCTCATATAAACCCCTACAAACGACGGCCCCTAGTTCTGGCGGTTTTGCGGGTAGCGCGGGACCGATCGATGAGGAGATCTTTAACGGAGGCTTATGTGACTTTTATCGGCTGATGATAAATAGTATGATATCTAGTGTAATTACTGGGGTAACGAGATCTAACATCTTATGTCTCAAGGCAACGAGTGCGATATGGTTCAATTTATAACATCCTAACTAGCGCCACGTTGTTATCGTCGGGCGTATCACTTACCATGAAATATAAGTTCCGCCGGCTCTTTGCCTTGTAGTATAAAAAAAACGTAATTTCGTTCGCTGAAAAATTAAATGAAACCTTAATGCATAACAGCATCAGTAGTCACACTTGCCTGAATTTTTAATGACATACAGTGAAGTGTGTTGCGGTGTGCACTAATTCGTAATTACAGCCGGGTGTTAAGCAATTTCAGTATTTTCTGAAGTAAGTTAAATGAGCAGCCGGGGTTCAAGCTTAGAAAGTAAATGTTATATACGAGCCATAGTAAATTATACGTACTTTGATGCTGATGGTAAAGGTTTCGTGGAAATGTGAATGTATTAATATTCATTCATCTCGCATTAATGGATATATTTTGTAGTTTCATTTGAAAAATGAGAAAGTTTCTCTGCGCGATCGAATCAGAAATGTGGAGACCAGCATTGTCAAAAGATTGCTAGAGTTAAATGGCAGTGAGCAGGGCATATTGCTCGTAAAGTCCTGGAATGGCGCCCGCGTACCGGTAGACGTAGTGTTGAGAAACCTTCCACAAGGTGGACCGACGATCTAGTGAGAATCGCGGGAATCCACTGGATTCGGGCAACGCGAGATCGATCGATGTGGAGATCTTAGGGGGAAGCCTATGTCCAGCAGTGGACGTCTATCAGCTGATAATGATTATTTGTGAAATATTATTACCGGGGTTTTAACTAGGTATTAACAAAATTCTCCGGCAAGAGAGATCTATCACCATATACCATATACCAGTAAAAATGTTTCCAAATAAACAAAAAGATCTAGACCATTATTCGTATAGTATGACGGATCTTCAGCCAATGATTGTTAACTTTTTTTTTGACAAAGAATAGTATATATGACAAAGGTGAGGGAGAAAACGAATAAAGTTATAATTATGTCCTTGTTGAATATGGAAAAAGTATCTTTCGTATTGGTTTAAGAGAGAGGATAACTTAAATTCGTTTAATTAAAATTAATGTTTCTTTTAATTTTCATCTTCTAATTTTTAAGATAAAAGCTAAGTAAGGAACGAAGAAAGTTGTTTTATTATAAACAAGTACGAAATAACTTTTTGCCTTGTTACCCTAGTTAAATTTTTAATTAACCCATGAAGTTGGCCATAAAATATAAATGCACGTGTTTGTTTCTGTTTAGAACTGGAGCAAGTCAAATGGTAGCGAGAGTAATGAGACCCACTTCTGACTTTAATTATACGTTGGCTAATTACGCTCACTTCGGAGGATGTACTTTGTTGATGAATTAAAAAACAAGTCCTACTTAAAAGGGGGAAGTACAAATTAAACCTAGGATTCTAACTAGTCTAACTTTAAACTTATACGCTTTTGTTAATAAATGTTTTAAGTGTATATCCTTATAAAAAAAACTAATTTTTTCGGATATAAAATTAGTCTAAATTATTGATGACATTTAGAAACCAAAATAGTGAATTAAAAAATATATTATTTATTTAAAATATATTTCAATTTAGTTGTTGTTCAAACAAATTTTTTTTCTTAGTGGAACTCAGCGATAACACGATCGGACGTTCACCTGATGGTAAGTGATACGCCTGTCCATAACAACTTAGCGCTAGTTACTATGGTATATACTGCGCCATATTGCTCTCGTCATCTATAACATAAAGTCACTTCAGCAATTACAGTTGCTACAGCGCTCTTCAAACCGGAACACAGTAATTGTTAATACACTGCTATTTCGCGGCAAAAATATTCGCTGCGGTGGTACCTACCTAGATGGTCTTGGCAAAAAAGACCTACCATCAGTAAGAAAGTAGCAGTTACTAGTCTAGTAGTAGTACTAGTAATAATATATATACTAGTGTATTAGTAATAATATACGTTTATAATGCCGCGGTAACATTAGCAATTTTTGCGAAGTAAATACTTTTCTTTTAGATTTGACAACTGTTATGAACAATTTTCAATTATACAAAAGAACCTTTAACAAAAGTCAAAATTAAATGTCAAACATAATTTTTAAAGCAAGTTTTACTACAATAATTCTTTAAAATAAAAAACACTTATGCAATATCATTGTTGATGGACGAAGAAAATAAAACAAATAGAGAAGATGAACACGATTATGGTTTAAAAGTAGGAAGTGAAAAAGTAACACAAATAGCTCACGCATTAGACGACGCCGGGCCTTCAAGAGTTATACCTTTGCCCGGGGAAATACCAACTAGCCCAAAAAATGCTTACCAATCAAAAACTGGGAAATCCAAGTCGGAACATAGTTTACGACAGTTCATAACCAGCCAAGATGTTGCAAACGCTTTAAAGCTGTCCTCTTTAAGCTTCAGCCCAACCAGCGAATCTATAAAGAACATAAATTTTAAAGATCTCAAAATTCCAGTTTCACACAAAAACGAGGACAAAGACAAATGCGATCCCGCTACATTTTTAGAATTGAAGAAGTTTGTAGCCTCCTGCTTCATTTCAAATAAAGAAATTGAGAACTTAGCTCTGGCGGATGTTCCGAATGTTCAAAATGCACACACCGCTATAAGTTCAGTGGTTATAGAACCAACTCCAGATGTACACCGCTTCCAGAATCCACACACGGAAATAGTTGACGTCGTCAATATATCTAACGACATCAGAGTGCAAAACACAAATTTGGTTGATACGAAACAGTCAAAAACTATAGAAGGACACAAGAAGAAAACTTCGGGTAATCTTTCCGAAAAGTCAGACTTTGGGTTAGCGACGAGAGATTCTCTTTCAAGTATCGGTTCCAATGTATGTCGAATTTGTATGACCAAAGGAAGGGAGAGGCAAGTAGATTTTTTGTCAAATTACCCTTTCATCTTAACAGAACAAAATTTTTACTTAAGTGAATATAATAGATGACCAAAGAATAATATTCTTTTATATACAGGTTGATTTCACCTTGTAACTGTAAAGGTTCGCTGGCGAATGTTCATTTATCATGCTTAGAAAGATGGCTTAATCAAGTCGGTAGAAACCATTGCGAACTTTGTGGCTTCAGGTGAGTTTAGGTTATTAATGTTTGCATTTTTCAGCAGTCTTTTTAAGACCGAGTAGAAAGTTTCACATAACAATATTATTCATTATTAATAAAGTAGTATAAGACCTTTATTGTTTCCATTGTGAAGCAGGAATTTTGAAGGGGAGAAAGGAAAAGAAACATAACGTTACTTCTTCACAGTCGTAATTTCGGATATTTTTAGTTTTTCTTCCAAATAGATACTTTGAACCGAAGAGCACATCCTTGTCATGGTTCATGAGGATCTAATTTCGTTCTTATTTGGGCACAGTACAAAACTATGGACTAAATAAACAAGCACGCAATTATTGAATTTTAAATACTTGATTAGAATTTTTTATTTAGCTTTGGTTATAAGTTACAAATATTTGCATTTTTTGACATAAAACCAAAGTTATAGTTTTTATTTACAGTTACCCAGCAATACGCACGCCTAGATATACAGTGCTGCAAGCTCTCCGTTTGTGGTTTGGCAACCCTCGCAACAGGAGCCATTTGCAGGTGGGTGCGTTTTGGATCGAGGAGCTCCTGATTTCTTGATGCGGCAATGCGGTTTCGATTATTGCGGCGAGTTTACAAATAATATTATTTAAAGTTTACTTTGCCATCAAAGCAAAAAATTTGTCGCATTGCGATTTAAAATTTTCGACGACTGTCTTTCTTTCTGGCATTCAGTTGACCTATTGGTAACAGCAGGTAGTCGCAGCATGTAATCCTGCTATCGAGAAGCTTTGACGTAATGATATTTTGAGGTTAAGAAGGCATAGTTATTGTAATTACTGCTGTAGGAAGACTTATCATCATGTCAAGCGTAACTAGCTAACGGGAGACTTATCTGTTCGTTTTATCGGAGAAAACCAACATGGTAAATAAAGAAATTTATTTACTTATACTTTAATGTACACCGTTTACAAGATATGGGATACAATATATATATACATATATGTACAATGGGCGATCTTATTGCTCGAAAAGCAATTTCTTCCGGACAACCCATTGGAAAGGAAGACGTGAACTAAAAGCAAAGAAAAGATAGTAGTGCACTAAATAATTAAAAACTACAACACTTGACGACAGATGCAGGCAATAGCACAATTAGAAAGAAATTATAACTTAAACTTTATGATAGTAGTTACTTAAGTATCTTTTGAAAGAAATTTAATAATAGATAATGAGCAGCTTAATATAAAAAACGAAATTTAGCCGTTGAATGTAATGGAGAATTATGTAGGATATTTGCAATGTACCGCTGTTGCCGGAAGCAATGCCTTCGCACCAATACATAATTCATAGGCAGCTTGAAGCGTGGCACCTAATACCGCAATATTAATTTCCTGCGACGCTTGAATTAAAGGCAATTTATCAAAAGCAGGCGTTTTCATTTACAAAATCTCTCCCTTATAAGAGACACAATGAGAAAAAGTATAAACGGTAAAAACAAGTTAAAATACTAAAAAAACATATATAATAATCTTTGATGTGCTATTGGATTTTATTTTTTTTTCATAAAGTCATATTCCGTTAGTAATAATGATATACACAGCATCACATTGTGGTCGTTGCTAAAAATAATAATCAGTCTCGTCATCGTAGTAATTTCACTAAGTAGCTAGTCTATAATGCCCATCAAAGCGGAATATAACATTAGGATACTCCTGTTTGGTGTAATAGGAGCTGCAGTGGTATCCAGATTAGATGATCTCCTGCGACAGAAACTTACCAGCAGACTTTTCTTTGGATTACCCATTTCAAAAGTTAGGTTATGATTGGAGTTTAAAAGGAATATGTATCCATTATTAAAAGTATGATCCACAGACTGTCGCCGACAGTAGTCAGTAAAAGTTAATAAATTCCATATTTTGCTAAATTTTAATGAAAAGCTTTTTATTACCAAAATCGTTTGAGAAATTTCCGGTGTTCGATCTCAATTTCATGTGATGTTGAATGAGTACTAAAACCAGTATGTTGTGGATCGGAATACAGCAGTACTGTTGGATGAGGAATATGAATTTCGTAGTTAGGTGTGCTTGATAAAACCCTACAATCTCACACCAACTCGCATGGATCTGGAATAGAAGTAGACACTTCATTTTACAAGGGAAGCGGATAGATGCCGCTATAGAGACACTTAGATGTAGTGCATGGATTCTTCGCTGGCTTCTGATTACTTTGTCCTTGTCCGCAGTCCGACTGCTTGATATTTTGGTTGCTTTCCACTGTCACCGCGGGGCTACTGGCGGTATGCATCGTTGGCACACAGTACTTTGTTATTGAGGGCAACAAATTTGGTAAGCTCGATCCAGGTGCTAGAAAAGATGAAGGTTTGTCATTTTTGTTTTTTTTTTTTTTTGTTTATAATTTTGTTTATTTTCACACTAACTGATTGTAACTTTAATGATTATATATACACTTTATAAAAGGTTTGAGGTAATACAAATTTGACATTTTCCAGCCAACCTATGGGGGTAGATATGGTCAATTGGTCATGGCCAGGTGGTAGATATGGTCATGGTCAATTTTAATATATATTGATAATATATTAGTACATACACGATTACTTTAATAAGAGATATATTCTGATGAGATTTATGAGGTGTCATGTATTCTAAACAAACACGTGTTCCAGTCTGCGGTCATATTATAACATAATAGTAAGATTTAAAAAAGGAGACTATGCGATTTTTTTTTTTTTTTAATTTAGTACTATGCACATATAATCGTATCGATAATTAGTGTACGTATGACCTTCACCAATATACTGCTTGCAAACCCATGGTCCATCCGTGACAAGTACAGCAAAAATATAGTAAATTTGTGGTACGCCTATGTCCAGCAGTGGACATCAACAAATTAGCATATAAAATAGGGATATGCGAATTCTTAATTTATTAGTTTACAGAGATGAACAGCAGGTTAACAGGTCAGAAAAGTGTGTTTGTATTCAACTAAGCGAGGACACGAGACAGATATCTGATGATTACGTAATTATGATCATAAACACTGCACCATATTGTGCTCATCGCCTTGATACTTAAGATGTAACTGTTACCCTAGTAATTTCACTAGTCAACGGATTCTTATGAACCGGGTTAAGGTTTGTACCTACCTAGACGGTCTCCGGCAACGGACACCTACCACCAATTTACGACATGACATTCAGTAAAGAAGGGCAAGGGTACTGTCTGCGGTTTTACGTTAGTATTGTACAATACAACAATGTTGCAGGTATATCCCATCGTATAACCGAGACGGCTATGGATTTTTTCATGGCGATCGTACTTTGCGGCTACTCGGTCACAGTGTACCTGCTGTGGAAGGACCACTACGTGATGTGGAACCGTTGGCGGCGCGCGAATGTCAACGTCAGGCTTCTACTGTCGCCGGATTCGAATCCGGTGCCGTTTGTGCCGAGATCTAGATATAACGTTGTTTAGATATTATTATAAATATACTGTTTCAAATAGCTTTGCTTTGTTTTTACATATTTTAACGAAGGGACATTGATGTATTCCTGAATGCTTATAACTTGACAACACTCGCGTCCTCTTGTGTCGGAGGCTAATACTCACTTTGGATCTCCGCACCAGAAGAGTAAGTGCTTATATTTAAATTTTTGAGTAAAAACTCTATTGACCATTTTAGTAAAAGTTATATATTTGTAATGCATAATGTTACTTACATTCCAGTTTTTTTATATTCGATAAAGCGTCGATGAGAACATGATGTTTATCTAATAGTGTACGTAAAGATGTTTTATACAACACCAATTGTGTGTATCGCTTTGAGAGAGGATGTTGTCTTGTAACTCCAGAAAAGTTTACTAGCTACAGCGTTCTTTAAACTGGAATCCAGTAATGTTTGCATGTTACTGTTTGGCGCCAGAGAAAGGAATTGCAGTGGTTCTTATCTAGATATCTCTGGCAACAGAAAGCAGGCTTTAATTTGGCTTTGTATGGAGTTTAAAAGATGTACGTATCCATTATCAAAAGTATATCAACATAGTTTTGCAGGATCTAATCATGCTTGTTTACACGTGGTAAACACATATTAGATGTGTTCAAATTGTTACTAGCTACCGTTCTAAACGTTGGCGACAAGCCAGGCCCGAATACAGAATATGTATAGCGAAATTTACGATGCCTGCGGTTTCGATATCGCTAATTAATTACGCTAATATTCAACAACAATTTCATAGTCCTACATTTTTACACTACATACGTAAATCTAGATTAAAAATCTGTTTCATTGCTTATTACTACGTATTAAAATATTCACAGTTTTTCTATTTAGATGACGCTTTAAGTTCATCGGTTGATGCCGCATTAGAATTACTGGAAGTTCTACAGTTTTTATTACTAACAATAAAGGCACGAATTAAACAATTCATAATGCAACGAAGCTCCTTTCAGAGAAAGCGCCGAACGAGCTTTTATATAATGAATGTGAATCCGCCAACAATTCACTGAATATGACTTAAAATGACTTCAAAAGTAATTATAGCAGAGTACGCTGACGACTGCATCCTTTGTACAATTTAATTATCAGCCATGCCGTTCTCTCTATCCTTATATTCAAGTACAGGAGGTTGTTCAATAATTCATTTATTAGTTATATTGATATGTATAGATAATACTTAAAACAATGGACAGGTTTCTCTGCTAAAATTCGAAATCTGCTTTAGGTTGAGGCGGTACAAAAAATAACCAATACTAAGTTAATACTAAGTTATATTATAAAGTTGCAAATTAACGAATGATACATGCAAAAAACACGACACAGTATATAAATACGTAGATGAGCAACAAACTTAAAGTTTTTACTGCTGGGACTCGGGACTTCCTCCTATAGTATGACAGTCAAGCCACCACGATGGCAATGTCTTGTGTGGATGTCACATATCCACGAAAGCTGTTGTTTTTGGAATATATTGCTTTCCTCTACGATAGTTTCCTCCACCAGATAGTCAAACTCAGAGGGGATTGGACTCGAGCCCCTTCGATACATACAGCACTTTCCACCATCTTACAATTTAAGCCATCACTTCTTTTTATACCTTGTATAAATACAATGTTAGTAAATATATAAATTTGGTTACAGAATTAAATAAAAAGATATATATATATAGTATATACGCTAAGTTGTACATTTGCAATATTTTACTAATATAAGTATTACCTAAATCAAAGTAATTCTCTTAAAGGAATAGGAAATCAGTGAAGTAAATTTTCACTGGTCAATTAAGTTGATCAAAGATTGTTCAAGTTACCACGCAAAGAAACTTTACACGTCCGAAGGATCGGGATCAAAGCGCACTAGTACTTCAGAAGTGATTTCATTAAGGTCAGTAATATTATTTATTGGTGAGGACCACCTGAGAGTGGGTTAATATACATCATATCGGTTTACGCTGATTGGTTAATTACTAAACCGCAATATCGTTAACTCGTAATTTTACATCTAATTTTAGGTTTCTCTTTGTGGGAGATTGTTTAAGATATATTCACCAATAACTTATGTTCAGATTATTGTTAAGGAGGTTAAGGAGAAGAATGGTCAAAACTTAGGAAGTAGCCTCTTTTTGAGGAGCTAGGGTAATGTGGAATTTTTACCAAATAAAACCGTTTTAAATCCTCGTTGTCTTACGCTTTAACGTCCTTAAGATTTATGAGGTGAAGGTGGTTGTTCAGCAATGGACTTCAAAAGGGTAAAATTGTGATATAATGGAGAAATATTTCATACAATACGTATTGTTTTCAATATCTATTCTATCATAGCCATCATTAGCCGATAGATGCTTACAGCTAGATCTAGGCTCACGCCAAAGATCTCATCGATCAACGTCCATACCACACTGTGTATGTAACTATCAGTATTCGGCCGCTGTATTAGTACAGATTGTTCAGGATTTCATATTGATTTCATATGAAATCTCGGGATAATGAAACACACGAACCTCTAATTGTTCACCACAAGACCGCGGCTGAGCGTTACAAAGTAATGTTTCACTAATTACAATTTTCAGAGCACTAGATGCAACGCTGAAGAAAATGAAGCCTTCGCAGCGGTGGCTTTACGACATTGTTTGGCTCTTAGCCTCATTTGCGCTTACAAAATTGTACCAACTGGAATGTTCGAAGTTTCGAGACAAACATTTTGGTCGGTAAATGTTCACAGCGTCCTTATTATGGTAAACACAATAAAAATGCAAATTAAAATTGTTTTACTTAGGTACATTCAAAATTTCGTTGTACTTCACATCTCAGTGTTAGATAACAACTCGGATTACTGTAACACAGTGCTTGAACCTGTAACTGTAATATTTTTTATCTAGAAACGTACAAACAATTCAATTATTCCCCCCTCAAGACCTAAGACGCTAAATATCATTACCACGTTACTATGCCCTTCAAACTGGAACATAGTAATGTTTGACAGCAGAAATATAAGTTGCCGTTGAACCTATCTAGATAGTCTTAGCGAAACATACCTAAAACTAGTTCAATTTCAGATGATGATGAGGTTGTTGACGTTTCAGCGCTCGCGCCTAGAATTTCTGACTCTTGTACATTAACGGGAGGAACATTTCTGTTACGGATGTGGAAATACAATATGAGGGTAGTAGATTAGTACGCATTTGTAAAAACCTTATCATCAACTAGCTTGGCGCGATGGGCTTATTAATTTGATTACCGAATCTTGACTTCATACTTAAATATACCTTACTTTAGCGTGAGATGTGCTTAAAAAAAGTACAGAACGGTGCTGATATGTTTTCTGATCCCAGGATCCATGTATCAAAGTTTAATAAGAAACATTTTACTTCTTCACGGAACAATACTACTTGATATCGTTTTGATACAAATACAATAGTTCCTGGACCGTCAGCATCATCATCATCTTTATCAACCTTTGTGTATCCACTGCTGGATATAGGCCTTCCCTAATGTCTTTCACCAAATGCAATCCTCAGCTTCTCGCATCCACCCACTTTCGATCGCTCTGATGATGTCTTCGGTCCATCGGGAGACAGGGCGTTCTACACTTCTGAGACTTGTACGCGCCCTCCACTCCAAAACTTTTCTCCCCTATCGGCCGTCTCTAATACGACAGACCTGGCCGGCCCACTGCCACTTCAGCTGGCAGATGTTGAGAGCTACGTCAACAATTTTAGTTCTCCATCGAATTTCATCGTTCGGGATTTTCCCCCTAAGAGAAATGCCAAGCACAGCTTTCTCTATCGCTCGCTGTGCCACTTTGAATCCGTGGACCACCCCCATGGTCAGGTGCTGTCTCTGCGCCGTAACTAAGGCGACTCTTCTTCTGGACTGTGTTTGTAAGGTACAATCTACAATCTACACTGATACCACCTACTACAATTATTTTATTTAAATTATATTCAGCCCTTTATATACTTTTTACGGTTCAACTTTACGTACTTCGTGTCATTAAGTTAGCCATTAACACTCCTTCAATTCGCTTAAACGACGAGTAGTTTTCTCATTAAGTTGGCAACAACTATTTACCGGGATTTTCAAATGCTCGTTCGCGCTTAACTGTATAAACTTTCCATGTTTAATACAAGGTGTAACTGTAGATCGCACTTTACATAAACGAAGTTGTTTTAGATATTATATAAAGGCTCTTCATCTCTGTTATTTTTTTAGACCATCTTCAGCTATTATTGTTTTATTAAAATGACCATTACATTTAAATTTCATTACCATCATGCCGATAGATGTCTACTGACGTATATAGGTCTAATTGTGAATATAAATAAATATTTTCTGAACCAATGTATCTTGATACTCTCGAATTGTAAATCTGTGTCCATAACAGCGCTGCTGTATTACCTAATCTATTATACGAGCGTGTGTCTAACTCTAAGGCGGACTCGTCCATTCTGGCAGTAAATGTTATAGAGGTTTGAACATCCCACTGTTTGTAGGGTACACGACGCAATCTCTGGTACTTAATATCGTAAAATCGAATCCCACGTACAAATGTCGTAAACCGTACACTATTTTATTGCAATAATTCAAGTCGTCGTCGAAATCGGTTAGTAACATTTTCTTTGCTGTGGTAGGGGTGTAATGGTTTCCATACAACTCGATCCAAGCGAACCTCACATGCTCGTAGTGCACCCTGCTAATCAACAAACGAGGCGCAGACAGTCACAGACCCGCATTGGGCCAGCGTGGTTAAAAATGGCCCAGTCCTTCCATATGAATCCCTACAAACGACTGCTCTTAGTGCCTAGCAGTACAGGAGGCTACGCTGACTATAAGATCGCAGGGAACCACTGGATCCGAGCAGTGCAGGCCCGATACGTGTAGGTGTGCCTATGTCCAGTAGTGGACGTCTATCGGCTGACGATTGATTGATCGTAGACTTGAATTTTTTCAAAATTCTTGCATACATATTTAACTGTAATAAAGTAACACTTGAATATACATGATTTTCAATGACGTGGCCATGGATTGTGAAGTTCGCTCTGAATATCTTTTTGCTTCAGAATAAAATTCGACACTCCTTTTTTTTGGCGTGGAGAAGTCCTGTTTAAATGCTTTTTCGTCGCGGGGGCAATGAAAAAATAATACCAGACTCTCATTGGCTAAAACCCCCAGATTTTCTCGCTGCAGCTTGGGCCGGAATTGTAGGAAAGTTTTCGCATACTACAGCAGTTCCAGTAACGTTGATCCACTAACGGGCCTCAACATAACAAGTGCCTTGGATCCTCGCAGGGGACCAAAGACAGTGATTCTCCGCAGAAAATATCACAGGCGCCTTCGTGTGGCCTAATTTATTGGGTGGCAGAATTCCCTGTAGCCGCCGCTTGAGCTTTGTTAGGGGGTTGGAGAAGGGCATGATCTCCTCCCAAACAGGTTTCTCTGTGAGCTTACCTTGGATATATGCAGCTCACCGCTGCCACCACGGCAGGTTTGCATCGCTTTTCGCAGGTGTCATGAAGCGAGAGAAATGTCGGCATTGCATCCCGCTGCACTCTCTATCGTTCACGGCCGTTTAACGATTGGCAGCAGACTCCAAGACAAGATCCGCCGCAAAGATCCGAGAGAGTTTTGTCTCCTGGCTCCCATGGTTCCTCGGTGACGGATTCGGCGGGATTCCTTGTTCAGGTGATGTTAAGAGGTCGATAAGAAAAGGGCGCTCTAGTATTCCGGCGCGCCCTTACAAAGGTGGAAAGAGAGAAGTTTCTCCCCCGAGAGGGGGCTGCGTGGTGCTACCTGCGCTGGTGGGGTCGCGAATGTGTGCGAATGTGTTCCCGTGGCCTCGCTGTAAAAGGATGCGAATGCAACAACGTATGCGTTTTAGTAAGTGCAAGTGAGACATAAACTATTCTTGCTCCCGCGAGGGCAAATATGCCTTCGCTCGTTTCCTTCACGAATACAAAAAAAAGCATGATCCCTTCGCTTTCGTTATCCGGAGCTCTGGCTACGACTCTCTGGGGAGGTTAGCTGATGCCTTTTCGCATTTTCGCCTCATTATGCAAAATCTTATACTTTTGTCTTATAATGCAAGTGGTTAACCAAACTTCCACGGAGGCTGTTAAAATAAGTGCTCGTATCAAAATTTCAAAATGTGAAATTATTTCCAAATATATAGAAAATAATTTATTAACCCCATCATCGGGGTGTTTTATTCGCATCTAATTTATAAACCTACATCATTACTGGTATAACTGGTTGAGCTAGTTAAAGCATTAATTAGCGCTTAGTCGTTAGTATGTTAATAGAAAACAACAGTTTTAAACAGAATATTAAACCAACTTTATATCTAATTAACTAAACGTTAATTAAGTAAAGCAACACACATTATTAACACGTGGACGTAGCGCTATAACATATCGTGTGTATCATCAATGTCTGGAGGCAAATTACCGTATATTCGATAAATGGATTCAGTAAGCGATCGCTTGCTGGTCTGGTTATATTAATCGGGGAGACAGGGCGTAACAAGTTACCTACGTCATAATAACTTGAATAGTTATATGGATAACAGAACCTCATTTGTCTTTGGTACTTTTGGGATGATTGTATTAACCCATAAAAAGACAGCTCTTTCAATGCAGTACTTGTGATCAGATGAGTTTGAAAATATTTAACATTTTACGTTATGCTAGCTTAATGTCTGTTGCTGAAACCTAGGTAGGTACCATCGCAGCTCCTATAGGAATAGGTAAACACTAGTGTGCAAACGTTATTGTGTTCTGCATTGAAGGGAGTTGTTGCTAGTGAAATTACTAGGGTAACGATACTTAACATATTGTCTTAAGGCAAGGAGCACAAAGTGTTGCAGTGTATATATGTCTAACTAACGCCACGTTGTTACGAGCGAGCGTAACCTCAGCTGATAACATAATAATCATCATCATCAGCCGATAGACGTCCACTGCTGGAAATTGGCCTCTCCCAAAGATCTCAACATCGATCTGTCACGCGTTGCTCGCATCCAGTGGGTTCTCGCGATTCTCATCAGATCGTCGGTCTACGTTATGGGAGGCCTCCCAACATAACGTCAACCGGTACGCGGGCGCCACTCGATGACCTTACTGCCCCATTTGCCATCGGTCCTTCGAGCAATGCGCTCTGCCTATTGCCACTTAAGTCTACCAATCTTTTGGTCTATGTCGGTGACCTTAGTTCTGCGTTTCTCCACATTTCTAATTCGATCACGCAGATAAACTAATAATAGTTTCTAAACATAATAATAAAGAGAATAAATTTATAGTTTCAAGTTAAACAATAGTAACTTAATAAGAGCTAAATGCTCGGAGGAATCAGTGAATCGGAACGAAACCGGAAGCGACCGCGTAGCACATCCGGTCATTGGTCTCAATTAGATTGCTAACCTAACATCCGCTGTAAACTTCAATATTAGACTTTCATCATGTAATGAAATTTGTATTATAAAAAAATTATTAAATAAAGTGTTTCTATTGATTGTAATACTATATCTAGATTTTTTATTAGCAGTTTAGTTTTTTCACTGATTGTAGAAGTTAAAAACATAGTATTAGATGTGCTGATTAATAAATAAAAAAGGATTTACCGATTGTTATGTAGATCGGTGTAAAGTCCTTATCAAACCCGATGTATTGAATACTTACCGTTGATTTTCAAAACTGATGAACAAAGTTTGTAAGCTAAAATCGGTGGTGATAAGTTTAGTATTTACCAGCAAAACCTATCGATTTTAATATATTAGGTTCTGTTAGTTTTTATATAGTGTAAAGAAAAGAATATACTTTTATGTATTAAACTTTAATAACTAGTCTATAATGTCCTATTTATGACATTTCAATATACACTTTGATGTTATTAATCTTAATATTATGACCAAAGCTGTGTACACCTACAATAGGCATACATATTTAATATAGTACAACATACCTAGATCATAAGATAATATATAGCATGTTATGCCATTGGTGTATAAGATAAATAAATAAACAAAAATGGAACAATGTAACAAGGAGTTTTCAAACAGCCCAACAGATGGCGCCACCATGAAAAACAGAACACGCTATCGTTTATCATAGCAAATCCTCGTAAGGATCGAACATCTTTGGTCACATTGATTTTGGCATTACGGAGTATACAGTTGTATCCATTAATTGGATCTCTCTGGATCTTCATAACACTATGAGGGGGAACTACTAATGTTATAAGTATCAGTCCCTGATTTCCGCACCGCACCACAGTACTTCTACAACGATTAACATAAAATAAGTAGAAAATAAGTTTACCAAGATTATCACAAAGTAACAGGTAATACCAATCCTATAGAGATATATTTAGTGACGTTTCAGTTTCGACTTTAATGCATACATTCCATATGAAAGTTATACGCAAGTATTTAGATATTGATCCCCCGAGGGAGTTTGCGATCTATTGGAACCGTTTATTGAATATTCGGCAATTTCCGTCAAACAAAGCCCACTATGTAATCTCATACGGTTATTGTACAGTAAACAACGAATTTCTACGGTCATAAATATCTTGAAAGCAATTGATGAACTCTGTTATTTGTTTTTTATGTCTTATATTAAGTTATACATAGTCCTCGCATATGTTCAAATAGCCTATTTACTTAATAGTTAAATAGGTCAATAGTAGTACTTTACTCTAACTTTAACGATTTCAATTTAGGAATATTGTATATGAACTACAGTCAAAAATCATTTCGACCTTCGACTTTCGATATTTGAAATTGTTAATTTTTTTTTTAATATAGACAATCATAATTTTTATCAGCCGGTAGAAGTTAAATAGGAAACATTAACCAATAATTCGATAAAGAGCTTACGAACGAAAAAAAGCTCAAAGTTCATTGTTGCAGTTAAATTTTAAAACTTTAGAATATTTTTAGGTTGTTTTTGAGTTTTTTAGTAGCTAGATACTTTATTATTTAATACTTGACCTTAATAATATATAATGTTAAATGGCAATGAGGCCGTGGATGGTGGAGCGTCAGATGTATACAGCTGGAACACAGCAACGATAGCGGCATATTTACAAAAGGGAGTTGTAACTAACCACATGGGTTTGTAAAAACCAAGTAGCCAATTCCACTGGGGACCTTCAGTTATCCACACGAAGGTAGTTATTGTTACTTTGATGAATACCCTCTATGAATATACGAGAGCCGCAATATTCTTGTCTCGTTACTTAATGCAAAACATACATCAAAAGTTCGTCTATACAAGTTTAAAAATATATATATATATCTTCTTAAAATTTATTACTTTATAGCCTTCGTTATATAAAACATACAATTTTATTAGCTTTACTTCAACTTTATCTCTATCAATGTTTTTAGGCTTGAGCTTAACTTCGAATGGACCTTCAGAATCTAATCAAAGTTATTTCGCATTTAAACTTATTCAATCAGAAACTGACCATTAATTGATTGATAGTAATAACGGTTAGATAAACGAAACTATATGAGGAGATTATCTCAAACTGATAAAGTAACGATATTTAAAAATGTTTTATTAGATACATTTATAGTCATTATTTTATTGTTACAAGCAGAATTGTGAGGAAATTGAAATTACATAACATTTACTGGAGATGTGATGTCAACTCGCACTTGATCAGTGATGGATTAGCTTGACAGTTTCGTTGCAGGAAAAGATTTAGAGTTCCAGCTATGGGAATACTATGAGAACTTTTTCTTGTTATTTGTCGAAAGAAATAATATAAAGTCGAATTGATACATTAATCTTCGCTTGTGCTGAAACTCTCAGTTTACCAACGTTCAGATATGTATCACAGTTTTCACGTGTATATGGACTTTATAGTGATTTTGTAAAAAAGTGTATTTTTAGTAAGTATTTAGGTAAATTACTAGCCTACAGAAGCGAACTAGTTTGTTTTGAACTATGTTTTTCGATGTTGAAGGTGCGGCCGCTGTCGTAACTGGGGCACATTCACAAGGGTTTTCACATTTATCGATCATTTACATTTGATGGATTACCACGTAGGGTGAGGGAATATTACATTATTTAAGGCTACGCGCAAAACTTCTAACAGTTTTTATTACAGACCCTAGAGTACCGTATGCCTAATAATGTGTGTTTGTCGGCTGGTGTTGATAAAATTTGCATAATCACTTCTTTTTAACCTCTACTTCTTTGTAATACAATCATGTAATCCCAATGGTAGTTACATACGGGGTCTATTCCTAAAAGCATGTAGCACAAATCTACTTTCTAGATACAGGTCAGTGATAAGTGCTGAAGAGAAGCCTTTTTTAGTTACCCTTTGCAAGAAAAACTGAAACTTATATGGCATTCATACCAGCCGACTTGCTCTGTAATCTCGTTCTCAGGACATTAAAGTCACAGTCTTACTAAATGATCTAGTGTCTGAAGTTTCAGACAAGGAAACACAGCCTTCTCAGTAGTATACTTCACCAAACACAATGTATAGTTTACTATCTTATTCAATCTTTAATTTCCGTGAAACGGAAGGCTCTGGTGGTCGCTTCCAAGATAAAGCAAAGATTTTTAGTACTATAGGATAAATATCTATAGGTCTGTACAATGTAGATTTTTTTTTATTATATTTAAAAGTTAAATATACTTTTTTTACATTTTAACTATAATAAAAATTTGCACGGGTAGCTTTTCCAGATTATTATATGCTGAAAAGACAGCCTTTGAATTCTATTTAGTGTAATAGACCTTATTAAGTTTTCCGGTGGTTTATAAGTGGGGGTGTTAACATATGTTTTTTAAACGTAAATTTATTATTATAAAATTATTTTAATATTCTCATTAAATTCTGTAATACGTGTACGAGTGAACCCTTCACCGCGATGGTTACAGTAACAGTACACAGAAATCTTATTATGTTAGGTTATGACAGATTTTAATTAAATATATTTTCATTATACAAGGAAACTCGTTGCCCGTAAGCGCCGTATAATAACATTTCAGGACCTTATATTATTAATGGCTCTTTATTGTTTCTCTTTAATTTTCTCTTTTTAATTTATTCCCCGAAACTTTTGTTTCCTCTTGTAACGAAATTGTTTCTTAAAAATATTTGTCCTATGAAATAGAATGAAATATATTTACGTTTAGGGTGTAAGGGGTCGCGCACAACAACTCCCGGGATTGAAGCCAACCTCATCTGCTCGTGGTGCAAAAATTGTGTATTGCCATAATAAAGGTCACAATGAAGCCGTGATTATTCAGTTTAGAAGGCGGTCGAACGCCCTATACACTCAGCTTGAGCTTCCGGTGAAGGAAAACTTTGTGCGGAAACCGACACGTACCACGAACAGCTTTTGTGGATATGTTTATTAGTGGTAGATCTCTATTTGCGGAGATCGTCTAGGTAGAAACCACCGCAGCGCCTATTTCTGCCACTAAACAGTAGTGCCCAAACATTACTGTGTTCCGATTTGAAGGAAGCTCGGTTAAGTGAAACTATTGGAGTAAAAGATTTAACATCTTAAGTCTCAAGGCAACGCGTATTTCTCACTATCAGGTGAATATCCCGCTAATCTACTAATAAAAAAATGTTACATCCGCCAACCCGTACTTGGACAGCGTAGTAAGTAAAATTCTTTGAACTGTCTTATGGTAAGGGAAGTCTTCGAGTTTCAGTAGTAGGAACATTAAATAGGCTATTTATTTATTTATACTTAAGGAGAGTAGCGATAAATAAGTTACGAATTATGTAATAATTATTGTTTATTCTAACATTAGGGTGATAATTGAAGTAAGGGTTTTCTATTTTTAATTATTTTGAGTGTTTGGTATAACGTTTAATATTGATTTCGTGAGCAACAGTAGAATCACTGTGCGTATGACGTTCAGAAGTGAAACGCCAAAACGGTTCTGGCCATGTTCCAAGCCAATAGTTTTCCAATCGTCGCTTCCCTATTGCAGGGTCAGCGGTATACGCAAATTGAAAGTTTTACATATTTTAATCGTCATTAACTTAAATACACATTGATTGTAACGGTAGCTGTTCTCCGTCAGCTATGGTAACCGTAACACCCCTGCAACTCGCTTTAAGGGAATTTTTCTTATTAAATCCATTCTTAGCTGACCTCTAAATGGAAGAAACAGTATCTCTATCAAATTTTGAGTGTTTACGTCTAATAGTTCCGGAAATCTCTTGATAAGTGAACGAAGTTCTGGATATCTCCTCTTCTATCGTATAGAAGACATATAACACAAACAAGTATTGTATAATAAAAAGAGATATGGATTTAAATACAATAATTAAAGCCAATTAACAGTAATTTAAATTCACAATACATTTACCGAATTACATTGACGCAAGTACTTTCAGCAACGGAAATGTAAAAACCTTTTACGCCGTAATAAAAATTTCGACACTTCCCCTTCACACTTTATAATTAACGAAATCGCTATATCAGCGATATTATAATGAGTAATTATATTTTTAACCAAATAAAGCTGTAAAATAACAATTAAGTTAATTAACTGACAAAGGGTGTATGTATGGATAGGATTTTTAGCGAGTTAAACAGAACAGATAGTGAATAATATGAGAAATAATTCTTAAATTAGGAACTATACTGGTGGTAGGTCTCTGTTCCTGTGGACCTTCTAGGTGGGTACCGCCGCAGCGCCTATTTCATCCGCAAAATAGTACTGTGCAAATACTACTGTATTCCGGCTTGAAGGGCGGTCCAGCGAGTATAATTACTGGGGTATCAGACTCAAAATTTTGTCTCGAAACGACTAGTAAAACATAGTGCAGTGTACACCATAGAATCTTTTTTTTTGGTCTCCGGGAGAAACTCTTCGATAGATACCCTGCTTCTGAGTGGAAGTCAGGATTATGTGAGATTCTTACTCACTAAAACTCCCTGGGTGGTCTGTATCAGTGCATTCCGAGAGGCTCCGGGATCTCTTACGAAACGCACCGGTGCTACTCTATACTTTTTGTTACACGTTTCTGAGGAGGAGCCTAATCCTTCTAGGCACCATCGCCGAGCCGTATGCTGCCCACGCACATCCGCTTGATGACCAAAAAAGGCCCCTACCCTCAATGCCCGCGAAGCTCCTAAACGCTCGTCTTAGTCTCGTTTAGTCGCCTTCTACGAGAGGCAGACGGTACCTTAGTCCTATTCTTACTAGCCCGAGACTACAGGGCTGTATTATGGTATCTAGCACCATGTTGTTGTTTGCAGTCGTGTCACCTAACACCAGGTTGACGTCTCGCTCGTTTCATTACTTCGTTAATAAAAAAAAAACTACTACTATGCATTTCGGTCACCAGTCACTTTTTGTTATAATTCGCCTGCCCATAAGAACGTGGCGCTTGTTAAGATGATATATACAGTACCACATTGCAATCACCTTCAGACGATACAGAGTTGCCAAGTGTTACCCCAAAAATATCACCAGCTACAACCCCTTTCAGATCAGTAAATTTTTTTCATCATTTGATTTTCTTTCATTCTAATCTAAAATAATATAATGTAATCCTTACTTACTCCTAATGTAAACTTACATTATATAATGTGTTTTATAATGTAAGTTTTACAAAAGTATGTAACAAAAGCGAAATAATATTGGTATTAAAGCTGAATTTAATTCCATAGAACATTTTCTGTTTTAATCACCTTGTATTACTGGTAATTCGCAGCTGGATGGACCGCTAACTCGTAGTTATTTTGTTAACAAAAATTTCATTTCGTTAACCAGAGTATTTGTGTTCGTTTGTAATTGAAGTTATTGCAATTCAAACGTAACGGTACACTTATCCTATACTTTTGTGTTTTTTTTTTGTTCTATTGTACGAAGCGTCGAGACGAACAGGATGTTCACCTGATGGTGATATGCTTGCTCTTAGCAACGTGGCACAAGCTAGAATGATGTACAGTGTACCACATTGTGCCCATCGCCTTACGACGTAAGATGTGTGTATATATGTTTAGTCACTACTTACTACTACTCCATAAATTTCATTAGTTACAGCGTCCTTCAAGCAAGAACACAGTAGTGTTTGCACAGTACTTTTGGCGATGGAAATCGGCACTGAGTTTTTACGTTTTTAACCTCTGTTTCCAAAGAGCGTCTAGGTAGGTACCTAGATAACCATTTTCTATTTTACTGGTGATAGATCTCCATTTACCACCAGTAAAATTGAAAATGAATTATTAATATTGAGCTTTAAATTGATTTTATTAATAATAATATATAAATGGCCGCTTTGGGATATATTCGCAGTACTGTGTTCATTATTAATACCTTCCAAGAAGAATAAACGAGAATTTCATTGTGATTAGAATAATATGATTAAGCTATACTCTCTTACATATAAAAAATGGTAGTTTCCTGAAGATTTAAAATCGGTTATTATTACGATAATACTGCATGGAGTATTAAAATAAAAACCTATATGAAATCAAAGTTAACTCCATCAATAATCTCTATCTCTATCTAATCTATCTTTTATGATGCAGTAAAAATCAGCTTGATTGAAAACAGACCTACAACAAACTTTTATATAAGAGAGTTAATTAATCAAAGGGTTGCCAGTTAATATCGGGGAGTGGTTTAAAATTAAAACTACCCTTTGATGCAGTTATTCAAATACTTTTTTAATTCTTTATATTGTTATAAATACCTATATATGTGTTATATATATAATGGTGAAAATAATAAAGTAATACAGTAGGTTCTCCTTTCATAATACTTCTGCATTAGATCCTGATTCCTAGAGATATAAGAGAATGTCTTGAAGGTCTTTTTTGGATTCTTGAAGACTTACAAGACTAATGTTGATCTAGTTTAAGGATTAAATATTTAAGCTGAAATATAAGTTACTTATATATTACTTTTATAAATGAATATAATTCGATTGAAATGAAAATAATAAGTTAATATCCAATTCCTACTTAATTATATATGACACTAACTATATACCTGAAGTACATTATAAGCCGATAGACGTCCACTGCTGGACATAGGCGAAAGATCCTACAAAGATCTTAACGTCGATCGAAGTCCCGCGTTGCTCGCATCCAGTGGGTTCCCGCGATTCTCACCAGATCGTCGGTCACTCAAGAACCTTACTGCACCATCGGCCGTCGGTCCTTCGAGCAATGTGCCCTGCCCACTGTCACTTCATTCTTGCATTCTTTTGATCTATTCCCGTTAATCCCTACCACCTACCATTTCCATCGGTAGTAATAAGTATAATGCAACATTGCCAGAACAAATTAAATAATAACTGATTAAACGCCATACATAACGAATAATAACGTAACTGTAGAAGGGTTAACGGGATTGTACTCGTAATTCAACTTCTGAAACGCGAATAACTTTGTTCATTTAAAATTGCAAAAAAGCACACTGTAGCGTAATGATTGAGGTTTAACTACCTCGTAAAACTTTTAAATTACAGTTAAAATTTTGTTAATGTGCTTTTACAGGAAATTTAACTATTATTACATGAAAAATGTCTGTGCAATAGTCTCAAGAGGCGGTTACGTGGGGACACATTCTTTGTTCTTTAACTGACGGTTATCTGATTGTATTCGTGGTGGGTTTCTTTTACTGGAGATCAGGTAGGAACTACCGCTACGTCTAATTCTGTTGCCAAACAGTAGTGTGCAAACATTACTATGTGTCGGTATGTTGATTTTGCTAGTTAAATTAATAGGTAATGAGACAACAAAAACTAAACGTCTCAAGTCGACGAGAGTAATATCGTGCATTGTATACCACCCTATCTAGCGCCACGTTATTAAGGGCGGGCGTATCACTTACCATCAGGTGAAATTCTCACATGTCTCTATTTCATTGAATAAAAAAAAACCATTTACCAGTTTTATCGATTTGTTTAAAGGCGCTATAAGCTTAATAAGGTACTGTATAAACATCTTAACTAGCACTGCATTATTAAGGGTCATATAATGTCCGTCCAGCTTCATCCATCATTTATACAAAAGAAGAAAGACATTACAAATTAGATGATTTTTGCAGACTGGTGGTAACCTCTCTGGAGACCGTCTAGGTAGGTACCACCGCAAACCTCTGCTGCCAAGCAATAGTGTGCAAACATTACTGAGTTCCGATTTGAACGGCGTTGTAGCTAGTTAAATTATTGGAGTAACGATACTTAACATATTATTTCCGAAGACGACGAACACAATGTGGTGCTGTATATACCATCCTATCTAACGTTATGTGTTATAAGTAGGGGTTAAGTTACCATCAAGTAAACCACAAAGTCTTCGCGTCGCTTTATTGAAAGGAAAAAGCAAACTCTCCGCTTTATTGTCCGACCCAATTATATCTTTACGACATGAAGCTTAATAAGTGTTAATTAGTTTGTTAACTTGCCGATGACCCAGTTTAATTGTTACAGGAAATTGTAAGGTGGAATTTTGTTTAAATAGAATTAATTACATTTCCGTTATGCAACAGTATAATACATGTAAAGTGTTTAATATAAGAATAGTTTACAATCTACTGATTACTAAAAAGACATTTAATCTTTTCTCTATCTGTTTGCAGCTTGTAATCAATGGACGTAGATGATTTTAACGTAGCTTAAATAGGCAGCTTATAACTTGATTTATTTTTATATGAAAATAATGTTATATCTTTATTAAAATGAAATTTAAAATATACGATGTCAGTATTCTTCAAAATCATCGATACATAGTAGATAAAATCCAAACAAGTGTGGAAAGTAGATAAGAATTATTCTGCTCCTGGTTTTATTTCTTTTGAAACATTGTCATGGTTAAATTTCTTTTCAGAAGTTCTAATATTTTACAATATTTTAATTCTAAATACAGCTGAGATTAACTTGAATGTATAATGAAGAGTCGATGCCCCTACCTATATCACCACTACATTGCCATCACCACCATACACGATTCTATTACTGGATTTCAATTTAATACAGCTTTACAACTTGAACAAATTTCGTTTCTTAATAGTGCTGTTTTTTTAACTGACCACAGAGAGGAGGTTGTCGTTTGAAGATCTATAAGTTTATGTTTATTTATTAGCGAATTACCTCGAATACCCCCACAGTGCCACAGGGCAATACGTTTATTTATCCGATGTTAATTTAAATTGATTTACCCATGAATAGTTATTCTCTCGGTTGTAATTTCTTAAGTACTCTGAACACACTGCCATGGATTGTTTCAAGTGCAAGAAAGTTCTTGCCGAAAGGGATTTAATTAAATGCATAGCGTGCAACATGTGTATGCACTACCTGTGTGCCGATTTAACAGAAACAGAGTACAAAAAAATCATACCCATGAATAAAATAAAGTTGAAATATTCTTCATGTAAGGTTAAGACAATAGTTGGGGCACAAATAAATACGTCGCCGCCCACAGTTAAGGAATGTCTAACCACACCAGTTTTAAACATAGATACCTAGGTCTTGAAGGAATACATGGACGCTAAATTGACTACCCTACGACAACAATGGCAAGAGGACCTGCATAAGGCTATTACGAGTTTCGAAAACGTTCAAACACGACATAAACAAACTGGGACAACGTAACAGTACGTGGGAACAGCACGTGACGGAACTGGAGTGTGGGTTCGCAAATCTATGCTGCAACCCTGATGCTTTTGTACGAGAAACCAAGGAGCTCCGTGTCGAACTCGAAAAAGTATGCGCTAAATTCGAGGAGTTTGATCAAGCATCGCGGAGTTGCAATCTAAAATTGCAAAACATAACTGAAAGAAAAGCCGAAAATCTAATTCACTTATCCATCGGAATTGGCAAGATGGTTGGTGTCGATCTCAAAGAGAGTGGGACCAGGTCTGACCATTGTGTGGCTCCGGATGTACCGAGTGTTCGAACAAAAAATATTGTGTTGCAATTAACTAACCAACGACTGCGTGATGATATGATTGCCGTCACGCGAGTTCGCCGCTCGCTCACCGCCGCACAGCTGTTCGGTGATGGTGGCGGTGGCGGTGACAGCAAGGTCGTTCAAAGTCCTCACTTCTATGTTAACGAACGGCTGACTTCGAAAAATAAAATACTGAAGAACGGCAACATCCTGGTAAGAAAAAGTGACAATTCACGTGTAGTACACATTCGTAATTCTGGTGATTTAGGAACAATCTTGGGACTGACCTAGTCATTGATTTTTTAACATTTATTTTTATTCATTTGCACTTTACATCACAGATATTACATATTTTTTACAATTGCCATTATTAGCGAAATACGGGAGCAAAAATATTAGAAATCTAACAATTCAAATAAAAAAAATAGTAATAACACCAATTGTTATGCCTGAAAATGAACCTTGAAAAATTGTCTGTATTTTACCAGAATTGTGAAGTTATGGTTTTCGAAGAGTCTAATACATACACTTAATTCATACACAAAATTTCCTTTAATGGCATCAAGGGGAGTATTCTTCGTTTGTTTGCTTCTTACTTAAAAAACCTCACAAACTGTAGTCATCAATTGTAATTGTCCTCACCTGTGGAGGTCACTTCCGGTGTACCACAGGGGTCGATGATCGGGCCATTGCTTTTCATCTTATTTGTTAATGATATTTCATCATGCTTTAAATATTACAACTTTTTTTTATACGACGATGACTTAAAATTATGTCATTCAATATCAAACGTTATTGACATAGACATGATGCAAAATGACCGAGACAGGCTAAATTACTACTGTAAAATAAATAAACTGCATTTGGCATATAACAAGTGCAGGTATATAACTTTTACAAAAAAAAAATATTTTATTAACTACTAACTATCATCTGGACGCACATAAGCCCGACTCGGAATCTACTATTCGGGACCTGGGAGTGATTCTAGATAGAAGGTTAACCCTTGATAAGCATATCGACCAAATTTTAAAGAAATCCTACATAATGTTGGGTTTTATCACTCGTGTAACAAGACCTTCTAAATTTAAAGATACTTTCATTATTCTGTATAACTCATTAGTGAGACCACAATTAGAATACGCAAGCTTTATCTGGAATCCATATACACGTCTAAGATCGAGGGCGTGCAAAAGAATTTTTTTCATATACTTAATTATCGAATTCGTTGTACTCGCGATTCCTAAGAAAACTTATTAACAAAAACATAAAATGCTCTCGCTCCAAATTTGAGCGATCTTTGCGCATACACTCTCGGGAACATATGTGCTGGAGAGATGAACAGACCTGTCCAAGTCCTGCATTGCTGTCCAAGTTTCTAGTACCATGTAAGATCACACGATCGAAACATCTATTCCATATTTCGTCAATCCGAACCAATACACGTAAACCCGACCCTTTATACGGAATGTGTGACTTTCACAATAAATGTTTCAGTAACCTAGATATGTTTTCATGCATTGCTTATATGAACAAAAAAAATACTGTGCAACAATGTATAAACGTTCCCGTTTTATTTTTCGTATGTCTCTCGTAGTTTCCTAATTCTATGTAAATTTTTTGCTTCACATTAAAATTTGATTTAACTTGTAATCATAATCTGTACTTATGCTTGAAGTCACTATTTATTAAACTCGTGTTGTCATGTTGTGTAAATCAATAATGTTCTCAGTGAGACTATCTAAGGAAGCAATTGTAATTATTTTTATGTATTTTCGCTGTTTTTTGGGCTTATTGTTTCTGTTTGTCTCCAATAAAGAAAATAAAATAAAATTACTTTTATGATTAGCTTAACTGTCTCTGTAATATAATGGCTGAAAGCTGGTCAAAACGTTGTGAAATCTAGTTGATAATGGGGGTGGGGCATCTATTTAAGTTTTTGTCTAAAGTTATAATTAATAAAAGTAACTTTTTCATGTCTATACATATATGTATGTATATAATGTTTGAAATCTACAGATGTTGCTGTTCGATAGATATATAATTTTACCTATATGTATAGTTAATCGAAAATTCTGTTTATATTGTCGTAGAAGTTTTAAAGAAGAGTAAATGAATGGTCTATACAATAATGATGCAACATCATTAACTTTACAGATAACAGGCTAATGAAAACCATTGTTAATGAAAAGAAAATATACATAAGGTTTAATGTTATGAGCTTTCGCCCTTATTCATGCTTCACCTTGCTCGCCCACTTCATTAACATTCAATAACAAATCTCATTTTAACTAGGTACAACAACCTTTTGTAATAATGAACTTAAGTCAAATGAAAAAGAAAATCTCTCTCCTGATTGCTGATCCAGGTTTTACCTGATCGAATCGCCCCGACTAATCGTAAAGGTTCCGTTTGATAGAGTAACGCTTTAGGACGACCTAAATCCTACCTACTTAATCAAAATCTTTTTGAAACCAATTTTTCTAATTCGTTCACCTATCCCACATAAGTGGTTTTAGGAACTTTGTACAATTAAGAAGCCGCGATTGCACAGTTTTTAAGGTTCGATTCGCCCAACTCCCACCCGTGGGAACAATAACAGATTTCTTTATTACATAGCTTTGAGATTAAAAAGTTCTATCATATAAATATCAATGGTGTCATCCTTTAAGGATCAACTTTATATTAAGATTTACTCTAGTCTCTCAAAAAAGATATATATCAGTATGTTAGATAAAGTGATTTTTTCTTTGGTACACTCCTGTTAATGCCACGGAAATATATTCACATCCGGAAGCTACAAAGTAGCCAATTTTATTTAATTCCGATATTCAAAAACAAAATGGATGAAAAAGGAAGACGGCGTAACTGCGTTATGGAGGATAATAACGTTTCGGTGAACTAAGTGAATTTTGTCATTGGAAAATATATCCGAGTATTCGAAGGTCTGTCGTTTTTTTTTCTTTTAATCCGTGTATATTGAATTATATATACGTTTCCTATATAACTTATAATCTTTGTACGAAAAGATTCGTTCGAAAGTGCGACGAGAATGAAGGTCATCTTATCGTTGTAGTTCTGCCGAATACAATTTAATGCTAGTTAAGGCGATGTCCAGCTGTGGACGTCTAACGGCTGATGATGATGAGGGCGATAAGATAAAGTCCTGTTATTCCTAACACTATAACGTTCTTCAATTGGTATACAGTATTTTCACACTACTGTTTGACAATAAAAATAGGTGTTGCGGTGTATACTCGGATCGTAATAAAGACATACAGCCAGTAAATTGTCAATTCGACGGAAACAGCTTCGTTGCTTAAATGTACATATATATTATATATATAATGAAAATGGGTTTAATTTGTTAGCCAATCACGTGAAAACTAGTGAATATTTCGACACGTTAACACGACCATTCGAAGCGGAATGATTTGTAGACAGTTATATGCTATAAATTTTTTGATCACCACAGATCTTTCATCATTTTATTTCTAGATAACTTTTATAATTTTTTTTTTTCGTATTATTTATGCGGTTACTATTGTAGCGGTTGCTATAGACTGACATTTGTGGTTGCGGTTGCTCTCAATCTCACAATTTTAAGTTCAGCTCGATGGTGGTAGGTCTCTTGTCGGAGACCTGAAAAAATGTAAATGTTGTCTATGTAAATTTATTTCTGCTGCCAAATATTACGTATTACACTTTGAAGGGCGCTGTGGCTAGTGTAATTACTGGGGTAACGAGATTTAATATCTTATATATCAGGCGACGAGCGGAATGTAGTGCTATGAATACCATCTTAACTACAACCAATTGTTATGTACGGGCGTATCACTTACCATCACTTGAACGTAACGCTCTTATAGATAGGTATATAAACGGAGATTAGGGTTCATAGTCAAATTTAAAATTACGTCGCTGTCTCATCATCATCATCATCATTATCAGCTCACAGACGTACACTGCCGGACATACGCCTCCCGCAAAGATCTCCACATCTTTTTATCCTGCGCTGCCCGCATTCAGCTGCTTTCAACCATCACCACACCGTCGAACCACCTGGTGGGGGACCTGCCAACACTACGTCTTCCGGTACACGGTCGCCATTCGATGACCTTAATGCTCCATCGGCTGTCAATCCTTCGAGCGATATGTCCTGCCCATTGCCACTTGAGGCTAGTAACCTTTGCTTCACTGTGTGATGGTATTATTATAACAATATAAAAACATTGTTTCACTTCCAATAGTTATTATAACTAAACGTTTGAAATAAAAATGTTAACATACAAACTCTAATATTTTCTCATTTCAATGGATAGCAAGATAAATAGATAAAATTGTGTGTACTGTTTCGTAACTAAATACGGGATTTTCAGTGATATTGGTTTTATGGAAATGTATGTTGCACACGTGAACAAATGAGATCGCAGCGTGATCTCTGTCGTAGACAACCGTACATACGAACAAGTACTCTTATATTACTTACGAACATCTTAAAGGGAATATTAAATGCGAGGATGATTAGACGAGACAAGTACATCACTTGCGTACATCTGCAACTACAAAAATGTTTATAAATCTATAAAAAAATATTGATTTTTGATGACTCGATTAACCACTTGATGAGTTGGAGTGGTGATGTTAATGTGGTGCTAGATATTTACAAAGCAAAACCTAATACTAACATACCGGGTAGGTGTTGTTAAAAAGAATTTACACTTGAAGCTGTATATAAAAAGCGATGTTTTTTTTTGGTTTGACAAAGCGATGAGACTTGCAAGAGTTTCACCTGATGATAAGTGTTTTACTGGTGGTAGCCCTCTGTTGTCAGAGACCGTATAAGTAGGTACCACTACAGCGCCTATTTGTGCTTCTAAACAGTTCTGTACAAAGGTTATTGTGTTCCGCTTTGAAAGACGGTGTAGCTAGTGAAATTACTGCGGTAACGAGACTTAACTGTTTTAAAGCGACGAGCGTATTGCAGTGGTATAAATACCATCTTATTTAGCACCACGTTGTTATGATCAGGCGTATCGCTTAACATCAGTAGAACGTTGCGTTCATCTCGTCACTTCGTTGAATAAAAAAAAAATATTCTCCTCTATAACAATTTGTCGGTAGTTACGATGATATACACTACACCACATTGTGTTCGTCGCTCTTTAGTCGTAATACGTTATATCTCATTACACCAGTTATGTTATTAGCCACAGCGCCCTTCAATCAGAAACACAGTAATGTTTGAACACTATGGTTTGATGAAATAGATGCTGCGGTGGAACCTACATAGACAGTCGCCGGCAACAAAGACCTACCACCAGGTATTTCATATAGGAAGAGTAAGATAAGATTTATTTTTACTGGTTTATAATTTAATGAAATGGATGAATGAATTTAATGGGCATGTTATGCGGAAGGATGAAGGACATATAACAATGAAAGTAATGACAATGAATGTAGATGGTTATAAGGGTAGAGGAAGACCGAAGAAAGTGTGGATGGATTGTGTGAAAGATGACATATCTAAGAAGAGTCTGAATTCAGATATGGCGGCTGAAAGAGAGATGTGGAAGAGAAGTACATACTGTGCCGACCCCACATAGCTGGGAATAGGAGAAAGAAGAAGAATAATTTAATGAAAATCGATTAAATCTTTTGAAGGTTATCAATTTTTTTGAGTTTTTATTAGATAATATTGGTTACCATCGAAGATGGCCAGTGCTCGTACTATCGATGACTACATTACTGATAAAGGTCTAATATTAATGGTCAAGTATTTTTTATTCTACAAAGCGATGGCAAGTGATACGCCTGCCTATAACAACGCGGCGTTAGGTTGATATACACTGCACGACATTGTGTTAGTTGCCTTAACACTTAAGATGTTACCCCAGTAATAATACTAAAGGAGTTATCGAATGTTCGATTCTTACTTTTAGTTTATTCCTTCGGTTATTATTTACGTTAACTCCTCTAAAAACACGTAAAATACGGGTAGTATTTTACGCCGTCGAGGTCATGGCGGTCCATTTACTTTATTGTAGCAAAATATCCATAAGCGAATCTCTCCCAAAGGCGAATGTAGCAATTTAATGGTCGTCCGTTCTCCATCGTAAATCATGAAAGGGCCCGCTGGAAATTAATGATTTTCATCTCGAGTCACATGGTATATGTGTAGTACCGCTTATGCATTACTACAATAAATTTGAACTATTTTTGAATCTCACATTGGTTCATCATCCGTTGATAGACGTCCACTGTTGGATATAGGCCTCTGTCATCGATCGGTCAAGCGTTGTTCGCATCCAACGGCTTCCCACGACCTTCAGTCGTTAGTAGGAGTTCATATTTCCAAATCCTCTCAATGTGGGCCATTTCCCACCACGCTGACCAAATGCGGTTTCATAGGAGCCAGTTCCCCCGTTTCTTTATTAGCAGGAAGCACCACGAACAGGTGAGGTCGCTTTAGGTCTCCGAGTGCCCTCGCGAACAGGTTCCCGCCTTGTAATGGCGGTGGAGCTCAATTATCGTTGCTTGGTCATCCACGGTGAAGCTAAGAGGCCGCGCCGAGGCGTAGAGCCAGCCCGAGGTGGCTGCTCTGAGTGAGCTCCGTGAGCTTACCTAGGATGTGCGTCGGTGCGCTGCAGAGGCAGGTTTATGCTGTCCTTTGCATCCGAGGTGGAGTCGCGGAGGAAGAGGAGTGTCGGTATTGCGTTCCGCTGCTCTTCCTATCCTCCGCGGCCGTATGACGGTTGGCGGCGGAGCCCAAGACCATATCTGCCGTAAGAACTCAGGAGAGTTTTCTCTTTGGGCTCCCATGGCCTCTGGGTGACGGATTCGGGAGGATCCGTTGCCCAGTTGACATGTAAAAGGCCGAGGGAGGGGGCGGCGCATTGTGTGTTCCGGAGTGCCCTTACAGAGGTGCGAAGGCGGGTTTCTTTCCTCCCGTTGTATGGTTGCACGGTGCATCGGCGCTGGCGAGGTCGCGGAGGTGTGCGAGAGCGTTCCCGTGACCCTGACATAAGGCAAAGAGGTTGAACATCGTGAGGGGGTTTTCGTCGGTGCAAGTCCGACATAACGTATCTTTGTCCTCGCGAGGGCAGGTATGCGAAAGTATTTCCCCATGTAAAAAAAAGGTCTCGAAGTGCGGGGTTATTATTATAAATTGGTGGTTACTCTCAAGTCCGTCTTAATAGATACCACTGCAGCGCCCATTTTTGCCACCAACCAGTAGTGTACAAACATTCCTGTATTCCGATTAGAAGGATGCTGTAGCTAGTGGAAGAGACAAGATGTGATGTTTCAAGGTGACGAGCATAATGTGGTAGATGTATAGTAACTATCACGTGAAAGTCTCCCTCGTAGTTCCTTATAAAATAATATGATCAATTTCTAATATGAGCTCTTAAATTTTCTTTATTGCCACGCTAGGGTCTATTACCACATGAAGCTAAGTTCTTTATGATTAGCGATACTACGAGTATATTCTAATTTGCAATGATAATGAAATAAAAATGTTATCAATATGCCAAAAAAAAACTATTTTGTAAAAGACTATAAAGGATATTCACATGCATGGTACATTTTGGAGTAAAGCCAAATCGCTGTTACAAAATTTCTGCATATTTTTTTATTAATAATAATACACTGCAATTATTTTGTAAGGATTTATACTAAAATGGCGGAAGCAGTATATATGTGTAAAAAAACTGTTGCTAGGTTCGGCTTTTAAAAGTGCTCAATCTATTGAATTGTCTGGCGTAATGAGGCTTAACAGGCTAGTGTCATGTGTAATGGAAGTAAATGGCGTAACATCATTAAGAACAGGTTATCGATAAGGAGTCACGATCATTGAGGAATAGACTTAGAGAGAGAGAGAGAGAGTAGAGAGTCTATCTAACAAGCATTACAATGTTATTAGGTAGTCGTATCATCTAACATCAGATATACTTCCTTTTCTCGTTGCTACGATACATAAAAATAATGTTTATATTTTTAACGGATATTTTAACCGATTCAAGTTAGCTATGCATTATAGCTTAAATGTTACTTTAAACTAAAATACAATAAAAAATTAGCAAAATATGTCAACGCTAGAAAAAGAACAGATTTGTATTTTTAATGCGAATATTATATTTAGCTTTTAGTTAAAATTTCTTGAAAATCACAACGACCTCAACATATATATATCATCATCATTATCAGCCGTTAGATGTCCACTGCTGGATATAGGCCTCACCCGAAGATCTCCACATCAATCGATCCTGCACTGCCCGCATCCAGCTGCTTCCTTCAACCTTCACCAGATCCTCGAGTATATATATATTTTAATACACATATTTATAATTTTTTTTATTTCTGGACATTTCACTAAAAACGCAAATATATTTCTATAGCTACTTCTATAATTAGTTTGCAAACAATGTCATTTCTCTTGGTTTTAACCTATGAATTCCTCACTAGGCGATGCCTGTATCGAGGAAATCCAGGATACAAAACACCAAAAAAAAACTATTCGTTGCTTAGTTTGTAACGCAGTCGCTGATGCTGTATGTCTTGAAGAGGCTCTGGGTTCGATACTCACTGAGTTTAAGTTTTGAATTAAAGAAAACATCGCGAGAAAACCGACCTGTTTTAAAGACGCATTATCTTTTCATTGTACTCAGCGGCGAGAGTATCGGACTGTTCACTAGATGGTAAATGATACGCCTGTTCATAACAATGTAACGTATACATTACAACATATTCTGTTGACACATATATACACGGTAGACTTTTCCTAACTGTAGATTTCCACACAGTAGAATTCCTCGCAGTAAACTTTTCTTCGCAGTAGACTTTTCTTCACAGTAAACTTTTCTTTGAAGTAACCTCTTCTTAACAGTTAACTTTTCTTAGCAGTAAACTTTTCATCGGAGTAGACCTCTCCTCATAGCAGACTTTTGAGCCCTGTGAGGTGTTCTCCTATTTTATCAGCAGCGACGATAATGCGTAACTTTAAAACTTTTGACGAATTAATTGTTGTTGTGTACACTAAGAATTCCGTGTGTTCCTATAAGTAATAACCGCAAGGTTTTAAATCAGGACACCTTGCGGGCCACGGTGTTGGTCCGCCTCGGCCAATCCATCGCTGAGGGAAATAGCGTCTAACCCCTGTTTTACGCCGAGACGAAAATGGGCGGGACAACCGTCATGCTGGAACACCATTTATCTTCTGCTTTCTATATATATCCTTCAGATAATTACAAAAATATTTTGGAGAAAATCTTTGTACGTCTATTTAAATTGTTGCGGAAGAAGTTTAGGCCTATCAAGTAAGTATGAATTATGCTCATTCATAACTTTACGGAGAATCTTCGCTGATGATCTCCTTCTCTAATAACGTGGAGATTGAGGAGACAACAGCTCACAGGGCGAGTCATTCGATCTGACTTAAGAAAAAGGCTTCGTGCTTGTATCAGGAACCGTAGCCGTCAGTTTGAGGAAGTGTTTTTTTTTTAATTTTAGAAACTATGTACTTTCTTATACCTTGTCGGATAGCGATTGAAGGAGGTACTTATTTATGTGCTTAATACGTATTTTTTATAAATAAAAATTTATTTTAAGATTAAAAAAAAAATTAATATGGCGCGTTATTTTTTACTATCACGACTTTCAAAGAACCTAATTTAAAAGTTTTAGCCTTTAAGTGATGATTATTAAATTAATTTAATAAAACAATGATTAAACAACAATTATTATATTAAAATTTGTATAGAAATAAGTAAGAAATATAATGATCGAATGTTTTCCTAGAAAATCAGGATTTTTTTGAAAAACATCTACAAAGTCCAGAAGCATTGTTTTTGTGTGGGGTATTCCATATATATGGAATACCTACCTACCACCTATTACCTTTCACCCTGTATAGGTTATTTACTTATTTTAATTTTAGAACAGTTTTTTGTACAAGTTGAAGTGTTCTTATTCTTGTATATAAAAGAAATAACAGATAATAATACATTACATTTATGCGACATGAAATCTTTATCCGCTGAGTAAAGCAAATAAAACCGCTCGTGAAAGTTTTCGTTATCTCGTTTTGAAATTCGGAATACGCTTTATGACGTGTAAACTATTTTATGTATGATATGCCGTGCGACTTCATAAAATGACATAGTATGACAGTAACATACATGGATGTGACGCAATATAGTCACTATTTAATTTGTTATATCATCATCAACCCGCGGCTGAACACAGCTGGACATAAGCCTATCAAGCAATCAGCTAAACCTTTACTTCGCTGTCAAGAATATTGAGGCATAGTTTACTTGCTTGATGGAAGTCTACCAGGTTGTCGATAATCTCCATCATTTGAGTTGCTTGCTAGTTTTTCTACATGTTATTAATTTATTTATTTTCAACCATTCAACTTGAACTGATACTGATCACAGTAATAAGAGTTCCCACACCAAGGTCCCAATCATATTTTGTTTACCTTACGAAAAGAAGGTTATTTATTACAATAATTTCTCATGAAATTTGCGGTAGTGCCGAGACTGTCTTCTGCAACAGAGAACTATCACCAAGGTTCAGGTGTAGTTCTGTAACAGCAGAGACTATATCTCACATGCTGATAGTGCCCGTTATATTTAAATACCCGCAATTAATTAGAAACAGTAAACAATGAGGTTAGTAGATAAGTTCTTCAATTATTGTAAAGTGGTAACATATAAAGTTATTTGTAAGAATAATAGAAATTACACATATAAAAATAAATACAATAGGTTAAGAAAACCAGTAAATAATAGAAGTGTTTAAATATAATTTTTTTTACATATAAGAATAAAATGTAGTTTAAAATCATATAGAAGAAATTGTTACAACATTGTAAAAAGAAAGTAAGTATGTAGAAGAAAAAGAGAAAAAAGAGATCTGTGACCTTTGATGTCAAAGAGAAGGTGAATAAAACAAATAAATGAACACCGCCACTAGTAGGCTTACAAAATGGCGGATAGTTTACGTGTAATGGCGGCCCTACAACCTGTGATCTTTGACTCGCGTATCTCAAATTATTACGCTATAAGCGATTTCATTTAGAATCTCTGAACAATAAAGACATTAGGTATCCGTAAGATTCAGCATTATTATTTTGCAGTTATAAACTTGTCTACCGAACTATACAGCGGTAAGTGCTCTATTTTTCTACGTAACAAAGAAACAAAAGTGGCTTAGAAATTTACTCGTTATGATATATTGAATAATAGGCCGCACTACATGCTTTCTTTCTAGGCCTTGAAGGTTAAACGAAGGTCGGACTGGCGCCGTAATAAAATTGTTTCGCTCAGTGATTTTTTATGTTATTAATGTTCGTGGTATACTACATGTTTGTATTTCTATATAAAAGAAAAAAGAGTACAGGTCACAACAGGAAGGAACAAAAAAAGAACAGACAGGTCTACATTGATGTTCAGTATTTATAGAGTAACTTGTAATTAAATGATTCAACCATCTCAAGTAACCCGTGAGTCGTAGGTTTGATTCCAAGCAACATGTGAACTATATTGGACAAAGCAAACAGATAAGCGACACGTTCAATCTATAATGAGTGATATACCTGTTTATAATCATGCAGCGCTGGTTAGTATGAAATACACTGCATATCATTATGGTCGTCAAACATATGTGATATCTCGTTATTCCAGTAATTCTATTAGGTACAACGCCCTTCAAACTGGAACATTATTGTTTGTAGCCGAAATGTAACTGCTGTGGTATCTGACTAAACGGTCTCCAGCCAATTGCTGCAGATTGTTTCATTTGGTGGAGGCTGTAATGTGTGCTGTGTGATTTATAATAATATAACTTTTCTTTTCTGCATTTGTCAAACAAATTAGGGTTATCTCAAAGGCATCAATCATCGGCTGATAGACGACCACTGCTGGACACAGACTTCCTCAAAAGATTCAGTCACACATCGACTAGTTAGTGATTCATTTCAGAGGATTTGGACTATGTCTCACCACGCTGCCAGCCAGGGTCTCGTTTTTTGATTCGAAGGGTGCACCACGAGCAGGTGAGATATGCATGAGTCTCGTGAGTTGTTGTGCGGGAAGTAAGAACATTTAAATTGGACATAATCACCCTGTAATGTATAAATGAAATGATGTTATATAAAATATCGTATAAACTAGTTTCGTCTGTCACCCCACTGGTTAAGTTATCTCGTTAGGGTTAACTGTGGGCGGCACTATGACATTTATAAACTGCACGATGGTATTTTCTCCGACGTCAGCCGCCATAAATATTTATGTTGGTTCTGTTTCGAATGTTACAACATTACCATTTGATGTGCGCGCCGTAAAAGAAGATCGATGTTACGTATCCCTAAATGATCTAAAATCACTGAAAAGAATATTTAAAACGGGATTTAATTTAGCGTTTAATATTATACAGCAGGGGTGGGGTCCGCAATCCTTACAACATATTTATTTATTAATTTAAGATCTAGCATTTCTTTATCCAAATTGATCTGATTCTGATACTATGTTCGTCAGTTAATCTATTAAGAAGTTATTTCTTCTATTCACGCTCAGTTATCTTCTTTTCTTTTCATTTGTCTTAATTCTATTTTAATAGTAGTGGAAACAGTTACAAAATATTACAAGTTCAATACATTATATTCCCTTAACAATTTTTTATATATTTATATCCTTACTCAATTGATGCTGTGGATTAAAAATTTGTTATGTGTTCGTTTAAGTTTTCGATATACGTCAAAGTTAATTTTATTATGAAATAAGTTAACATAAAGCTAAAACATTTCCTCTTGCAAATTTACATTAATTAAGATGAAAGAGCGAAATACGTCGTATATTTCGATGTAAGGCGCGTTATAAAGGCGAAAAGCCTTCACTTCCGCTACACCTTTTTAACCATCGCAGCCAGACTTCAGCTAGAGTTCTAGTTAAAATTTTTAAAATAGGGTTAGAATCAAGGTTTATTTATATTTACAAAATATTGTAGGTTTAAAGTTATATTAAATAGAGTATATGTATATATATATGAAATTGTTGAAACATATCCTATGCTCTATGCATATGCGGTGCAAGTTAAGATGTTTACACAACAAAAAAATTGAGATTCTTATTTTAAAAAATAAATTATTAAATATCATACCTTTAATAGTTTTAATGGCTGTAGCGCTTTTTAAATTGAAACTTAGTAATGGTGCTAAACGATAGAGCCCGTACCTCTTCTACCAGCATGTATTCATTTAGCATCGAATTTTTTTTTATAAACGAAGCGAAGAGACGAGCAAGACGGTCACCTGATGGTAAGTGATACGTTTGCCCATAACGACGTGGCGCTATATAAAATATATATTGCATCACATTGCGCTGGTCGCTTTTAGACAAAATGTTAAGACTCGTTATCTCGGTAATTTTGTTAGCTACAACACCAATCTACTCGCATCACTGTAATCGTAATGATCCGGACAACGGATATCTAGATAGCTGATAGTAGTAGTGTTGAAGCTTGGCACTAAACAAACGTAACTTTTCCAAGAGTTTCAAATTAACGTGGTGATTTATCAATCAACCCTCATTACCTCGACCGAGCCGCGACGTGTACTACCAAAGTAGACGACTTGTCACCGATATACATTACTTGCGAAATGATACTACATATATATATATATTATACTTAAAGTTAATGTTTGTACATTTGTCGGTATATAGACAAACACGATATATATCAAAGATGAAAGATTAATTTTTTATAAAAATCTTAGCGATGGTTCAGTTTTGTGTTTGGGTCTGACGACTCGATTTCTCTTTCCATGTTGCTCAATAGTCTTCTAGAAGATCGTAGCTCTTCATCGTCGTTCTCCTCACGTAACATTGCAGTTCCTAAAGCTACTATCTATGAACTGGAAATGTAAGGGACTCCTTAAATACCAACACATGGGATCCAAGTCAACTTCACCTGCTCGTGGTGCACTTTGCTAATCAACAAACAAGGCTTTGGCTCACATCAACCCGTATTGGGCCAGCGTGGTGGGAAATGGCTCTAAGCCTTCCATAGATCCCCGTACAAACAACAAACCTTAGTGCCTAGCGGTACCGGAGGCCATGCTGTCTGTAGACCTTTGGGAGAGGCCTATCTCCAGCACTGGACGTCTACGCTCACGATGATGGTACTAGTAGGTGTCTGTTCTCGGAGACCTTTTATGTTGGTGCAAACCTTACCGTGTTCCATTTTAAAAGTTAGTTAGTACTTAAAGAAATTACTGTTAATTAGTGAATTTACTGGGGCAAAGACAACATCTTATGTTTCAAGGCGACGATCACAATGTGGTGCTGTGTATCATCCTAACTAGCACAACATTATTATGGACATTTTTATCTTGGTATCTCAAACGAACCTGGTCCTCTCGTCTAAAAAGAAATATTCAGACCTCCTTTTTACATGCACAAACCGCCACATCCTGTCTTCCAGGCGAAATCCGATAAAATGTTTAGCGAAGGAAGTATTATTTTCTTCTATATGTCGGTGAAATATTTTGCAGGTAAAATAAAATCTATATTTATATAAGCCATAACATGTCGGACGCCATTTGGGGCCACTCACCCGTCCAAAAGTTCACAACTTTTACTAACTGGCCATTTTTCGTATGAAATTGTTTTTAAAACATTGAAAAAGTACGAAAATCCGTTTACACGCCAGGGGATGATTTTTTTCATTCATAGATACCTCCGGGAATTCTCTTCTAGGAAGGGATGGTTAAAGGTTTTGCTTTTTATTTATTAAATGTTACTTTTAGACTGCGGATATTTTTTTTACTAGTTAACCAATAATAATAAACAGTTTCTCAGTCCCACTGCTGGGACTATCTCTTTTATTGAGGAGACAGTTAATACCATTTTACTACAACACTAGGTATGTTTTGATCGGCATATGTCCTTACATGTTTTACAAAACGTCAATTTGTTTAGTATGTTTGCTTTTAAGGGGTTTACTTTTCTAAAAAAAGTAGAGGGTTTCCTAAATAGAGCTATGAATCGACTACAGAGGGTATCTCAATAAAAGGACCAAGCCTGTGATAGTTATAACGATATCATCCACGTTCACCTTTGAAAACGTTAAACGTGGAGGTCTGTACAACAAGCGATTTTGATCTAGATTTTGGACACTCGGATTAGAGTGTTCTTATTTACCTATACAATAATAATTACTACATATTTCATGAGTTTCTTTAATGAATATATTATACCTGAAACGATTATTTAACTTTATTCTTCGAAGAGATTTCTGTTTATCATCGTATATGCTTTTAGTAGTTTTTGTTTCTATTATAATATAATAAAAATTTACTTGCTAAGTTATAATTCAAGATATTATTTAAGTGTTTTCGTTATTAAGTTAAGTAGGTTTATTTTATGAATTTTCATTTTTTATATACCAAAAAAAAATGGATTAAACAGGAGAATCGCTGTAATGTCGCGGAATAAAATGTATCGGGAAACTCTATTCAGTTCTTGCGTAAAATTGGAAATGTCCAATAGCAATAGATGAGATTAATGTAAAGGTCGATCCTTTTTTTTTAAACCAGCTCTATTTTTTTCCGAAATGAAAAAGATTTTTTTTAAATCTTTACAACGATAAGATTAAAGAGACATTAATTTATTTTGTACTTGCTGTTCCTCCTCCGTTTTTCTGGTTGTAATGTAGAATTAACTTGAAATGTGTCTGAATTCTTCCTCGAGAGCAACCGCAACCGCAAATGACTTTATATCAACCGTTACTATAGCACCGATACTAAATAAAAATGTTTATATGAATCTATGAAATCCAAAGAATAAATAGCTTATAACTATTTAAAATCATTCTCCGTCGAATGCTCCTATCCTTGTTCTTTTTTACTTGGGGTTAAAATAACACACTAAAATATACTATCCCTGTACTATTCGATTTATTATAACCTTTTTAAAAATTAACCCACAAACCACTACCACCATAACACACACAAACTACTCTAACAACGGGTTACAACAATTCATACTTTTAAATCTATTTACAATCCATAATATATAATATTATAGCATTTGCTATTGTTCATACTAATTGAGTATATTTTGAATAATAGTATATTTTGGATGGAAATTTTAGGTAAAACTTTTAGCTAAGCTATCTATTAAAGTTATTTATTAGTGTGGTGGGAATTGGCCCAACCACTCCTATATGAAACCTTTCCAAACGACTGAAGGATGTGGGAACACGCTGAATGCAGGCAGCACAGTACCGATCGATGTTAGGTGGAGGCTTATGTCCAGCAGTGGACGTCTGTGGGCTGATGAAGATGATGATGATCTATTAAAAACAAATTATTGAATTGTATATCATGCCTTCAGTATATACTAAGAATAAGTATAAATCTTTCTCTATCTCTCTCTCTCTGTCTGTCTTCTACTTTTATAGATTATTCAGAAAAAAAAACACAAAAGTAATGAAAAGCCTTAGTTTAAATTTTTTGAACTCATGTGTGATGTAGAAAACAGAAAGGATTTCCTGTATATCTAAATAGCAAGCGCCTAATACATTGTATAGCTTAGTCCTTGGAAGGAAGGGCACTGCAGAAGGTGAAATGTTGGCGAAGTAAACTGCCCAAGAAACTTACATAGCGGAACAGCCTTCGCGATCAAGAAACTTTTGTTCAGTGCATAGCAATTATTCTAACTTAACTAGAACAAACTAGTTTAGAAGTCAAGTTGTACTCTTAATGAATATAAGATGGTTTAGGGGTTTAATAAAGCGTATTGTGTATTCGTTTTTGTTCTCATCTATAACACCATTGAAAAGGATTTTCTTTAAATAATGCAATATAAGAAGATAATGAAACATGGATTCGATCCTCAGCCTGAGCTATCGGCAAACTGGGTGTGTGTAAGGCGTCCCGCACAACATCTCACGGGCACGAGCTCACCTGCTCGTGGTGCACTCCTGCTAATCAACAAACGAAGCTCTGACTCTCACCAACCCGCATTGGACTAGTCTTATGGGAAATGGCCGAAAATCCTCTCATATGAATTCCTACAAAAGAACCTCGCGAAAAGCCGTCGGATGCAGGTAAAGCAGAACAGATTGATGTGATTTTTGTGGGAGATCTATGTCCTGCTGTGGACATCTATCGGCTGATGATGATGATGATTACAATGATACCAATCGGCTCTTAGCCAGCGTGGTGGAAAAATAATCTTAACTTTGTTGTTAGTGAAGATCTAGTCTCAGTAGTGTGAAGATGGAATGGGCTGTTTATGTCGTATTTAATTTGACTCAACATTGGATTTTTAAGTCGCAGTTAAGTTTATGTCGACAGTGCGCGTTCGTACTACTCGTAACATATTTCACTCTATTCAAAAGATAAAGTTGAAAGCATAAGTAATGACTTACATTAAGTAGAAGTGCACTCTAAGGTATTTTACGTAATTACAGCATTACTGGTGCGGAGTGCGCCGTGTATCTAAAAAGCGGGAAACGAAGCAGCGGTTACTTATTTGTTTCAAGTTAAAAGAATTAAATTCCTCTGAACTAGTAAATATATTCAGAGATTGTTGAACTTTGTAGTATATATTTATTTTTTTCATAAACATGATGGACTTTTTATATACAACATCGTAGTTATTAAGTTAGTAGTAAGTGTTAAATCCCTTTTAGTCAAATTTAGGGTTGTTAAAAATAGGACCTCATAGAGCTGGATGTTATCAGTCTAACGTTATGTTATTATCCCAACATCGATTACATCACATCACTTGTAACTTTCAAACTAGAAGAATTGTTTATCTTTATTATTTTTTTAACGCAATCTCAGTTAAAAGCTGTTGTGTAAAGTGTTTAAGGAGTATCAACTAGTAAATGAACATCATAAAAACTTGCGAAGAATTCTCCACATATTATTGATATAACTGCTTTATATTAGACTTGAAAGCTTTAGCACATTGACAAGCACTTTAAGCCGCCATTATTATTCACTAATAGATAACTTAGTAAATGCTATCAAGGATATAAAGAGAAAAAAGTATAAACCAAAACATATCAGATTATAAAACATATAATAGATATTTTTAAAATGAAATATCTAGGTCGAAAAGAACTGTAAAGTTTTGTCAGTATGATCGTTTCATGCAAAGTTAAAGTAGTTCTTAAAATGACAAAACTCTTTTGCACTCGCATGCGGTCCATAAATTCTTGGTACGACACGGCAAAGCTTCTTAGTTCAAATAAATTTTGTTCCGGAAATAGTGTAACTTTAAGTTGACTGTAATATCCGGAGAAAATTATCTAAATAAATTTTGTTAAATTTAGTTTTAATTTTATCTATGAATACGCACAAGCTTCTAAGTATAAACTTAATGCGATTAAAACAGCTATTAAATTATAGTTATAGCTATCCATACTGGTGGTAGATTTCTGCTGCTTGGAGACTGTTTAGATAAGTACCACCACAACATTTCTACCTGCTGCCTAACAGTAGTATGCAAACTTTACTTTGTTGCAGTTTGTAGGACGGTATAGTTAGTGTAATTACTGGAGTAACGAGACTCAACATCTTATTTATCAAGGCGATGAGCATAACGTGGTGTTGTTTATAGCATCCTATCAAGCGCCATGTCGTTAAGAGCAGGCGTATAACTTAACATCAGGTGATCGTCTCGCTCGTCGAAATACAAGTTATTGTGATGGCTTTTTATGAAAGAGGCAGCCTCATCCAAACTGCCTTTTAAACATTAACTCTTTCACAAGATTTAACTGTCGAAACTATGGAGAGATGTAGCGGAAACATTGTATCAGAACTGTTTGTTCTAGCACTGAATTAACTTGAAAAAACTCCACGAAATTGGTCACACTTACACCGAAAAATTAAAAGCATTTTTATTGTGAATCTCGAAAACTTGAAATTGCGGACATAAAAACAATGGCACAAGGCGAGATTAAATGTTTTCGCAACGAGCAAAGCGGAAATAATGTGCATACATTATTCCAGCTCAAGTAAGCAGTCCGCCGCTGCGCCGAGTCGACTGCTACAATTTACATAACTTATTTCACATACAATTATTTCGAATGTTATTAAATTAACTATGGGTAAGTCCTCTCTGATATTGATATACTTCTAGACTACTATCTATTAATACTAAAAAAGATACAAACCTTTTATTTTGCAAACCAACTGAGCGGAAACCTAAATGCAACAAAATATTACAACTGACCGATTATATTATTTCCATTATTTTATGATACTGGTGGTAAAAGACCATCTAGGTAGATACCACCGCAACAGTAGTATGCTAACATTACTGTGTTCTGGTTTGTAGGGCGCTGTAGATAGTGTAATTATTCACATAACGAAACATCTTAGAACTCAGACGAGCGAAATGTATTGCAGTATATACTTGTTTGTTAAGGGCAGGTGTATTCACTATGTATTGAACGTCCTGCTCTTCTCGTCGCTTAAATGAATAAAAAAAAATACCAAAAAGCACAAAGCAACAGTTTGGTGTGGTCACATATACAAAATCTTGCCTTTCTAGTAAGTTTCGATTTTCATGACAACTATTATTAGTCCCGTAGAATTATTTTTAACTACATTTACTAACTGTTTTGTTAAACTGGCTACAAATGCTATCCTTACATATATACTTTGTTAGTTAATTAAATTAATTGTTATTTTACAGTTTTATTTGGTTAAAAATATGATTACTCATTGTAATATCGCTGATACAACGATTCCATTAATTATAAAGTGTGAAGGGGAAGCGTCGAAATTTTTGTTATGGCGTAAAAGCTTTTAACATTTCCGTTGGTAAAAGTATTTGCGTCAATGCAATTCGGTACAATGTATTGTGAATGTAAAGTACTATTAATGAGCTTTAATTATTGTGTTTAAATCCATATCTTGTTGCGAAACATCTGCTCTTGAATAAATTAATGTTCAACGTTGAAATTAATCACAAGGTATAATGCGTTTAATACATTTATTTATTCTTAACGTACTAACTTAAGCTAAGGGTACAGAAGCTGGACTTAACGCCACAGAGGCATTTTCTGCCAGTCAAACCAGGGCAAGAAGTGAATTTTGCATGTATGTGCTAAAATTTTTATTAATGAACCAATTATAAACATGTACATCATTATACAAGCGATACATATACACGTAAAAAATACTTATGTATATATATAAATATAATAATTATTATAACATTATTTGTATGTAATTACAAAGAGATAATTACTATGAACTTTTATAACTATTTAATCAATAAATTTTAAGATCGGAAGTAGGTTTTGTATTGTGTGTACTATATCTTCATTATTGATGTACTTAGGATGACAAGACACAATCTTTAGCTCGTAGGGAAATTCCTTCTTAAGCCGAAAATTATAATAACAGTGTAATACCGTAACTTTGTAGTTAATAAGTAAAATACTAGTTTATTATATTATGGTGTTATAAAGGATTTTTTTTGAAAGATATCCTTACGTTTTAAAAGGAAAACCTGTAGAAAATAAACCATTGTAAAGACAATGGTATAGTGTTTTTATATTATTAACGATATATAGCGATAACACACAGAATAAATCTTTTACTTTATATTTATACTTAAAAGTAGTATTAGTTATAATCATATATTAACCATATAATACATATATTAACACACCGATGCCAGCATAACGCATATTTACTTGACAGCGTGTAATTGTATCCTGCGAGCTAGCATCGTTGAGTCCCATTTATCTGAGAGCTCACGCAGGATGGTGCTGGAGGATGTCTCGCACACGCTTAAGTAAAGAGGGGCGGCGTTTACGAACATGGCGGAAACGCTGCAATAACGCGGCAACCCCTCCAGCACCCTGAACGCGTTATTATATCGCATGACCAGGTCGCTGGATGCCTTCCGCGTACAGTTAACACATAACCCGCATGCATAAAACGATTGGCGATATGCTTTAAAAAGAGTCGACTTAACTCGTTCAGTACATTTGTGAAAGTCAAGACACATAAGTGCATTATATGAAAGTCCTGCTCTTTTAACAAAGAAGCAAATAATACCCTTGATCTATGTTACAAAAAAAACTTCAAGTTGTTTCGGAACTTACATACAGATGAACTCGCATTCAATTTGTAAGGAGTTTATTAACAAGCTTAGTAGCGATACAACAAAAATATGAAAACAGACTCAATTACACGAACGGACCATCCCTTTATTAGTGATTGTAGTGAAATTAAACTAGGACTTACTAATAATAGGTCTCCGTTGCCGATCGTTTAGGTAGGTACCACCGCAGTACCTATCTCTGCCGTAAAACAGTACTGTGCAAATATTAGTGTTCCGGTTTGAACGGCGCTCAAGCTAGTGTAACTAACTGCGGTAATATCAACAACATGTATCAGGCGATGAGCACAATGTGGTACAGTGCATACCATCTTAACTAGCGCCACGTTGTTATGAGCGGGCGTATCGCTTCCTTCAAGTGAACGTCCCGCTCGTCTCGTCACTTAATAACATAAAAAAAATTAATATGTCGCATAGTTCATTTACAAGTTTTTAATATATTTTATAAAAATGTGAAAGGAAATAAGAATAAGCAAACATTTCCGTTTTCTCCGTAGTGTTGGGGTTTCTTTTTTGTTTTAATCCTAGATGAATCTGTTGAGCTTCAAACAAAAGAAAACGGAATGTGTTACGGGCTGTGAATTTTAGCTCTTCTCTGACATGTAATTTCGGATTTTGTCAAGAGGGTAGCAGGAAATGTTATGATAATACGCAATATTACGTGATAATAATGAAAAATACTAATATTAAACTCGCAAGTGGAAACTTTTTCTCCTTACCTTGTCTTCTGTACTAACAATTTAGGTACATATGCATATGGCTATTTACTTATAAAAGGTCTCTATTACTGGAGACCGCCTGGGTAGATACCATTTCAGCTCCTGTTTCCGCTGATGAAAAGTCTTCATCATCATCAGCCGATAGACGTCCACTACTGGACATGGGCCTACCTCAAAGATCTCCAGATCGATCGTTCCCGCGTTGCTCGCATCCAGTGGATTCTTATCAGATCGTCGGTCCACCTTGTGGGAGTCCTTCCAACACTACGTCTACCGGTACGCAGGCACCACTCAAGGACCTTACTGTCCATCCGCCGTAGGATCTTCGAGCAGTGTGCCCTGCCCACTGCGACTTAAGTCTAGCAATCTTTTGAGCTGTCGTTAACCTTAGTTCTTCGGCGGATCTCCGCATTTCTGATTCGATCGCGTTGAGAAACTCCGAGCATAGCCCTCTCCATTGTCCTTTGGGTGACTTTCAGCTCTTTTATAAGGCCGATAGTAAAGGGCCACGTCTCAGATGAGTATGTCAACATTGGCCACACAGACGAGTTGAAGACTTTTGTCTTCAGACACGGTTTCATCTGAAACTAATGCTGTGGAATATTACTGACTTTCGTCTGGAAGGGTGTTGTAGCTAGAGAAATTATTGGGGTAACGAGACTTATTGTTTTAAGGCGCGAGTGCAATTTGATGCAGTGTATGTTATCCTATTTAGAGTCATGTTATTATGCAGATTCAAATAGGAACATTAGCGTATATTGATAGAAATAGGAGCTCCGGGGGTAGCTAGACGGTCTCCGGCAACAAAGACCTACCATCAGTAAATTGGCAATTGACCATCAACTAGGTTATAAGCATAATCAGCCCTGTAGTCTCGGCTAGTAAGAATAGATCTAAGCCCTGCGTATCGTAGAAGGTGACTGAAAGGGTCGAGGAGTTTCGCGGGCCTTGGGGGAGTGATCTTATCGATCAACAAGCGAATTTGTGTGGAACAGAAGACAGCGGATTTGGCCCTTGCTGATATACGTGCTGACACAAAGTATAGATGGCCACCGGTGCGTTCTATAAGAGATCCCGGAACCTCTCCGAATACACTGATGCAGAGCACCGAGGAGGTTTTAATGAGTAATGATCTTACATAACCTTAATTTCCCTCCTCCAAAAGTAGGGTATATTTCAAAGATTTCATCCCGAAACCAAAAAAAAATTATAGGGGTCATATACAAAATTAATTATATTCTTCATAATTATCTGAATATAATATTTAATACAGTCCCACATATCTAAAACATGTGTTTCTAAACATTTCCAACGTTTCAGTAGTGTAATACATAATGTCGCTATGTTACGTAGATTTCTTACACGAAAGGAAATACAACCTGAAATGTCGTACGTTCCTAACATCAAGTACATTTTGTATTCAGCTTCCGTCTGAATGTCTAAATTTAATTTTACTTCACGAGTACTTTTGACAGTGCTATGATATTTGAATATGATTGCTTAGAAATGAGCATTACGCGATGATTTGAGATAGAGAAGATTTAAATAACAAAATGAGTTGTGATCTTTTTAATGTTTGGTAGCGTATTTTCTTATCTCTCTTCTTGCGTTTTTTTTAATATGACTACTTCGTTTTTTAATATAACAATAAAAATAAGTTAAGCAGTTTAAAGTATATCGTTGAAATGTTATTTTCTGAAAGACTTCTATCTGAATTATAGAAACAATGAAGAGCTATGAAATACCAATATAATTATTGCAATGTACTTTCTTTTTTATTCACCAAAGCGATGAGAGGAGCGTGATGTTTATCTGGTAGTAAGTCATACACCTGATTATTATAATTTAGCGATAGTTAGGATGGTAACACATGCACCCGTCACCTTGAGATATGGGACGTTAAGTTTCGTTACCCCAATATTTTAAGTACTTACCAGTCTCTTCAATTTGGAACACAGTAATATTTACACACTACTGTTTGGCAGTACTAAATGGGAGCTGGGGTAGTACCTACCTAGATAGTCTCCAGCAGCAGAGACCCACCGCCAGTGACCAGCATAAGGGTGGTACTATGTAAGTCTTTTCTAGATTCTAGAAGCGGGTAATTTCTTATAGTTTAAGTAGTAACAAATCTCTGGATATTATATGACATCCATTAAATATGATGTTAGAATAGTTTTATATGTAAGAATAACGATCGTAGTTATTATAATTATTATTAACAGCAAGTGTAGCTTAAGATAAACAATTTTTTATATATTCTTTTTTAAATTTAAATTTGATCCTGTGTTTGTATAGATTGTTTTGTATTAATCTCAGAAATAATGATTATGTAGATAGCTTTTCGTTCTCTATGGCTATCAATTTACTAAGTAATCTTTTGAGCCGTCTACGGATCGCCTACGAGATTCACTACGCCGTAGAGGAATAATTTTTCAATTAAGCTGAAGTAAATAAACGTCACAGCGTACCGGGACATACGTAATTATTTTCGTTGAAATAATTATGTAAATTGGTACAGACAACTCGTTGCAGTGAGCCCGTAATAATGTATGCATCGCTTCGTGCAACACTATAAGCTTAACCCCCGAACATCCCCATTTAAATTTTATCTCCACACAAAAGATTGTGTTAATGGAAATTTTAGGAGACGAAAGTTCTCACATCGGCGCTTTATATTTTCACACCTTTTTTAATGATAACTTTACAACTTTAAGATTTTACAAAGTGGGTGGTCTCTGTTGCCGCAGACCGTCTAGGTAGGTACCACCGCAGAACCTATTTCTCCAGCCAAACTAAAGTGTGAAAACTTTGATGTGTTTCAGTTTGAAGAGCGTGTAATACGGTGCAGTATATATCCTCTTAACTGGCGCCACATTGTTATGGGCGGAAGTATCAGTTACTATCAGCAGAACGACCTGCTCGTCTCGTCGCTTAATTGAATAAAAAAAAATGCCGGCAAAAAAAAATTAAAAAAACCTTACTTTGTATAATAAAAAAAAATATATTTTTTGTTGGAATGAGTAATTAAATATTGGAGTCAAACTTTGCTGTAAATGTCGTAAAGTATCATGGCGTATCATACCAGGGATATCCCTGGTATATATATTCTATGGCAATGGTTATTTCTTTAATGGATATACTGGATAAGAATTAAATCCCAGCTTGAATGGATCGTCATCATCATCAGCCACTACTGGAAATATCCATACCAAAAATCTCCACATCGATCGGTCCAGCGTTGTTCGCATCCGGTGGATTCTCGCGATTTTCACTAGATCGTCGGTCCACCACAAACTTCTATATTTGCTATGAAAAAGTTATACATAAAGATTACTAATTATTTAGTATTGAACTATTTTCTATGACATCCTACCGACTGCATTATGTATGGCTAGCTTTTTGACAACTCCTATAGGGATGAAATTCTTGCTCTGTTTCTCTTAACATGAGTGGGGTTGATAGTTGATATTCTAATATCAGATTGATTCTGAAGAAGCTGTAAAATTCACAACAGAAAAGGTTAACAGTACCGAACATGAATATAATCAGTAACAAATTTCATATCCTCGAGCCTTGAGTCGAAAAGGATAAAAGTCAGATAAACAATTTGAAGGAAATTTACTCTGTTATAGAAAATACTTTGTTTTCATGTTAGAAACATCGTGTAACTTTCATAACGAAACCTTTCATATAACAATTCGCTTTGTATAATAAATTCCTTAGTTATTCACGGACGGTGGTTAGTTGCGGGTTTTCTTTCTTTTTACTTGAAATGACAGTTAATTTAAGTTTCCTATTGTGTAATGGAAACAAACGGCGAATGAAAAATACGGAAAAAATCCCTCGTAATGGTGAAAAGGTACGCGATGCCTTTTACGATAAGACTTGAACAATACCGGTTTTATTTAGTACTTTAAAAATATTTTCAAATAAATATTATGTTGTGTAAGTTTTTTAAATAACATATTTATGAAAGCAATAAAAGAACCTGCTTTATTTTTCAAGTGAAGATGGTTAAATTTGTGAGTTAATTCCAAAGTGTGCTAAAGTAATATTCAAAACATTATTGAGTATCTTCGAACCGGAAAACGTTTCATCATACACGGAAACGTATATACAGTAAGTTATTTCCGGCTTGAAAGACATCAAAGACAAAATCTCCTGGATGCAACACAGCTTAGTTCCTAAATGAAACGTATAATTTAACTATATTACTCGGACTAGATATAGAGAAATGCGATATATTTTTATGTATGTAGGTTATATTAGTGTAGCCGGAGGTAGGACGAGATGGCGAAACATCATGGAGACAAGTGACAGGTGGAGGTAGTCACAACTCTCAGACATGAGGAATACGACTAGATGAACACGTACAGTATAGAATAGAATAGTCAATCAATCAGAATTACAAAACTACCTGAGTAAAGTTTGCGAAGAAAGCTCTTCTAAAGTTTTTCTACTTTAACGAGGAATCAGAGATGTGGGCAATTAATCAGAGTTACCAGCTCTCTCTAACAGTAACTGCCCAAAACAATATGGCGCTAGTTATATTTGATATTATTTACGCGATAGATTAGATATTTAATGTTAATGATGATTACTAAATATACTTTAACTATTAGTTGTTGCCAGATAATATATCTCACATTATTGTAAATTTTTTTATTCTACAAAGCGACGATATGAGGACGACGTTCACTTGATGGTAAATGATACGCCCGCTTATAACAATATTGAGCTAATTAGGATAATATAATATATTAATAATTACACCATATTGCGCTCGTCGTCTGAGATATGAGATGTTGAGTATTGTTACCCCAGTAATTATACTAACAACCTCTTCAAACTGGAACACAGTAATGTTAGCATATTACTGTTTGGCGGTAGAAATAGGCGTTGCGGTAGTGCCTAGACGGTCACCATGAGGATCGATAGAGACCTACTAGTAAATAAGATTATTATCATTTTTGCCTCCAGTCTCACAGTATAGCAAAGATGTTTTTTTTCAATTTCTAGGTCTTCTCATAAAATAATTAATAATTAATATATAAAGTATTAATAAATAATAATACTGTTACGCCATTAAGTTATTTACGACACAATATAGTTTGTTTTGTTCATTAATTATTTTGTTTATTGTAGTGTATATAATTAAGATCACAGTATCTAATTAATTCCATGAAGTAAGATAAAATTTTATTTTTTCTTATTTATAAACTAAACTAGTTTACTTCTTTTATTTAATTAAACGACGAGACGGACGTGATGTTCACGTAATGGTAAGTGATACGCCTGCCTATGAACAACGTGGCGCTAGTCAGCATAATATACACAGCATCACATTATGCTTGTCGCCTTCAGACATAAAATGTTAAGTCTCGTTATTTTAGCAATTACACTAGCTAGAGCGCCCTTCAAACCAGAACACACTAACATCTGGAGGCAGAGATATGAGCTGCTGTGTCTACCTAGACGGTATCCGACAAGATCTACTATCAGTTTAAGATGTAGTCTGTTACTGACTACAGCTTTTTGTGGAATTTGAATGAATTGCCTTCGTCCTGAATTTCCTGATCTTTACCAAGATTTATGTGTCAACCTAGATTAATTACGTTTACTTAGAATTCATCACAAATATTACTTTGACTTACAATGGAGGCGATGCAAATAGGAATGTATAAACATTGAATGTTAAACATAACAGGGAAACTTTAAGCTGCACTTTGCATTGCTAACTTTTTAGAGGCTTTGTGCTGTAACTCGATTGTTATGTAAAACTCTTCGCGGAGGAGTACATTTTTAATTTGTTAATAAATGTTTAAGTTGTAATTAATAGAGAAGTTCTATTATGTTATATATGGAAATAATAACGAAATAAAAATATATTTTTTTTATTTTTACATATATTGTTATAAGCTTAAAAGCTTTCATGTCGTCATAACGTTCTATGGTTATACGTAAGTTTAATACAGTATTTAAGATGTTATGTATTAAGTTATTTTAATCAGTGAAATCTAATCTACAGAAAATCTTTCAAAATTATATACTTGAAAAAGGCTAGTTACATCTTAACCTGATAATGTATTACGATATCTGTTATCATTGGTCTAAGATTAAATGATAATTATAAAGTATAATTGTCGTTAGTTACCATTTTAATTAACTTGACTTTTGGTGATAAGTTATGGGATAAGAAATTTATAAGGTACCATAGAGAAATGGTTAAGTACTTGTCTTTGCAAGATGGGGGACTCTGATTCGATTTATGCCCTTCGTGGTGTGGTGGAAAGTATTTTTTGGAACCAACCTAGTAAGTTATTGTACCACTCCCCAATTGTCATTCTGTCGAAATAAAATTACACAGCCTTATTCTTAACGAGTGCGCTCTAATCTATTTCTTTATCAACATTTACATCATGATAGTCTCTTCTAGGTAGAAAAGCATCTGAGTGTATCATGAGAGTATATACAATATAATGTGACAGAGATGATCATACGCAGTTTGATACAAAATACACAATGCAGGCTGTTCTGAAACAAAAGCTTATAGGAAGTTCCGCTATGGATACAAGCGCTCATGAAAAATTTCCGAAACAATACAAACACCCACGCTTCCGTTTCTTTTGTTTGTGGGATTTTATTTCTTCCTTCTGTTTGTCAGTAACTTTACTTGTGATTATTTCTGGCTTGTTTTCTACGAGATGAGTTCATCGAGTAGTTACTCGGTATTTATCTCGAATTTATAATCTAAATATGATGCGGTCAATCTTTTAGTTCTAACTTATTCATGATTCAGTATTCAGATGTGAGAGCTGAACAAGATCGTCTTTTAAACCAGAATAAAGTAATGTTTGTCGGAAAAATAGGAGCTGAAATGATACCTACCTAGACGATCTCCGGCAACAGATATCTAGTACCAGTTCATACTCCAGTTATTACCCTGTAAATCCTTTACCTGCTGCAGCATCAAACGTGAACCTAGTTATGCATATTATTAATTGGTACCAGAGTCTAAGGTAAGAGACCTAGTAACCTACCCAGTAAAAGACAGCTTTAGTTGATGGTAATACATTCTGTGTTCATCATCAGCTAATAAACATCCACTGCTGGACGTAATCCACTCCCAAAGATCTTCTCATTGGTCCTGAGTTGCTCGCATTCAGTGGGTTCCCGCGATTGTCATCAGATCATCGGTCCACCTTGTCAGAGGCCTTCCAGTGCTACGTCTACCGGTACGCGGGTGCCACTCGAGGACCTTACTGCCCCTTCGGCCGTCGGTCCTTCGATCAATGTGCCCTGCCCACTGCCATTCCGTGACACCATCAACTAATTGAGAATAGCTATATTGTATTCACGCGATGATCTTAATATGATGTTCTTATGTAAGCAGACACATTAAAAACTTTTTATACATACTCGTTAAGTTGGTAATATTTAACTTGTAAACTTTGTTAGCGCCTTTTAATTGTACGTAGCGTTGTGTGCGAACACTAGTTGAATAATTAACAACATTACACTACATTTGTTCACTTCATTACTGCGGCATGATTTCATTAAACCTTCCAATTACGCGAAGCGCGGACTCGCTCAATCACGAAGCTGCGGTTCACATAAAGAGCGATGGCATCATACCACTTCTTTGTGACTCTCATTACATCCGCACGGAACTTGTATTTTATTATTATATTATATATAGGAGATAACCACAGATTCATTGATTCATCCCGTGATCTCCTAAACTATAAGACGTAAAGATTCAAAATTTAGTTGAGATATTTCTTCTGCCATTTAGAGGTCAGCTAAGTAACTGTGGATTGGTCTCAATTGCCAGAGATCGGCCAACTAGGTAAATATATCTCGCAACAAACAATAGTGTGTAAACATTACTGTGTTGCAGTTTGATGGGTATTGTAGCTAATGAAATTACTGGAGTAATAAGACCCAACAAGTCTCAAATCGACAAGCCCAATACGGTGCTATATACATTATCCTGACTAGTGCCACGTTATTGTTATCATCAGGTAGATGTCCTGCGCGTCTTGTCGCTTTCGTTAAATAAAAAAAGCTAAGAACGATTTTTACAAGATTCCATTTTCGGGTATATTGATAAAGGTAAGGGGCACGCGGGGTGGTGGATTGTTGTCACGAGGGAATATTTCTGATAAATTTCAAGACTAAATTTATCTTACAGCCAGCACAGCGGGAGGGAGTTGCTAATTAATATATAATTGGTATAATCCTATTATTTTCTACATATGATCAAATTCTGTAAATTCTACTTTTATATTCGACCTAACAACAATTTTGTTAATAACTCTTGACGTCTGCCTAAACAATATAGTAATATTTATCTTGATATTCACACCACCATATAAAACTTATCGCCTTAATATGAAATGTCTCTCTACCATTCTAATTTTACTAGTTGCAACCTCTTTCAAACTGGCACACAGTAATGTTTTCAATTTACTGGGTCTCTGGTATCAGAGTCGAGTAAATCATCATCGATATTAAGGGAGCCCAATGCTACGCAGTGAGCCGGCGGCGGCGAAGAGCCGGCCTAAGCCCTCGCCATCTGAATATGTCTTACTCGAGTTGTCATATATGGCTCATAATGACTCGCACCAATCCGCATTGGGCCAGCGTGGTAGGTAATGACCTAAATTCCCTCGAATGAACCTCTCCTAACGACGGCTCTCTGGTTGGCGATGCGGGCAGCGAAGGACCGGTCGACGTGAGGATCTTTTGGGGAGGCCTATGTCCAGCAGTGGACATCAATCGGCTGGCGATGATGTATATTTTATTTTAGTAAATATATTTCTAAATGTCGAAGGTATAGTTATTAAATTAGCCTTAGAATTATTGTATAAGTTTATAGTAAAGTTTAGGAACATAGCAAATCTAAATGGTGGAAATCTTTGTATAAAGCTAGTCCATAATGACTACTAAAGTAAACTTAATATTAACTTCAATTAAAAAGAATTAAACATTTATTTGTACCCGAATAAAGTTTATAACGAATTTATGTTCAAAAACAAACTGCTTTAACTCGAAAGCTTTTAAAAGTTCCTTTGCGGATGTTGACAGAAACTTTTCAGTATTGAAAAACATTCCTACTGAGATTGTGATCCGCTTTGTTTTTGTGTCTTTTTGTATATCAACTGTATGTTATCGATGTTTTTCAACTATTGCTAATCATTTGAAAATAAACTATTTTTCATTATGAAGTAATTTCAAAATACATTATTTACTACTTTATATAATAACTATGTTAATTAGTAACTAACTAATAAGTAATTTAGAATACTATGTTTAACAAATTGTGATCGGAATATGGATTAGATTTAAACTTTAAAAATAACTGCTGATCATATACCATCCAGGTATCATTTCTGCTATTAACAGTAATATGTAAATATTACTGCATTCCAGTTAAAAGGGCTGTGCAGTAGTAATTACTGGGGTAGAGAGACTTAACTCTAGTGTCTTATGGCGATGTTCAATAAGAAGCAGTGATTATCATATTAAATAGCGCCACGTTTGTAATGGTTCTGCGTTTCACTTATAATCAGGTGATAGTCGTGCAGAGTCTCCATCATATAAAAAAAGCTTAATAATCGTTAAGCCCTGGTAGGATTATAGCATGAAATAATAAGCGCTTGGTGTATGCCTTGGTCTTGTAATATATTACCATCGTTTTTTATTACGAGGATGACCTGATGGTAATACACCTGCCCAAAGCAACATGTGGTTAGTTTGGATGATATACACTGCACTACATTTTGCTTCTCCAGTCCTGTCCAGAATAGCTATCATCCAAATGGCGCAAGACAGAAATGTCTGGAAAGAAATGGTGGCCAGGGCAACGCACAAGTCACGTCCCTCAGTCATGAGGACAAAGAAGAAGAAGACATTTAGGTTGTCACCTTAAGACATAAGATGTTAAGTCTAGTTATTCCATTAGCTACAACTTCCTTTCAACTGGAACACGGTAATATTTGCACACTACTGTATACTATTTCCCCGCATCACTGTATTTCTTAATTCTTACTTAACTTATTTCACGTTTATTTAAGGTTACGTATACGTTTCGATTGTTCCTGCAGTAAATCGGCAGGAATGGTTATCATCAGGCTTAGAAATTTGGAGCAATATGTGATGATAATGTTACAAGTATTAGAGGGAAAGTCCATTCGACAGTTAACTTTTGTAAGTCCCTTGTGTGTAAAGTGGTGACCAGGTATATTTTAGAACTGGGACTATAAAATGGAGAGAATGTTCGTCTCTACATATGTTTATTAAAAACTCATATAAACCAGCTTTCTTCATCATCATCAGCCGATAGACATAAAGGTAGTCATTTGCAGGAATTTTTATATACAGCAAAATGATTACATTATATTGAAGTACCTGTTCCTCGTCCACTTCGCTTGCCGTAACACCCCTGTTATACCTTTTGGGGGTAATATTTCGTAAATATTTCCTACCAAATTTCAAGTCTCTAAGCCTTATGGTTACAGAGATATCGTGATGAGTTTCTACTTAGGTGAAAATTTTATATATACAGATGATTATAAATTTGTCGTTTGGACCGTTGCAGATAAATCAAAGTAGTTTTGTGTAAGCAATGATTGTGTTAATTTTTTTTTACAATCAGAACTATGGAGTTCATGGACGCAGTAATAATGGGTTATAATGTCCAGTGCTCGTGTTAAAGAACCCCAATAAATATTTATGTAAGAGCATTTACGGTGTCGGTGCCCTCGTATAAAAATCTTTGATGTTAAGCCCGCCGTCTATACGTATACACGAAAAGATAAAACTATTTTTATACTATACCTTAGACCTGAAATTGAAATTGGGTTATATGGTAAAATTAAACGGTTTCCGAAGGTATACGTCATATTTATTACATAACCTTCTCCCTGGGGTCGTTACTTCATATCTTAGGTTCATGCTCAGTGCAAGGGTTGCCGTCTGGAGCGAATGATCTGCTTTCACCGGTACCTGTTCAACTTCTCTTTTACGACTGTGTAAAATTTAGATGACGAATGAATCTTTAACCTGATCGGTTCATCTGGCTGGTGAATGACCGGATGAACTTTTGTCTTCAGTATTACCAACGACAATCTGTTGTTTTCAGACGATCGTCGCTACATATATTAATGTATAAAATACATATAAATCAGTAGTGTAGTAGTGTAAAGCAATCACCTAATTATAACTTGCAGAATTGGATAACGTATAATAGAAGACTTGTGTGTTACAGTAATGGCTGTGCGTGTGTTGTGTCTTCCATTCTTGAGGTTCTTCCGTGAGTTGATGAATGAATGTTAGAATGTACGGCGAACGAATGAACAATGCAGATGTCGCGTCACTCCGCATGGACGGCGTCCTTATTTCCGAATACCACCAACCTGCATTGGGGAATAGCCCCAATCCTCACATATGAATTCCTACTCGATGTATATGAGAATCTTTGGGTGACGCCTATGTCCAGCTGTGGACGTCTATCGGATGATGATGATGAGATAAATCTTAAGAGAAAATTAGCAACTATTCATCTTGATGATCACCAAAAATAGGTTCATCATTATCAGCCGATAGACGTCCACTGCTGGAAATAGGCCTCCCTCAAAGATCTCCACATCGATCGATCCTGTGCTGCCCGCATCCGGCTACTTCTCGAAACCTTCACTAGATCGCCGGACCACCTGTGCGGGTGCCTGCCAACACTACATGTTCCGGTGCATGGTCGCCATTCGACGACCCTAGTGCCTCATCGGTTGTCAGTCCAAAAAATAGGTTAATGATATAAATTTATAATGTCTTACCTTATACAGTTGTTCTTATTTAAATAACCCTGACTTCGTAAATTCATCATGATATATGTTATTGAACATGCACCTCTAGATGAAGGAATCCTAGCTATACTTATCATGTTTTGTCTCCAGGCTGACTAGTTCAATATCATGGTAATGTACACAGGGAAAACTGCTCCTCATTCCCAGGAATCATTGCCACCTTTGTCGCCTGTTACAACGAGCCAGGGTGGATGGACGGAGGGTATATAATATCTCATCTTCCAAGCGGCGCTTATAACAAACGATCTCTGTAGTACATAATAATTTTACTTACTACCTTAATTTAAAATATATTTGTAGTAGTATTACAATTTAGAAGTCTATAACTATTATCATGTTCCAGAATAAAAAGCTAATGGAATTACTAGGGTAATATTTTTTTATTCAGTTACGGGATGAGACGAGCCATACTTTCACTGGATGATAAGTGATATGCCTGTCCATAACAACGTGGCAGTAGTATGGATGATATATACAGCACCACATGGCGCTCGACGCCTGAGACGTAAGATTTTGAGGCTTATTACCCCAGTAATTACACTAGCAACAGCACCCTTCAACCAGAACATAGCAAAGTTTGCACACTACTCTTTAAAATAGGCGCTGCGGTGGCTATCTATTATATATAAGTTTGTTTCCGGGGGTTGTATATATGATTGCATAATGGTTACTACCACAGAGTTGTATTCAGGGGTATAGTTTACCATCGACCTATGATTATAGGAACACGTAATGTACATTAGTCTTTCTTAACTAACAGCGGACTATAGCAGACTGGTAATGATGGTTACTCTGTTTCTTAAGTTTTTAAATTAGATACATACCGGAAGAAGAAATCGCGTCAGTGTGAATAAGTAGATGTAAATTTTTTATTCATTTATTCAATTGCGCCGAGGTAATGTAATGTAAGGACAGTCCCGGGCGCGACAATCGTAGCTCGCAGCTCCTAATTTACATATCAATTTATATATAACAGTAATTTCTTTCTCAGTACAAATCTCTACCGCCAAACGTAGTATGCAAACGTTACTGCATTCCAGTTTGAACGGCGTTGTGGCCAGTGAAATTACTGAAGTACTGACTTAACATCTTATGTCTTAAGGCTATGAGTACTATGTTGCGAGGTGTGTATCATCCTAACGCCACGTTGTTTTTTTTTTATAGGAAGGGTGAGTAAACGAGCGAAAAATTCACCTGGTGGATTGTGGTCACTGGCCCTCATGTCGTAATTAACTCGATCGTTGTGAACTTATAGTTAGATAACTTATTAAAAAAATATAAATTTTTTGTATGGCTGTAGTAAAGTAGTTTATATAAATAAATTTGTTAAATGTATAGATCGTTTAACTAATTTAACCCAAGTTAAGTTATTGCTATGTTTTCTTTGTTAATGGTATTTTTTAAAACCACTGTTCTATGACTTTAAGAAAGTATATATATGGGTGGTTCTTGGTGCTACCAGCTACCGTAAAATTAATGTCACCATATTTTATTATGTTATTCTGTCATCTTCATCATCAGTTAATAGACGTACACTGTTGGACATAGGCCTCCCTTAAAGATCTTCACATCGATCACAGTTGCCAGTCTCCGGTACCGCCAGGTACATTGTTTGTAGGGGTTCATAGAGAGGGATTTGGGCCATTTCCCACCACGCTGGCCCAATGCGGTTTGGCAGGAGCCAGGGCCTCGTTTGTTGATTAACAGGGTGCACCACGAGCAGGTGAGGTTGGCTTGGATCCTATAAGTTGTTGTGCGGGAGCCCTTACACCCCTTCTGTATTTTTGTATTCAACTCTATCTTAACATGATATTTAAAGTAAGACTAATAATTTAAATAAATTTCCTGTGCAGATATTCATTCTGTAATAATCAAATTATTTCCGTGCTTCAAAATTGTCTTTCATATGGATTTTTAAGATAATCCCATAGGATATATACGTCTTCATCTTGTAACAGGTTTTATATACTCTACTTTATAATTCTCTATGATAATTAAAGTTTTGCATAGAGAAAGTAACTCGGTACGAATGAATAAATACTGTTATAGGGTTGAAACCCATTATTAAAATACTTTGTGATATGAGAAACAATGGGACGATTTAAGATGTTAATGCAAAGCCTAAACTGCTTAAAAAAGTAATCATACTTTTATTCTTCTTCATCTTCTTCCTCCTGCACTTTTCCCAGCTATGTGGGGTCAGCACAGTATTTACTTCTCTTCCATGTTTCTCTATCAGCGTCATATCTGAATTCACACTCTTCTTACACATGTCATCTTTGACATAGTCCCTCCACACATTCTTCGGTCTTCCTCTGCCCTTATAACCATCGACGTTCATTCTCATTACTTTCTTTGTTATATGTCCCTCATCCCTTTGAATATCATGCCCATACTACGCTAACCTCTTACTCCTCAATTTATCTGTCATACTTTTATTGTATATTGAAAATTACTCTATCTTCTATCAGATAAATGAATAAAGCGTGCTGAGGATATTATTCTTAGGCTATGTTTTTTTTTTATTATTTTAAAATCTTAATTTTTGGTTTTATATGAAAATGCTGGACTTAAACAAACGTAGAGTGAATTAGTAAAAGTATTTAATCATTACTTTCCTCCATATCAATGGGCTGAATGTTGAACCTGGAAGACCGTTGCGGCTGAACCTCTTCTGGTTCGTCGACATCGGGGATTCGGTAACCCATTAAAGCTGCCCCGTAGTTGCCCATTCCCGTGTCGAAGAAAGCAATCTGAAATCCAATTATTTCTTCTTACCGTTTTCTTTTGGTTAAAATTTAAGATCGTGTCTCAGGCGACGGATGGTTTATATCAGTAAAACGTAAAGTTTCTTTATATATATAATATATGAGTTTAATCGCTTAAAAAGCTTTACACGGACTCCATTGATAGTATTAAATAATAGTGATCATGTAAGGGTCGTTACAAACCCCTCTTCGACCTTAAAGAAGACGCCTAACTACAGCAGTCCATATCGTAACTACAACTCCTGTTACTTATGCCTACAATTTAAATATTAATAAGTATGTTAAGTTAAAAATTGTTGACTCAAACGTTATGTATAAGTTAATTTGTATGTTTACAATGATTTTTTTTTGTCTCACGATGCACTGTGCTGCTCATCCATCGCCATGTTATCTACGTTTCTATTACTAGTCATCTCTTTCTTTATTTATAACTACAGAGCGAACTCGTTTCCATAGCTCAATGAAGTCCTGAGTATTTTTATCGAATTGCCTAGTTTACTTTTGAAGAATTACTTATATTATTTTGATGAAAAAAAGGTATTTTTTTATTACGCAATATACTATAAAAACCTCCACAAATAAATAATATTATCCTTAACTTTAAACCTAATAATGTAATGCTTCAAACTAACGTTAAATGAAATAAACGAAATTTCAAGTTCTTCTACTCTTTGTTTAAAATAATCAGTATTTTAATATCAAGGAACTTTAAGTTACCTCGTTGTTGATTAGGTAACGTATGTAGTAAATTTCATTGTACTTGACAAAGCCGAGATTCTGGGCTATGACTTGACCGCGGGTACTTGTTACGATACCCGCTATGGCTGGCACGCCGGCGCTTGAAGCGAGAGCTATTGCCGCTTTAAGCATATCTGTTGAAATACCTTAAAAATCGTGAAAAGCTAAGTTGAGTACAAAGCACATTATAATTTTTAAGTTTTCTATAATATTTTTTATCATCTACATGTATTGCATTATTGGAAACATTATTTCATATTATATAACAAAGCAAAGAAATAATCAGTACTTTACTAATATGGTGTCAGTTAAAATGGTCTAGAATCGTAACAGCCAATTTAGGTCCCCACTGTTGGGGCACAGGCCTACACTCAATATGAGGGCGATGGGGCTATGGTCACCAGGCGGGCCCAATGCGGAATGGTGACTTCACACACACTAGAATAAATTCTAATTCATGTGCAGGTTTCCTCGCGATGTTTTCCTTCACCGTTTATATCTTATTGTTGTAATTAAAGTTCACAAATGTGCATAACTTTAATATTAAAGTTATCAGTACATGCCGAGATTCGATCCCGCGACCTTCGGAATGAAGATCGCGCGCTCTAACCATTAGGCTAGCGAGCTACTTCTTGACTTGAAAGCTATTTGATTACTTGTGATATATTACTAAGTTATTTCGTAGTTACATATAGTAATTAAAGTATATATACGATAAGTATATAGAAAGAGTGGAGATTTCAGCAATATTTCCAAATAACTTCTTGGACCAAATTCGCATATACAAGACGGTCACAAGATCTATCTTGATGTACGGTAGCAAAACGTGGACACTAACGCATAAAGAAGAGTGACTCTTGGATGCCGAGTGGAAAATCATGCGCAGGGTCTTCGGCCTATCTGAGAGATTAGACGATAAATGGTGAGTCCGACGCAATATTGAAATTGAGTGGCTGGGGAACCGAACATCATTCGAGAAGCCAAAGCCCACACACTTCGCTAGATGGGCCACTTACTAAGGATGGGAGACGATCGTAGCGTCAAGAAAGTGTTCCTCGGAACCCCAACTGGCTGCCGACTCATCACCCGGATCAGATATTGCTGGAGCTTGAAACAGTGGGCTTGCAAGAGGAACCGCGAGACAGATCACTGGCGCTCTCTTGTGTCGGAGGCCAAGACTCTGGGTGCTGCGCCAGAGGATTAAGTCTTCGAATAAATAAATTTTTTAGATGCTCTCCTTTGAATTAAGAGTTTACAGAGCAATGAAATAAGTAACAAATGATTTTCTTACCTCTATGTCGATAGCGGGTTTTTAAAGCCAGGATGTAAAACTTTAAGTAACGTCTAATATCCATTTTCTCGTACAAGTTAACGGGTTTCTCGATTTCGTTGTAGAAAGTCATAACGCGGGTATAAAGAGGGTTATGAGTGATTTTCACTCGACTAAATGTTCTTGAAAATGCATCTGAAAAGAAGTTTTTACTATCACCTCTGCTCAACCTTACACTGAAAGATATCTTAACTCAATAATTTTGACTTAAGTATAATTTTATAGTTTCTGATTTATTAAATAAGAGATATCATCTATTTTCATGTTACATATAAATATATTTCAGCTATCCAACGTGCTGTAAGATTAGCAATAAACAGCCCACTTAATGTTACAGCTGCTAGCACTGGGGGCACTTATCTACCATGGCTAAGCCTAGGTTGGCGAATGTCCATGATAGCTGTTGTTAGACCATATCGGTTTCTTTACGATGTTTTCCTTTAACAGAAGTTAAAACTTAGTGAGAATCGAAGCTGCCTCTTCTCGAGATAAATATAGTCTAAAAACTTAACTGTTACCGCGATGTTATAAAGAATATCAGTTTATGTCCTACATACTTTTCTCTTGTATCCTCATTAAAAGGACTCCGACTAACTGATTCGTTGCTTCTTTAACCGCCGCTATCGACATTTTGTCCTTCATCCATATGCGGACGTTGTGAACGAATTCATCGGTGCCTTCTTTGTCTTCTATAATTTTAACAGACCGGTATGTTACCTGTAAATATATATATGTATATGCTATATAATTTTATTATACAAATAGCTTAGTGCTTGACCACAGTCCTAATCGGTGTTAAGTAGTGATTTACTGTTGATAGATCTTTGTAGTTAGACAGCCTACGTAGGTACCATGATTTATTTTTTCCGAAAAACCGTGCAGGCGTTGTTGTGTTCCGGTTTGTAGTCCGTTCTAGCTAGTGAAATTGCTTGGGTAACGACGTAAAATATTTAATCTCAAAGCGGCGAGTACAACGTGCTCAGTGCATATTATCGTAACTAGCGTCACGTTGTCATGGGCAGATATATACCTTACCATCGGGTGAACGTTTCGCTTTTCCTATCGCTTCCATAAAAAATTGATGTGGTCTATGGTGGTAAAGTGCAGTAACTTATTAATTGTCAAATGATTCTTTTCTTGAATTAAGTTATTCCACTTCTATGCTGTTCTTATTAAATGAGTATTGTGGAGTTAGAATAGTAGATGTTCGAACCCAGACTAGATACTACCCTCATATTATGAATGTGATGCTATAGCATTATTCTTGTGTTCCGGCTGTCAATCTTGTGAGAGTCACAGTACTCGAGGCCAACAGGCTTCACCATAGACAGCATTATTATCACTTAAACAATATTAAATTGAGATAAAGTTAAAGCCTATAAAGAAGTTAAAATAATTATAAATTCGGCTTTACCTCATTACAAGTTTAGAAAAGATCTGTTGCTACTCTATTGCCAAAAGATCTCCGAACAGCGTAAGACCGATCGATATGGAGATCTTTGGGTGAGGCCTATGTCCAGCTGTGGACGTCTAACGGCCGATGATGATGATGAACTAGAACATAATTTAGGACTGGGTAATTAATCACCTCTTCGGTTAGATAATGTTTCTTCAATAATTTTATAGCTTCATCGTATCTAGTGTCTTGAAGGTCTTCGAAACGAATACCGCATGGAACTCTTCCCCATATCGACGGAGCCTTTATCCTTTCTTCTAACATCCTCATTTTGTCCAGCTCCGTCAATCCCTCAGGGTTTGTCATTATGATAATTAAAAATATATCTGTAAGATTTAATTATAACTTTAACGGTTGTAAGTCGTGATAATTCAGGCGGTCTTACACGCTATACGTCTCAAAGAGGCGAAGGGTTCAAAACCCACTGAGCTTGAGCTTCCGGTTAAAGGAAATATAGTGAGGAAACCGACATGTTCCAAGAACGGCAGCTTTGTAGGATGCGTGGCCACTTAGCCAGGGTGGACGATAAATAGCCTTGACTCTGTCTTTGTTAGAGAATGCTCTCAGCAGTAGAAATATCAGGTGAGCATTTTTATTATTAATGGTTGTAAAATGTTTTTTATTCCATATTACTTTGTTTCAACCAAAATTACAAAGATTTGCTACAAATAAATTATTTTCTACATACCCTGAAGAGAATTCTAAAACCTTGAATTTTCTTGAAACAAGATCTTATATACGGCTTAGATTTGCCGCTCGTTCACAAAATATACATTCAAATGTATGATCATAGTTTGTTAGTGTATATTTTCTAAAACAAGATTGTTAAATAACGTATGTAAGAAATATTCAAAAACGCGGTTTTAAAATAAATTTAATAGTTTTATATATGTTATATGTCAAATGATTTTGACAGTTATGTCGTTAGTACGATGTTGTCAACATGCACCGAGAAATATAAGAAGTGTTAAGTGTGGCATACATTTTGTATGTTTATATAAGCTGTATTAAAAAAAACAAATTATAAAACATTACATATAGGAGAATATTGAACTAATATCTTTTTTTCTTACAAGAAGCAACAAGACAAGCGCGACGTTTACTTAATGGTAAATAATACGCCTGCCCTCAACAACGTGGCGGTAGTTTGTATGATATACATTGTGCTCATCTCCTTGTGACAAAAGACGTTAAGTCTCATTACTCCGGTAATTTCACTGGCTACAACACCTTTCAAAATGGAAAACAGAAATGTTTGTATATTAGGTTGGGTAAAAAATCTTTTCGCATTATAGTATGTGTGAACTTGTAATAAAATCTCTTTGGCTATACTATTTGTATCCGGCTGGTTTTGGTATCATTGAAAGTTTAAATTTTGAAGAACTTAATTCCAAATTCAAATTAGGAAAATGTGAGATTTTCATTTGTTTTTCGTACTGTCAAGATGAGTGAATCTAATGAAGAAATTCGATACATTTTAAAATTTTACTATAAAAATGGTAAAAATGCAACGCAAGCCGCGAAAGCAAAATTGCGATGTTTATGGAGCTAGTGCAGTGTCTGTGAGAGTAGCACAAATTTTGGTTTAAGCGTTTACAATCCGGAATTTTTGATGTCAAAGATGCATGTGGCTCTGATCGCCCTATTACGGATAAAATGGATGCCATTTTTGAAAAAGTGGAGCAAGATAGGCATACCAGTAGTTACGACGTAGCTGAAGAACTGGGAATTGACCACAAAACAGTTTTGGTGCATTTGAAACCAACTGAGTACACAAAAAAGCTCGATATTTGGATACCTCACGAGCTCACTGAAAGAAACCTAATGTTGAACCGTGTACTCGTTTGTGATTCCTTATTCCTTACTTCCTTATTAGGACGTAATGAAAACGAACCATTTTTGGAGAAGGTGATAACTGGTGATGAAAAGTGGATCACGTACGACAAGAACGTACGAAAAAGGTCGTGGTCAAAGGCCGGTCAGGCTTCACAGACTTTGGCGAAACCCGGGTTAACTCGCAATAAGGTGATGCTGTGTGTGTGGTAGGATTCGAAGGGCATTATTCATTATGAGCTATTACCACCAGGTCGGACCATCGATTCTGAACTCTACTGAGAACAACTGATGAGATTAAAGCAAAAAGTTAAGAGAAAGCGGCCGAAATTAATCAACAGAATGGGTGAATCATAATAACGCTAGACCTTACACATCTTTAGCCACTCAGCAAAAATTAAGAGAGTTTGGCTGAGAGGTGTTAATGCATCCGCCGTATAGTTCTGACCTTGCACCTTCAGATTTCCACTTGTTTACGTCTCTTCAGAATTCTTTAGGCAGTGTCAGGTTGACATCAAGAGAGGACTGCCAAAACCACTTGTCGCAGTATTTTGATCAGAAGTCCCAAAATTTCTATAGCAATGGGATCATGTCCCTACCCACAAGATGCCAAAAAGTTATCAAACAAAATGGTACCAACATACTTTAGTTAAATATAAATAAACTATATTGAAATATGTTCTGAATTATCTTAAAAAATGCGAAGAAACCCTTTCTTCAACCTAATAGTACTGTTTATCGGTTGCAATAAGCGCTGCGGTGGTACTTACTTAGACGGTGACCGGCAACAGAGACCTATCACCATTGAACTGTGTTGAATTATGGTTTCCAAAATCAACAGTGGGAAAAAGTACTTATATTTTTTTTAAAGAGGGTACAAATTTATGTATTAATTTATGTTAACCGTCTCTGTACAATATTAATCGAAATTAATACGCCGACATCAGAGTCTCAGTGGACGTCCATCGGTTGTGATGATGACGACGAATACGCCGACTGTTGGCTGTACACGAGTACTGTTAAAATGATCTGAAAAATAGAACTTTACCAATTACCCCAAAACATAGATCAAGCACAGACTGGCACCGTCAAGTAGTATATTTCATAAAAAAATAAAACGGAAATTAATGCAATTGGGCAAACTTAAGTTTTTCAAGGTATTTGCCAAAGCTGTCAAAGAAACTAAGTTCAAAGTTACATTGATGCGGAGTAAACGTAGTCTTGAACTTTATTTTCATAATTTAATTTGAAATTGATTAAAGCCAAACTCGGCTGTTCGTCATGCACCCTGCTAATTAACAAACTAGGCTTTAGCCCCAACCAACCCGCATCAGGGCAGAGTGGTGGAAAATGGCAAAAATCAATATAACTAATAACCCTATTCGATCAAGGTGGGGATCTTTTAGATAGGCCTATGTTCAGCTGAGGATGTTTATTGGCTAAAGATGATGATGATCATGAATTTGAAACTTGCGTTCACTGAGACATTTGCTTACCATCTTATACACTGTTAAGTGACAGTAATATCAAGGATAATGACGTCTATTAATCATCAAAATACTCTATTTAAAGCTCCCACTCAAAGCCTTTTTTTACAAGGACGAAGTCACTGCTATTTATCCACCAATCTAGGAAACTTTAATCCACCTTACTTTACTAGTCATAGGTCTCTAGCCCGAGACTGTCTAGGTAGGTACTACCTCTTGCACTGTATTCTTGGTCTGTTAATAGGACTAAGGTAAACACTGTTTGTCGTAGAAAGCGAATGAAAAGGTTTCCGGTCTTTTAGGCATTTAAGGTGGAGGCCCTCATCGCCCACTAAGCGAGCCCGGGGTGAATGACAAGTATGGAGTGGTCTCGTTATTGTCGTATAGATGTCGAATAGGGTTACGACCCTCCCTGGGACGTACTGTTAGGCGTAGTACGGGGAGGCACCGGTTCTTTCCGTAGTAGATCCCAGGTCTCTCAATATACTGAGGATGACTACTGACAGGTTTATGGTAAAAAATATCTAGGTATTTTTTTAGAAGATTTCTTCGCCAATAACAAAAAAGATAGCTGTTACTTCCACTTGATTTTCTTCCGCAAACAGTGGTGTGGAAATATAAATGCTTCCGGTTTGAAAGGTGCTGTAGCTAATGAAATTATTGCGGTGAAGACACTTAACATCTTATATCTCGGGCGACTCAATGTGGTACTGTGTACATCGTCTCAATAATATGCTACGTAGTAAGTATGCACACTGAACTACGAGTTAGGATATGTACTCGTGCATAGATTACCTAGACCAATGCAGCTTATTGCCGTATGATAAATTTTGCGTGAATATTAAAGCATATTCTATTCTCCAAACGACCTATCATTAGCATACGACATACTATATGGGAGCCGCGATTCTCTTCAAATATCCTGCAAAAATTCTTGCGACGTCATTGCACGGGAACGTTATATCAAAAATGCTTCAGTAACCCTACATAGAATTTTTTCATACTTTCCAGTGGTAGGTCTTCGTTGCCGGGGACCATCTAGGTAGGTACCACCGCAGCTTCCATATCTGCCGACAAATATTAGTGAGTAAACATTACTGTGTTCTCGTTTGAAGGGTGTCTTAGCTAATAAAATTACTGCAGCATCGACACCTAACATTTTGCCTCAAAGCGATGAGCACCGTGATGCTGTGTATATCATCCTAACTAGCGCTACGTTAATATGGGTAGGCGTATAATTTACTATTAGCTGTAAGTTTCGTTGGTTTCATCACTTCGTAGAGTAAAAAAAAATCTGTGATATTTTTTAAATAATACAGGTTCATATTTAAAAAAAAATACTAACTTAGTACTTCCCGTTTCTTAACACTAGTTACAAGGATCTATAGTTATACTTGAAAGGGGATGACCGGTTGCAAGGTGGACCGAACACCCTAATAGAAGATTATAAGATTGGGGTTGTCTATGTTAATCAGCTTGCCGCCATACTGATGATGATGACGATCTTACTTGCAGGTCAAATGTTTTAGTACTAGCGAGCTAATTACTATGAAGACCTCAAGTTCATCACTTTTTACATAAATAAAATTGTTTCCCGGTTTTGGGGCTGTCCACGAACAATTGGTTACCTGTTTTTTTTTCTACAAAACGAGGAGTCGAGCGAGAACTTATCCTGATGGTAAGTGATACATATATAACAACAGATTATGCTATTCTCAAGACATAAGATATTAAATCTCATTATTCCATCAATGCTTCTCGGCAGAAGTAGTAGCTGCAGTACGGACTCTGAAACAGAGACTTACTAACAGTGAAGTCTTATTGTTTTTTAATCGCTCACACTGATTACACTTAGTTGACTAAATTTTTTTTAGTAAATTTGTGTACTAAGTGTGCAAGATCTTTTCAATTTTGCTATTTATACCTATGTAGAGAATCATTGCGGTATCTCTGGAATGGTGAGGCCTAGAGTCTTGAAATTTGGTAGGAATTTTCCTTATACCGAGTGTAGGTCAGTTAAGGATGGATTTTACAAAATTCTTTACCCAAAGGGACTTCCTCTCCACAAATGTTAGAATGAAGGCCCGAGGGGTAGGGCTTTGTCGCCAGCTGGGAATACTTCTGAAAAAACAAAGCAGGTGGGGAACAGTTAGTATTTATATATGATTGTTTTTCCTCCTAAAACGTCGTAAGAATAAATAAAAATAAGAGCAACAATTTCAAATGAAATAAACGGTTTTAAGCGTGTACAGTAAGTACAATGGCAGTCTTAAATAAAAATAACATCGTCGCTATATCAATTTTGTCTGAAGGAATGTGTCCTGGGGAACCAATTTGCCGCACATCGCGCGCTCTCCTACGTAACATCTAAAAGGCTTTTATTTTGCTCTTTGAACTGTAACAGAATAATCTCTATCTTAAACAATAATATAATAATAAATCTTTAAATTCTTTCTTAAATTATTATTGTTAATATTGTATCTTATTAAAAAGTACAAGTTTAAACTCGTAATAATATCTATGAACATAAGAATTTTACGATTAAAAAAGTTTCTCATAGGTATTTAGATTTTATATAGACGTCTAACGGCTGATGATGATCATTTAGATTTTATGTAGAATATTACGTTATATTAAAATATCGAAAAGACATTTAAAATTTATAAATTTTTAAGATAATATATTACCCGATTCTTTAAAAGTAACCATTACGCATAAATGAGATGAGATAAGTATCGGTATGCAAAGGATCTCTACGTTTTTCATAGATCTTTTACAGTCCAATTATGTTGTTAAAATTTTCAGTTTGTTTACTTTTAAATAATAGTATGGATTTTGAATGTAAACATTTTTTGAGCAGAACACGAAGTATTTTTTATATCGGATAAAAAGATATTACTAAACATGTTAACAAAGTATCATGTGCGATTAAATAATCTATCATTGTACAACAGGATATGCATCAGTTTCAATATAAGTTAGCAATACTTAGTATTTGTCAGGATATACTAATTTAGAATATATTTTTCCTTTCAAAACTTGTGCTATAACTTTAGATATAATTTTTATATTTTTCTACTTATACTTACTCCTCCTGGCACAGCGAATTAAAGTAAGTCTTGGCCTTCGACACAAGAGAGCACCAATCTATCTCTTTATATATATATTATATGTATATACCTTTCATTTAATAGCTTGGGAATATAGTCTATAAAATATATGAGATAATATTGTTAATGAAGTAATTATAATATATATATACCACAAAAACTTGGAGGAATTATATATACGATATTTTATTCGACTTCCAAGGATTGCAGAGACCCTGGAAAAATTAATTTGAATTCAATCCGTCCTGGCGCTAACGGTATAAATATTAATGGGATCTGAAACAGCTGGTCATTAGCATGTAATAGCCTGTCATGTATGCTCCGAGGATCGTAGCGCTGGAGCTCTCGATTTCTGAACGGTAAATTTAATTTTCAATTGAAATTAGAGTTTAATGTTAGAATGACTTCTGTTATACGTTAGTAGCTTCTACGACATACAGTATGTTGTTATAATAGTTAACTATTTCGATTACGACCATGTCAGGTGTCGCGAGTACCAGTAATGCTTCTCTTAGTAATCTTGATTTCACCGTACGTTAGAGGTTAATCTATATATAGGGAATATCCAGAGATTCAATGGCTCATCACGAGATTTCTGAAACTATTAAACGTAGACGCCTAATGCTAGAGATATTTCTTTTGCCATTTAGAGGTCAGCTAAGAACAGATTTTATAAAACTCCTTCCAGGAAGGGGTCCATGGTTTGCGAGTTGCGAGCGGGAATATTTCTGACGAATTTCAAGTTTAAATTAGATTACCTCCAGCAAATCAAGCGGGGACCACTTAGTATACTATAATGAGGTATTTAAAATAACATCTACGTCTAATTCAATTAATAAAATGATTCCCGAAAAACTGCATAGCAGGTAAATAGCAAAAAAAATAGTGAAGCGTGCTCGTCCAGAATAATTTAGTTCTTTCATCTTGACAATTGGATCATAGAAATTCTGTTATTGCGGCAGATTTATCTGAGAATGATAACTATTCAAGCGGGTTCAAAAGAAACACTACCAATATATATACTAAACTAAATTTGAAGTCTGAATTGATCTAGGGACTTCCGTGTTAATAAACAAACGGTTGGATGGTAACACGGAAGCAATTAGTTTTGTCGGTTGTTGTTTCTGGTTTTAATGTACTTCCTCTACTATTGTTAGTGTATGTATGAAGAATTTAATTTTGACCGATTTGTTTGTTGTTATTCTATGATATGTGTGTTGTACACAACAGAGATATAATATGTCGTCGTTGCCGCATTGCTTTGAGACGTCCCGCAACTAATTTCCCCGGACAGCAATTCTACCAATGATCGGTGTTGCGTCCAAAATATCCTACTGTCGAATATAATTACTAACTTGCAGGAAAATTCCGGATGTCCGGAAGCATCACGAATAACCATTACAACAAGTAGATTACAGTATGAACATTTTTAAGATCCAAAGAACCAATGAAAGGAGTTACAAGATCAGATAAGGTTTGATTGTGAATGATTATGTTTTATATATATGTGTGTTTTATGTATGACCTATGTTGACCTAATTGTGAATATGATTACAATAATGGCTAACTTAAGTTTACAATATTTCTTAACAGATAAGATTTGTTGTAAACTGATTATAACATTAACTGATTGATGATTAAACAAAATACAATTGTAATGTAATAGAAAAATTATAAGTTTGACTTCGATATGAGAAGATGATATTCTCAAACAATTTTTAGAGATCTACGATTATGTAAATTAACAGGTATTTTTATTAACTGTAATTACTATTGGAAAAGGATATAAAATAAATTTTTTACACTGGAAATTTGCAGGATCTAAACAGCTGTTAGAAAAGCTTTTTCGTTATCAATAGTGCATTTAACAGAATAAATATAATCGCAATTAACTAAATATATATTAATCCATCATATTTATGATAGCGTATAATAATAGAAAAAAATAAAATAAAGGAAACAGTAAAGAAAGGAAAGATAAATATGTAGCTCATGAGAATCTCAAAGTATATAGTTGAACTTCAAAAAAGCATTAATTAAGTTTTTGAATGTAATGAAAGACAGAAGATTTTTCTGGTGGTAGGTCTCTGGTTCCGGAGACCGTTTAGGTGGATACCATCGCAGCGCCTATTTCCGCCGCAAAACAGTAGTGTGCATATACTGCATTCCTCTTTGAAGGGTTCTATAGCTAGTATAATAACTGGGGTAACGAGACTTAACATCTTATGTCTCGGGAGACGAGCACAATGTGGTGCAGCGTATAACATCGTGACTAGCGCCACATTGATACGAGCAAGCGTATTACTTACCATCAGGTGAACGTTCGAAAAAATAAATGAATTTCCTCCATTAAGCTACCAAATAGATAAGTATTATATATAAGCGATGAAATGACTAAATGACTAATTCTGGTCAGCCCAGTTCCGGCAGAAGCATACTTTCATAACATATTTGTAGCTTCTTTATCACGATATGTACACTTTTATCTACAATAGAGTAACACCTGCTCTAAATATAAATATTAAATACTAAGTATACTAAGTATTAAATAACAATAAAGCCGTGAATGGAGAATTTGTGTGGAATACTCTGTGACTTTTGTATATTGATAATCAGAACAGCAAGGTTTGTATGGAGAAACATTAACAAAATGATGGTTATGCCTAGTCAGGTTGGAAAAAACCCTGTCACCAACCTAATTACAGAATATGTGGTTCCGGAAACGAACCAAGCATATCCTTGTTAAAATGTTTAACTCATACAATTCAATGTTTAAACAATAGGCGTTACGTTTGAGCGGTATCGACCGGGGAATGATCCTGGCCCACGCGCCGGCTTACTGCTACGTTCATAGTAATTCACATTTACATAAAACCTTTATACGAACAAATCCTAAAAATTGTACAGTTTACTAGGAACAGTGTATTACTCTTCACTCTTATTTACTACAATATTTACGCGGATACTGTAGTCTTAAATATTTTTTAATCTCTTTAGGTTTGATGAAAAATATAAGTAAGTCATGAATACATAAATTGCAAACAACCAATATGAGTCTTGGATAAATAGTTCTGACTCTTTCTTTGTGAGAAAAGACCAGCGTCCCAGTAGTGGGAAAAAAAAAGGCTGTTTATTTTTATGTTAAGGACAAATGTGTAATCTTTTTGTTATGTTTCTCAATACATATAAAGAATATAAAGTTTCTCATTGTTTTACAAAAAAGACTTACATCACTCATATATGCGATATTATACATTATAGTTGATATTTTTTTTTTTGAAATGTAACCAACGATGAAATGTACTCCAGTCAGCATTATATAAAACGTAATATAAAAAAAAAATTGTAACATAATAGCTGATTTTGTCTGTCGCATGGAAAAGTTCTGTTCGAAGTGCTTACGAAAATTGCAAGCTCGTTTTAAGTTTATATGGTCCTGCTCACTCTTGCTGAATCTATCGGATAATCGAAAAAAAAAAAATGTGACACAGGAAACATTGCTCATTAAACTTTTCCCATTACAGGGAAACTTGTTTCTACCGTAACGTCAATACCGAAAAAATTCTGTTCATCAAAATTGGACACTTTATTAGCCTGTTATTAATATGACATTTTTGTGTAATTACTTCTCTTTAAACGATTTTCTTTATTTTTTGTTTTAGATACTTAGCTTAAAAGTTAAGAAAGTCTTTTAAAGTTAAGAGGTAAAAGAAGAGTTTTTATTTTAATTTTTAAATACCACTTTGCTATATAAATCAGTTATTCTTTATCTTCTAAAGATATATACACACGAAAAGTTCATTAATTGCTCCCTCTGTTTCGATTAAAGACGGAGGAATAAAAAACTACAAGTGTATTATTTGATTTCAAAGTATTTTTTGAAAAATAAATATAATTTTTTTTTATGGGATAAGATTAAGTTCTAAAGTACGTAGACAGCAGTAAGTAAGTAGACAGCACTAACTTTCATGAACGTTACCGATTTCCTTTTCAAAATAAAACTTCTTGTCGTCTTGTCGGCGTTTTGAAACTGCATTAGCTTTAAGTTGTTGCAAACATGATATTTCTTTAAATCCATCCAAGACTGAAGTATCACTGTATAATTCTTCTTCTTCCTCCTGCTCTTCTCCCAGCTATGTGGGGTCGCCACAGTATGTACTTTTCTTCCATATCCTTCTATCAGCCGTCATATCTGAAATCACACTCTTCTTACACATGCCATCTTTCACACAATCCATCCGCACTTTCTTAGGTCTTCCTCTACCCTTATAACCATCGATGTTCATTCTCATTACTTTCATTGTTATATGTCCTTCATCCCTCCGCATAATATTCCCGTAACACGCTAACCCCTTGCTCCTCAATATAAGTATTATATAACTATTTTAATTAATATTATTAGCAACATAAAGATTACTTATACACGAATACTATACGTTCAATAAAAGTTATCGTGTTTTTTTAGTTTTTTTACTACCCCCACGTTTCGATTGGTTTAAATAATAAATTAAATAAACGTGATAAAGTCCGTCATATTAAATTTTTAATAAAGTTAAAGAAAGCATCTAAAATAATAGTTTGATGATGCAATTATAAAGAGCATATAAGATGAAATGAAGATGAAATAATAATAGCTTGTTAATATGAATAATAATAGAAATAATTCTATGTTACTGATATTAGCAATGTGTGTTAACTAAACCGGAAATCAATTGGCAACACTGTAGGTTGCGGTTTTGCCTCAGTGTTGCATTGTGCAAACTTTTTGGGGCGCCAGTGTCTGTTTCTCTGACTATTGTAAGCTAATATGTAAAAAGTTCAAGTGTATAAAAAACGGATGTTATGTAAGATAGTAAACAATAGTAATAAGGATAAGTAAATGTACTTTATACATATGTACACAGTAATATTCTGTGTATTTTTGTAAATTTTAGATAATTAGATAGCATGAGTATAGATAACGTAAAAAATAGAAATAATGTTAGACAAAAAATTATAAAAATTTATAGACAGAATGTTGTAAGTAAATATTGTGAAAATGTTGTAAATAATAGGATAAGGTAAAGCCTTGAATAATAATATCAGGAAAAAAAATAACTTGATATGTGTAATCTACTGTTGAATTTTGTTATTATAAAGACTAGTTTTTCTTCGATCGCTTTGGAGACCTTAATATGGAAAAACTCTTACCCCTCCATAAACCTCTTTTTAGGAAGAATTTTGTAAAATCTATTCTTAGCTGATGTCTAAATTGCAGAAGCAATATCTCCACCAAATTTTGAGAGTTTGCGTCTAATAGTACTGGAGATCTCTTGAAGAGTCATGACACTCTGGATATGTCCTATTCATATACATGTATTAATATATATTTATAGATTATGGTGTAAGGATTCCCGCCCAACGATTCACAGGGTCCAAGCCAGTTTCACCTGCTCGTGGTGCATCATGCTAATCAAGAAACGAGGCTCTGGCTGTCATTAACCCGCATTGGGTCAGCGTGGTGGGAAACCCCACCATATGAATCCCTACCCAATCGTATGGGTATCTTTGGGGGAAGCCTATGCCCAGTAGTGAATGTCTATAGCCTGATGATGATGGCGATGATAATATGTATAGGTGAATATCGACGATATAACACTGACTGATACTAAAAAAATTCTTGAATCAGAGATATTATGATATTAAAATAATAACTTTGTTTCTTGCTGTGCTCTTCTCACGAGAGTCTGTGGAATCAGCAGTAAAAATCACATAACTTCTATCAATTAAATAGACTTCTTTCAGAAAAGTTTCAATCATCGATATAACAAGTGTTATGTTATATGTGGTATGTTTGACTGCTCGACGCATAGATGGTAGAAGACAAATAGCAGGTTCGTATAATTTCCAGATCGGCAGCGAGGGAGAGCTGGTGAACTACTTCGTAAATTAACATCGCCCCGGCAACTTCATAAATAATTTCCCTATCGGTGACTATGCTAATGTAATGCCGAGTAAATGAAAATAGCTGAGCAATTTCATTTCGCACGGCATTTCATGCGATGTTTAGGTTCAACTACTTACACGATTGCTTTGTATTTTAGCATGCTAATGTAATCATAAACATTAAGATAAATTATTGTTCCTGAACGTAATTGATATTAGAGAGAGCGGGTTAAAAGTAAGGGATGGAACAGCGGAGAAGAATGCATGAAAAATGCATAAGACTGTGATGCTTATTAGTAAAAGATAAAAAACTAGATTTTTCTAATAATTCTTTTATTAACGAGCCCCGACTAAATATAATATTATACGTGGGGGCTCGTTATTATAAATAAATCTTAAGAAACTTGAAATTAACTATGTTGTGATAAATATTAATGGTTCGGGTACATTAAAGGTTTCATCATAATAACACCGAAAAGTAAAAATAATGTATGAGATTTCCTCCTACGTGGGGACAGGTAATATCTCTGGAACCTTAAGACGTAGAAACTTGAAATTTGGAACGAATATTACTTTTACCGAGTATAGGTCAGCTAAGGATGAAGTTTATGAAATATTTTCTCTCAAAGAGTTGCGGGGATGTTAATAACGATAAAAGACCTGGGACAGCGAGAATATTTTTGACAAATTTCGAGTCAAAATTTGAGATCTAATTCTGTATTATCGCCTGCCTCATAAATATTTCTCAAGGTGAAAGAGAATACGGAGAGCATTTCAGAACAAATATAGCATTCAGAAATAAAAATCAAAAAAAAATTTTCATCAGTAACATCCTGTTTTCATTTACAAAAATTTCAATCACATTCGTTGCTCTTCCCGCTCCTCTCCATTGTGCAATACGTGTATTTATTTGTGATGAAAAAAAAATCTATAAAATCAACATGTATTCATACGAAAGTATCGTACTAATTACGTATGTGTTAAAAAGGAAATGGAAAGTAAACATCGCTTGCTAAATACACAACAACACTGCGCTGATGAGATTGCGTGCTAAGCTACCGCGTTAATTAATATTGAATTCGCATCGTTTCGCATTGCTGTATAGTTAGAATTGCGTAAACAGTTTTCCTGATTATATTATAATATAGAAAGATCTACACAAAGATTATATTTAACAATAATAACCAAGCAATGAAAAAATATAACTATCACACGGAGAAAAACTCCTTCTTCGAGTCTCTCTTTAAGCGAAAAGGTTCGTAATGTAACAGTAAGTATATATTCTAATATTATTTATTTCTATTTGTTTCACTCGTAAACATATTATTATATAAAAAAACCTAAAAGTTTAGCTATAGAGAGTTGAAAGAAAGAGTAAGAAAGAGCTATAGGGTAATAAAAGAGAGGGAGGGAATGTTAAAGGAATAAGCATATCCAAACGTTATATATTGAATAAAGAATATAATCATGAAGTAACTATATATAT